>OY757909.1:110576836-110679336 GCA_963585895.1 Sepioteuthis lessoniana
ACTTATTCTTTAGAGGAAATCAAAAGATTTGAATATAGGATACTGTTTACATTGTTTTTCTCAATTTTGTCCCTTACTTTTGGACGATCCAATTTTGAAAATAAATAGATAATTGTTATAATTCTTTTTCTATCTTTTGCAAATGATTCAAATTTTAGTATGTTATTATGGATGATAACGAATACCAGTTGTCAAAATTTCAGCTTTCACAGTTGTTATTTCTAACAAATATTAGGTTTTAAAATTTTGTCCCTTAGTTTTGGACGCTACTATATATTTGAAATAAAACAGTTTATTTTTATAAAAATGGAATTGGCATTAAATAGCCAACAAAGGGTTGATATGCCATAAAATGCAAAAAAAACAACTCAACCTTTGAATGCATGACTAATCTTGGTCTTTCACAATCAAACGAAAGGAAATATACAAAGAAAAAGAAACCCAGAATAAGACTCTAACTCAGTCAGCATTTATATGATATTGCCATAGATGGACAACAAACTAACTAAACCTGATACGCTCATGAGATACTGTTGGGAGTCTCTTGATTATTAGTAAGGAAGCTACGACGCTGAAACTATGCCTGAACCTAAAGTCATCGTCTAATGAAGGCTTTGTTGGAAGCAAAACAGCTGTAGGCGCAGTAGGTATTGTATATATATATATATATACAATACCTACTGCGCAAACAGCTGTATATATATATATATATATATAATATATATATATAGTGTGTGTGTGTGTGGAACGATAAAAGTGTTGTCCTAAAGAAAACAACACAACAGCTTCTATTTTAAAACTTTTATTGAAAAAAAATCCATTTAGGTAACTTGATTATGTAGTAGAGCTGACATCTATTTAGTGTAGCCACCTTCAGCTTCAATCACCGCCTCGATACTGATCCGGAACTAGGAGCCCAGCCTGGATCTCTTTGAACTTGTAGGCCGGCAGTGAGTCCTGCTGCCACATTCAGGGTCTGCCAAATGGCCACCTGATTGCACCAGGGGATCACCACACTCTTCAGCATATCCAGGTACACTTTGGTGTTGACTTTCAAGCCGACTTCGAAGGTGTGAGGATGTATGATGTGGCCCTCACTTGAAACCACACCAAAAGACCATAACCGTAGCCGGAAACTGTTTTCCCCACCCTGGGCACGTTGAACCGTCCAGATTTGCATTTTGAGGGTGCTGGCAATGGTCCTGTTGTCATAACTTGGATCAGTAGAGAGCATAGGTTGTACAGCGGCGCATCTCCGATCCCGCTCGTTTAAAATTGTGTCACTTTCAGACAAGATGGAAGGCTCCTATCGCTCTTGAAATTTGTACACAACTGGCCAACTAGTGAATGGTCAGCAACAAAAAAAAGAAAACCGGTTTTCATTAAACGGAAATGTCGTTTTTTATAGGGCGACAATTTTATCGTTCTACCCAGTATATATATATATATATATATATATATATATATATATATATATATATATATATATATATATATAACGTGTATTTTTGTTTACTTTTAAGAAGAGGATGATAGCCAAATTAACAAAATGATTTAACAATTTTGACATGAGTAAAGAAAAAAATATAAAAACTTGATAATTTTCTTTGGAAGCTTATATTATTAAAAAAATTACACCTGGCACTAAAAATCTAGCACATGTTAAAATTATAATGCGTCAACTTACCAGATTACCCTTTTTCTGGTTTCTTAATTCTTTTAATATTTTATTGTTTTAACCCCCTTTCCTTTTTGTAAAAAAATGTAAATTCACACACACCACACAAACACACGCATACACACACACACACACACACACACACACATGTATATATATATATATATATATATATATATATATATATACATTAATCATATTTGCTTTTGTCACCCCCAAATTAAACGAGTAAATCATCCGAAGAGAGGAAGATTATAATGATAATTTTCGGCGGAATAAAATTATAATGACAATTTAATCAGGTTTGAGTTTTTTCCAGTTACACTATATATATATATATATATATGTGTGTGTGTGTGTGTGTGTGTGTGTGTGTGTGTGTGTGTGTGTGTGTGTGTGTGTTCCTTAAAAGCTCGTATCTATCAACATATCGTATTCAGAATTGTGTCTCTTTCTAACATGAAAAAAACCTGTGATTTCCCGAAAACTTAAATGTTCTTATTTCTTTGTCTCGTGTAAATCAAACTGACTTTTACAATATACAAACGATGAAGTTTCCAATGCGCTTTGAATGCACCAAGTTATTTTGTCAAAAATGATGTCTTTTTTTCATTTCATCGAACGTAGTATAACTGATAAAATGTCACTCTTGATCTATTCGTTTATCGTGGGAACGAGAAATTACAATATCCTTTAACCTTAGGGAAGCATAAGTGACTTTCCGGTCTTCTCTATCTCTCTCTCTCTCTCTGTATTTGTGTCTATGTGAAATAATCTTTCCAATCTCAACGTTTATATATAAATGCTTTCTTTAAACACATGTTTTTCCTTTAAGGCGATACACGCTGTTTGATCAGAAGGCATTTATTCAGATTTCTTAGTTTGATATATTATCATCATTTTTAGTTGTATTTCTCTCATCTGATTCCTTTTGTGGATCTTGTCTATGAAATCCAATAACATCTGATTGTAAGCCTTCAGTTCTGAAAATCTAAATAATTTTATTACTTATGTATGGTTTCAAATAATTATTTCTACCTAATACTACTACTGCTACTACAACTAATAATACTACTACTAATAATAATAATGTGGCTAATGCACAGATAATAAGCAAACCATGCATCTATCCATGAAAAAATGCGAAACCAAAATATAATTCAACCTGAAATCGAGACGACGGTTTTAGGTGTCATGATCGGCAGATGCTCTCTTGATAGCCAACATGGGGATCCGTTTATCATCCTGCGAATGTTGACTGTTCTTTTTCAGTTACAAAAACGACGAAGTAAGCAACCACTCACATCAGGAAGACATACAGAAAAATGTATCCGGGAAGACAATAAGTTTATACTTTACTGTTATGTTGGGAACAATCTCACACAAAGAGGATTTAGATTGAAATGAAGAATGATTGAAATCTGGGAAGAATGCGCTAGATTTAAAACAAGCAAAAAAATTTGCTGACCAAGCTAGGACGATAATAAAGAAAGTTCCTTTTCTCTCCTGGAAATGATAGAAATACAATATAAAATAAATAGGAAATCGTGTCAACAAGACCCGAATACAAGAATCGAGACGATAAATACTGAAAAACAAGAACACTCTAACCTAATAGTAATAATAGAAACACAACGCGCCCAAAAGTAGAACGAGATATCATCATCATCATCATATCGCGCTGGTAGCACGGATATCCCTGACCCTCTCTCGCCACTCCTCCCTATCGTTCATCGCCCTAGGTAGGTCTTCAGGACAACATCCTGTATCCTCACATAGTTGCTGAATGTACGTTCGAGCTGGTCGTCCTGCTTTTGCGCGGCCATGTGTGGGGATCCATCAGAGTATATCTCTTATGAGTTCATCTCTGCTTCTCCAGCAGTGTCCTGCATGTCTGGTTCGTCTAACTTGGATAGTTTTCGTGATAGGGGGTAGGTGGCCGTACAGTTGGTGTCTTGTGGGGTGTTGCTGCCAGGACTTGTTCAGGATTGCACGCAGCATTCTTGTGTATTTGCCATCTAGCTTCTTCTCCAGTTTTTTTGTTAGCGTCCATGTAGTGCATCCATATAGCAGTATCGATGTGACCGCTGCCTGGAAGAAACTGCGTTTCATTTTATCGGTTAGGTCTGATTTCCATATAATCGATAGCCTATTGATAGCTGTCCATGCTTTCGTTAACCTCCTTTCGATGTCCTTTTCGGTTGATTCGACGCTGCTTCCTAGGTACGTGAATTTGTCTACTAGTTTAAGTGGGGTTCCTTCTAGAGTGGAGATGTCCCCCGTTTGGTTATAGCACATATATTCCGTTTTGTGTGCATTGACATAGAGGCCTATGCTTGCTGCTGCTCGTTCCAAACTATGCAGAAGTGTATGCCTGAAAAAAAAAAAAACACATCACTATATCTGAGGAACTAAGACTGGAAAATCATTCCAGATAGAAACAGAAAAAAATATCTCAACGATCAACATTGCACAATTAAAAGAACAAATCTATGCAGAAGCAAAATTAGTCAGTACTAAAATTGATGTTCCCTGAAAGAACACGGACAGAAACCCATAACCTGTATGGGAAATTAGACTGGAAACACGGATAAGAAATCTGTGACAATATACAGAATTGCTAAGACAGAGAAAAAAGGCGAGAAAATGTGGGGACGAGAAGAGAAAAGCAACACACTTTAAACAAATGATATAACCTGAGAAGATAAATTAAGAAGTAGTGACGAAAGAAGAAAGAGTAAAAAGATATAAGAGGATCAAACAATCCAGAAGATCAGAACGTTCCAAAACGACGAATAAATTCAACCAGCAAGTAGGGGAGAATGCACGAAAACAGTTGATGGTCATCTGTCTTTGTATCAAAGAGTTTGTTCATAAATCAGTCTGTTCAAATTTGTCCATCAATCCATCCATTAATCAATATATTTATCTCTCCGTCAATATATATATATATATATATTGACTGAGAGATGAATATATATATTGTTGAACTTACTGGTATAGTTGATATATATATATATATATATATATATATATATATATATATATATATATATATTTCTTTAAGAAAAAACAACGAAACCAATCACAAAGGATTATAAATTTATTTCCATCCTGTTACGCATTTTTGAAATTTTCAAAAACACGAAAAAAAAATTAACAGGACTTCATCAGATCTTTTAGATAAAAAAAAAATCTTAAATTTATAATCCTTTGTGATTGGTTTCGTTGTTTTTTCTTAAAAAAATTATTGCTCTGTATAATTGGTACATTGAGCTCTTTACCAGGAAGATTTAAATATTCATTCACGAATAATTTCTTGTCCTGATGGAATTACTCCCAACTCTGGTTTAACTGGACTAAGTATTCTATATATATATATATATATATATATATTGTTAACCTAGCGGGTATAATTGATGGTCACCCGTCTTGATATAAAACCGTTTCTTCATCTATCTCAATGTCTGACCATCAGTATATCTATATGTATGTATATCCGTCTTTCTTTACGCGTACGTAACAAACATCAAGTATTTTAATAGAAAGAGCATTACGTATTCATCATTTTGTTTGTCGATGTCCTTGATATTTCCATAATTGCTTTTGCCCATCCTCAGAGTTGTTCTTTTACTGATCACTTGAAAAAAAATCCCAATATCTTATTTGTCCTACAGCTAGCTAAAATCATCGTGTGCTCATATGTCAAAACCAGCGTTTAGTTCACAGAATATAATTTCTCGTAAACTGTTGTACTCCCGTAATAATGGACTCGCCCTCCTCCATAAATACACGTCAACGGAGCGTCAGAATAGTGAACCAGACCCTCGTGACACGGCCACGTGTGATACCACTAGCATTGTGGACGGATTGTAGTCACTACCCCACTGGACTCTCAGCTTCATATTAACTTACTACTGTTTAACCACGTTCACTTGTATCTTGTTTCTGTTACTTGAATATATATGTTTTTCTATCTACCTTTTTGTGTTCCCCGTATCTTTCTTGGGTCTGCAACTTCTAAAACTAGAAAGTGGTAACCATTATCTGACAAGTGAGTCCTGATTTTTAAAGATTTATCAAAAGTTTACTGACTACATTTAGAAATTGCTAATTATATTATTTCTTAACAATTTTATATTTTAAAAGAGTTGGTAATCTTTTGCAATATTTTCAAATGCAAAGAAAGGAAACTATTTTAAGCAAAATATGGTAACGGAGAAATCATAACAAGGAAAACGGAATGGATAAATAACATGGAAAAAAAAGCTACGAAGACTCGAAGAAGGCCCTAGAGCAAAAATATACATCAATTTACACGGACCAATAGTCAAAAAGGTACTATATTCGAAAACAACAGGACATTATGGCATACATGGATACTGGATTAAAAATCCACTCCTATCCACAATGGATTAGTCATCGAAATGAATAGATGCCGAAGAGGAAACTAACATACTCGAATACATGACCAAAGGAAAAACCATCATGATCCAAAAAAATAAAACATAATAGGAACCGTCGCGAACAACTACAGACCCATTACGTGCCGACCGATGTGGAAAATACTAACGACTAAAATTTGGGTGGAGGCAATCTATTCGCTAATAAGTCACGGACTGTTCCTCGAAGAACAGAATGGATACCACCAAGGAACAAGGGTAACAGAAGACCTATTATGCTGTAATCAATATATACTCAAAGGGAGCAGAAAGATACGAAGAGGTTTATCTATGGTGTGCGGGTTGAATGCCAAAAGGCATATGATAGTGTCATATAAAGCGAGATAATAGACTGTCTCAAAATGTACAAGATATCCGTCAAAGTCATAAAGTTCATTGAGGAAACCATGAAAAATTGGTGAATAGAACTGACATCAGAGGAAAAACGTTTTGCTGATGTAAACCAGGGCAGTCTCTTCCCGGTAGTTGTGCTATCACCATTACTTCATGGAAATATATAAAGGGATAAAAACTTCATAAATTGTAAAAAAAAAGTTTAATCATCTAATGTACATGTACGACATCAAACTGTTTGCCAAAAATAAAAAAGAATTTGAAAATTTAATAAAGGCAGTGTGGATATACAGTTATGACATATGGATGGAATTTGATATAGAAAATTGTACCATGCAAATAATGAAAAGTGGAAAACGGCAAATGATGGAAGGAA
The DNA here is from genome assembly GCA_963585895.1 of Sepioteuthis lessoniana. Taxonomy (NCBI): domain Eukaryota; kingdom Metazoa; phylum Mollusca; class Cephalopoda; order Myopsida; family Loliginidae; genus Sepioteuthis; species Sepioteuthis lessoniana. The sequence goes on from OY757909.1 coordinate 110,583,687, forward strand.
TAAATCTACCAAATCAAGAAAAAATCAGAACTCATGGAATAAAGGAAAATTACTAGTATTTTGGAATATTGGATAAAAACACTCCCAAACAAGTGGATATGAAAGAAAAAAGGAAAAAAGAGTACCTTATGAAGACGAGGAAACTACTCAAAACCAAACTATATAGCAGAAATCTCATCAAAGAGATAAACACCTAGGATTGCCCCTATCAAAAGATATTCAGAAGATTCTTGAAATGGACGAGTTAAGAACTTCAACAAACAGACCGGAGAACAAGAAAACTAATGACGATGCATTTAGCGAAATATCCCAAAGATGCCATAGTCAGAATAAATATTTCAAGAAAAGAAGAAGGAAGAGAACTTGCAAGCATTGAAGATAGAGTAAATACATCAATAAGATGACTCAAAGACTACATAAAAGAGAACAAAGAAAAGTTAATTACTGCGCCCAGAAAAAACACAAATAACAAACAAGCGAAATCTCACACTAGAAGATTTGGACATGGCTAAGAAAGGGAAAGAGAGTCACTTCGAATAGCAGCACAAAACAACGCCAGAAAAACAACGTTAAAATAAAAGTAGCAAAGATGCAACTAGTATAGGTTATATGGTAATAGAGACGAAACGAGCAAAACTATTATAAGGGAATGCAGCAAATTAGAGCAAAAAGAGTATATAAGATTGGGTGAGGAAATATTGTATACCGTGATGAGATCAATCACAAAAGTAATACAAATACGTATTCATATTCAAACATATGTGCAAACACAGGTGGACTCTGTCATTTCAGATACGAACGGGTTTATCAACGTCTGGCTTTGGTACATAGCGACACAAGAAGAGAGACACAATTCTTAAAAGTCTTTTCTAACCATACTATGCTGACCCCACCCCAACGCGCGGCGCATCTTTTGATGTTTAAGATCTCTATGGGTAGAGATCCAAAAAACCCAACTACATCTTTCAACGGTCAAAATCCAATTTTAGCCTCAACGATCCAATCTCAACTCACTCTTTTCAAAATCCTCAAATTCTCTGGACCATATCTTAGGGGCATGACGTCATCCACACTCCAGCCCCATTTCCTCTCTGGGGGTTTATTATGACAAACGGTGATTGCTATATCCTTTGAACGTGAGCGTAACTGCACCAAATGACTATGCACCTGGACTTAAGAAACTCGAATAGTTCAAGGCCTTACCAAACTGAATGACAAAATATGATTAACGAAAAGTGATTAATATAAAAAATCATTCCTTAATCATATAATAGAAAGTGATTAACTGAGAATTGTTCAGGAAAATGAAATTTGACAATACGAACAAGTGGTATATGTACATCCCGCAATCCGTCCCAAAGAATGAGTCGCACAAACCCCCCTATGACTTTGTGATACAAACGGATCACCTAATCCCGCCCAGACGACCAGAATAAGTGATTGTCAACAAAAGAAAAAAAAAGAGAACCTGTCGAATAGTGGACTTTATCTTTCCTGCAGACCACAGAGTAAAATGAAAAGAAGTTTGGAAGAATTGGTAATAACTGGACTTTGCTAAAGAATTGGAAAACTATTGACCAAATGGTCACGGTGATGCTAGTTGTAATTGTTGCACTTGGAACGTTCCCCAAAAGACTGTAAAAGAACAGAAAGACTTGAAAATCAGAGAACATGTAGAAAACATCCAGAGAAAAGCGTTACTAAGATCGCACATAATACTGAGAAGAGTCCTGGAGACTTGTGGAGACTTCCTATCACTCAAACCCCAATGAAAAACCGTCTGATATCGATGGTGGGAAAAACTCTCAAAAGAGTAAAATAATAATAATGATAATAATAGTAATAATAATAATAATAATAATAATTTATGAGTACACATTTATAGGATTTCAACTAACTAACAATAATCTTCGAACTACGGTTAAGTCAAGTTAAAAACACGAGTTTTTGAGATCGCTCTCGAATACTGAAAAGAGTCCTGGAGATTTGTGGAGACTTGCTGTCACTCAAAACCCAATGAAAAAATCGTCCGATAACGTTGGTGGGAAAAACTCTCAAAAGAGTAAAATGATAATAATAACAATAATTTGTGTGTACTCATTTATATGGTTTCTGCTAACTTACAATAATCTTCGACCTCCGGTTAAGTCAAGTTAAAAACACGAGTTACCGCTAGATCACCGAAGTTAAGCAGCGATGTGCTTGCCCAATCTTTTGATGGCTGACTACTTACTCAACACTCTTTACTCTAAACAACATGAGGTCTGTGTGCCATAACTAATCAAAACTTAGTAAAAATATATGATAATAACCATAGTAAATAATTATGACTTAAAGTGACTATTCTTTACACAAATGATTTACATTTATAATGGCATCAACTATTCCCATCGAATACAAATCATTTTCTACATAAATGGGACTCGAACAGAATTTTAACCCAAGTAAGAACGTATAGTGCCCATAAAGTGACTCTCCAAATTTTCCTGACCTCCAGAAGTGTAGCCTCATTATTAGATGCCGTTTAGTATCGTATGCTGAACAGATTTTTGTGTGAGTCTTGAGCCTCTATAGGGATACAGTCTTCATAAGCCACCCGACTACAGGGATAAACCTTTTATGTAGATTTCTACAAAATGAAAACAAAAAGTTACCACTACTTTGAGATTTGGATTACTAGTGATACATTTTCCAAGCAATGAAGTTACCGTCATCAGAAAATTTTAAAAAAATGCATGAAAGACCTGTGAAGAAATACTTACTCACATAAAATTGGAACTATGAGACACATTATATATATATATTTGAGCTGAGTTTGAATTCTTCTTTGTATTTCATATAAAATTTTGAGAAAGATATGAAACCACTTATCTTTCCAGCTATTTGTTAACCACTGAAAACATATATTTCTGTTTCTTTTAATTTTACTCTGCGGTTTGCCAAGACGGCAAAGTCTACTATTCGGCTGGTTATCTTTTTTTTTGGGGGGGGGTTGACTATCACTAGGTTTGGTCGTCTAGCCGAGATTTGGTGATCAGTTTTGATCAAAAATTCAAGTGAAGTTTTTACGTCTCATTATCCTGGGCGAATTCTAGATTGTACTTATATTAATTGTTTGTATGGTCAAATTTCAATTTCTTGCACAATTCCTTGTTGATCACCTTCCTCACCCAGTTGTATATAGACTTATACTCTTTTTGCACTATTTGTCTATATCCACTTATTATGTGATTGATCGTTTCGTCTATATTTCCACACAATTATAATCATTATTATTATCAATTCTAACGAGTATTACTCATATTTACCAACCCCTCCGCTCCGGCAGGAAGTGACACAAGGTCAATTTTTGAGAGAAGTTTAAAAGGTTTAATTCAAAGTTTTTCTTCTCCTAGACTAGTTGCCTCACCAAGGTTGAAAAACCCAGTCTGTCCTACTACTTACCCATATCTGGAGGGAGAATAATTGGATTCATACCTTTCCCAAGGGTATTAGTGCTATGTGAAATGCAATTAGTCTCGGCCAGGATTTGAACTCGTGTCGCCTTGTCAGTTTCCTACGACGGTAACCATTACACCACGGGCACCTCCTAATTCTAATGAGTATTACTGTTCATCTTCTAATTTTCGTTAGGCAAATATTGCAACTCACTTGGTTCAGATTTTTTACGACAGCTTGCAACAGTACATGTCAGGGATAAGCAGGGGGTGTCCTCGTGGTGTAATGGTTAACTAGATGGACTGCGGAATCGTAATAAGCGAGTTCGTACTCCAGTCGCGCTATTACGTTCACTTTCGGGCCAATACCCTTAGGAAAGGTATGAACCCCCTTATCCTCCCAACTATGGGTTAAATAGTACCACTACTGTTCTACTAGGAGAATAGTTTTGGCATTAAATAACCTACAAAGGTAGATATGCTATTAAACAAAGAAACTAAACCAAAGGATAAGCAATTGATTAGTTTCAAACTCACTCTCATTTTTATTTCAGGCTTGATTATATAATCTGCTTTACGAACTAAACTCTCAGTGTCATTCGTAAAATTTAAGCCAAAGTAATACATATAACACACCACTTATCAAGTCTCTCGATCTTTTGCCGCTGTCTTAGTTCTTAGTGTCTTCAACAGTAGCATGTAAATAGCATTTTCATTTATTTATTTATTTAGAGAAAGAATTTATCGGAATTGTACATAACATAACTTGTTCCCTGGATATTACGCGTTATTTCTTAATTGCTTACCTTGTAAAAATAGGGAAAATGCCCATTATTCATTTTCATATACATTTTCATTAACAGAAGACGTGAATAAAACAATCCTGATTCAAATATCACATGAATTAATACTAAAATACATAAAAAGTAAATTTATCTCCGTATTTTATTTTACACACAGGGTGCAACCAAAAAAAGATCCGACATTTTAAACTACTACCTGTGTGGTGTAATTCAGTTTAGGAAAGTGACAATGGTAGTTCCATCTAGCTAATGTCTTTGTTTTTTGGGTTTGTTTTTTTGTTGTTGTTTTTTTTTTTAATTTAGATATATCAGTTACGATCATGACTTGAACTGGTACACACCTTCCGTTTACATCGGAATGAGACTGTTCCGGATAGGACTTTCAACCCATAGCCTTACGGATTTTCTATCTGGAACTGCATCATTCCAACATGGCTCGAAATAATCAAGAAAAGTTATTTATGTATACAACCGCTGGATCTTGACAAACAACGAGGAACACGTATATATATAAATCTTTTCTTTTTCTTCGACGGTGACGTTTGTGTGGAGCAGGAGAGCGGTCGAAGTGAGTTCGCACTTACAAAATCGCTGTCGGTAGTCAGAACAGCTTACTTCAGTCTAAATTCGTGACCTTATATTGTTTTAAAAAAACTCACGTGACCCACATGGCCACGCCTTTTCAATATTTGTTTTCCATTGATGACGGCTTAAACCTATGCATTTTCAGACTCGGATATCACACCCACGCATATTTGCTTCTCCGGTAGTTATTGTGTTGATTTCATCGACGACCGGATGTAACTGTCATCTACATCCACCGAGTTCATCCCCGGTCATTGCAATAAATTACAGTATCAATTAAAGATTCACTTGTCTTAAACATTTTAACCACAAACACACAATGTGCACCGATCAAAGATATGATTATAAGGTTGGTGGGTTGGTTGGTTGGTTGGTTGATTGGTTGTTTGTGTTTTATATCATATCAACCTTTGTAGTTTATTTAATGCCAAATCCATTTTTATACAAATATTCAATTCTTTTTCAAACAATTCAATTTAGTATGAGTACACAGTTTAATTGTCAAAAAGATTTCTATTTCAAGGTATTCAAGTAATTCAGTTTAACATAAGTACGCAGTTTAGTTCTATTTGACTGATAGATAAAACCCTAACAGGAACTAACTCTCCGGACCAGACTGGACCTGGGAGCAATCGCAATTAAAGGGTGCTGTGCATTTCCCAAAGCTCCTGCATCACTGGAACCTCGCCATGGGGGGGTCCTTACTCCTATGCAGAGGTGAAGTCGCTGTATTCTACAGCCCCAATGATTATAAGGGATCAAATCAGAAAAAGAATACCAATACATTAACTAGAGGTAACTATGATTAGATTTTTTTTCGCTTCATTTGAACTACATAGTTGAACATTTAGAATTCGGGGTGGGGAGCCTTTCTGTTAGATAGAATACAAAAAATAAACAATCATGTTAGCAAATGATCAATCACTCAAGATTTGTCCCTGTAAATCAATTCCATCCATCAGCCCCAAAGTATAGTCTCTCTTCCAGTTTTCATAATAATTCTGAAAGTTTCTACAACATTCGACAAGATTCATGAAAATATCTGTTTAAACATTCTAGAAATTTCAAGAAAATTCTCAACCAGCTCCTTAGCATGTGTTGTATAGCCATAATCAGATACAGGCAAATACAAATGCAAGTGGACTCAAATACACAGGTGAAAACAAATACACAGGTAGGACTCAGGTGGATACAAATACAGGCGGACTCCATTGTTCAGCTACGAACGTTTTATTTATTACTTGACTTCGATTCTTCGACAAGAGGAGAGAGACAATTCTTAAAAGTCTTTCGTATCATAGAATGCTAACAACACCCCAACGCTCGGTACATGTCGTGGACCAATCTCAATTTCTCAACATCATGGTTGGACCCAACTTCTCAATACCATCATGGTCGGACCCCAACTTCAACGGTCTGCCATTGAGGCAGACAACCCAACTGTCTGCCTACATCGTCCACAATCAACTCCCAACTAACTCTTTTTCAAAATCTTCAAATTATCAGGACAATCGCTTCCGGGCATGACGTCATTCACACTCCAGATATTTGTCGCTGCCTCCCACCAGACACGACTTGACACAAGGTCAAAAGCCCGAAGGCTGATTAAAGTGGGGATAAAGAGGAGGGGAGGTCGGGAACGAGCCGAAACTCGAACCCTGCTTGTCTGTGCTGCTCATCGGCTCACTTAGTGCAATGTGAGCATGATGAGGCAAGCAGTTTCACGAACCCAAATGTGGATCCGGGCACGTATGCCAGTTTGCGGCTTAAGCTAGACGCATGGTCTAGTGCCGTACAAGGGGGACAAAGGAGACAAAAATGCAGCATTCACACTCCAGCCTCATTTCCTATCTGGGGGTTATTATGGCAATTGTGATTGTCATATCTTTTGCGCACGAGCGTAAACTGTACCCAATGCTATGCACCTGAACGAAGAGCCGAATAGTTCAAAGCCCAACCAAACTGAATGATAAAATATAATTAACAAAAAAAGATTAATATAAAAAAATCATGCCGTAATTATATAATAACTGTATCTACCAAGAATTTTCTTGAAAATGGATAAATTTTAAAAGATATTTACGGAGTTCACAAAAGCAAATATGAATTTTCCATTCACTTATACTATAAGCAATTAGGAAATGAACAAGGAAAGTCTTTAAAAAATTAATTGCATATTGTAATTATTATTAATTTGACTGTTCTCTTTTATCTTTTAGTCTTAGTTGAACTTTTATCTCAACTTATACGAGACGTCATCTCTTCGACGGTAAGGAAACAATAATATGATTTCCCGGAGGGAAAATAAGAACATGAATTCAATGTTCACTGATAACTTATCTTTTTCCATTATTTTCTCGCTTTTGTAAAAATGAAGACACGAATGAAATTCTATGAAATAAAAAACGTGAAGAACAAAAGAAAGATGAAAGAAAATGCTCATCACAATTAATAATAACAATAATAATAATAATGTGCAATGCTTGTAACGAAAGTGGCAAACAACATCTGACTGACGGAATATAACCACCAAGTCCAGACAATATTAGAACTCTTGGAGAAAAGGAAGCCTACAAATACTTGGGCATCGTGGAGGCTGACACCACCAAACAAGTGGAGATGAAAGACAAAATTAAGAATATCTTAGAACTAGAAAGGTACTCGAGATAAAACTATCTAGCAAAAACCTTATCAAAGTAATAAATATCTGAGCTGTACCCCGCGTTATATAATCGGGGCTCCTTATTAAGTGGACCAGAGATGAACTTAAGCAAATGGACCAAAGAACAAGGAAACTAATGACCATGCATAAGGCACTACATCCCAGAGATGATGATGGACTATATTTATTAAGAAAGGAGAGAGGAGGAGGACTTACCTGCATTGAAGACAGTGTCGGTGCATCGATACAACGACTCGAGGACTACATAGAAAAAACACGAAGGAAGACTGATTACAGCCATCAAAAACGATACTGACAATACTGTGACCAACGGAATGACAATAACTAGGAAACAAATATGGGAAGAAAAACAACTCTGAGGGCGCTTTAAATGACTAATAAAGGACATCTCGCACCGAAAAACATGGGTGTGGCTAAGAAAAGGAAACTTTAAAATAGAAACAGAATGTCTCCTAATAGCAGCACAAAACAACGCCATAAGAACCAATCAAATCAAAGCGAAAATAGATAAGATGCAACAAAATAGCAAATGTAGGTTATGTGGTGATAGAGACGAAACCATCAATCACATAAGCGAATGCATCAAATTAGCACAGAATGAAATAAAAGACTAGACACGACTGGGTGGTCAGGGCGATCTACTGGGAGATGTGCAAAAAATTTAAATTTGAACATACAAACAAATGATATATGCACAACCTAGTAGTTGTCATGGAGAATGACACACACAAACTCATATGGGACTTTGACATACAGCAGATCACCTAATCTCGGCCAGAAGACCAGACCTTATAGTAATCAACAAAAAAAGAGAACTTTGCTGTACTGGATGACCACAGAATAAAACTGAAAGAAAGTGAAAAGAAGGATAAGTACCTCGACCTTGTTTGGGAATATAAAAAATATGGAACATGGTGACGATTATAAAAACCGTGATTGGGGTATTCGGTACAGTAACTAAAGGATTATTAAAGTGAATGGAGGACTTGGAAGTTGGAGGATGAGTAAAGACCATCCAAACTACAGCATTTTTGAGAACGGCCAGACTACTGAGAAGTGCCCTGAAGACTTGCTGTCACACAAATTCCTGTGAAGGATCATCAGATAACACTGATCTGAAAAACTCTCAAGGAGTAAATAATAATAATAATAATAATAATAATAATAAGAAGAAGAAGAAGAAGAAGAAGAAGAAGAAGAAGAAGAAGAAGAAGAAGAAGAAGAAGAAGGGGAAGAAATTTAAATTTGACCATAAGAAAAAATGGTTTATGTACAACCAAGCATCTGTCCCCGAGAATGAGACACAAATTCCCGAAGGAGTTTGACAGACAAATGGATCACCTTATCTCAGTCTAACAACCAGACCTTATAATAAAAAAAATCGAGAACTTACAAAATTGTGGATTTTGATGTCCCAGCTGACCCCAGAGTAAAATTGAAAGAAAGGGAAAAGAAGGATAAATAACTGGACCTTGCTAGGGAATTAAAGAAACTGTGGAAGATGAAAGTGAAAATTATACTAATTGTAATTAGAGCTCTTGGTTCAGTCACCAAAAAAGGGACTGGAGGACTTGGAAATAAGGGGATGAGTGTAGACCATCCAAAATACTGCATTATTGGGAAAAGCCCGAATACTGAGAAGATTCATACAGACTTGAAGAGACTTGTTCTCACTGAAACTCCAGTGAAAGACCATCAGCTAACGTGGATATGAAAAACTCAAGAAGTAAATATTAATGATAATAAAAAAAACTCTCAAATGAGTAAAATAAAGAGAGATAAGTACATGGACCTTGCTAGAGAACTGAAAATACTATGGATCATGAAAGTCACAGTGATATCAGTTGGAATTGGTGCTCTTGATACAGTCCCAAAAATATTGGTACAAGGATTGGAGGACCTGGAAATAAGAAAACAAGTAGAGACCAGCGAAAAACCATCAGGTAAGGCTAGTGCGAAAAAGTCCCAAAGAAGTAAAATAACAATTATAAGATTATTTCTTAAAATTGACTAAAGAAGAACTAAGAAAAATAGAACGAACCAGAAAAAGAGTTGATAGCTATGCTAGGCCTTACATCAAAGAAATGATATAGACTGTATGTGTCAAGAAAAGAAGGAGAAACTAAACTCGACTGCAATGAGAAATGCGTAAATGTATCTATATAAGGACGTGAGTACAACATTTAAAAGAGCACAGGACTAATCACAGCAGATAACACAACGGTAGTTATTGGTTGTTGGATCAAAGTAGATTACTAGGCAGTCAGAACTAGTAAGCAAGTGTACAACGGAAGGAAATGGATTCCGTGATTTGTTTTCCCTACTGCTGTATGTTTATATAAACAATAAACTAATGTAGAGTTAACTCCTTTTATGCAAGTTCCGGCATATAGAAATTTACATGCGTGGTGGATTTCTTCTCGCGAGAAACGAGGTCGGCCCACTATAACGTCTGCTTCCAGAAGTAAACATATTTTCTGCTGCTTGACACACAAGGCATTGTCTTAAGTGCTTTGATCCAGGAGGTACGTTTCTTCTCTCGCTACAGGATCAAAACAGAAAAACAACAAATAGTATGAAACATAAATAGAAAGAAAAAAAAATGTACTGATATTTCAAGCGACAAATTGACAAGGTTGCACGTAAGATGAAATGGATAGGGCTACGCAAAGGAAACGCCAAGAGAGAAACTAATTTTTGACTTGAAGCAAGAGCAAACAACGCCATAAGGACCAATTATATTAAATAACACGAGTTCATCGCGTACAGAAAGATATGAAACGGTTAAAAACGAACGCAGAAAACTAGCACAAAAGAAGTTCTACACTAGATTCAACTGTTGTGCAAGATGATTTACTGAGAATTATGGAAGAGATGGAAATCAGATCCAACTTGCAAATAATATATGCAAAAATTAAAATCTGTGCAAGAGAATGAAATGCCTAAAACTCACGAGGATATTGATATACAAACAGATCACCAATTTCAGGTTAGAAGAATAAACATAGTAGCAATTAACAAAATCTTAGTTGTAATTACCAAAATTCTCGTTGTGATAAACAAAATCCTTGTTCTAATTAACAAAATCCTTGTAGTAATTTTAAAAAATCCTAGCAGTAATTAATTACAAAAAAGAGAATTTACTGTCTTGTACATTTTGCCGTTCAGGCGGACCACATAGTTAAAATGAGTGCAAAGATAGGGGAAAAGTAACCTTGCAAAAATGGAAATCTAAGTGATGGTGATAAAGGTAGTTGGTGCAATGATCCCTTAGAGCTTGGAGAATGGACTAGATGAATTGGAAATCAATGAAAGAATCAAGGCCATCCATTGCTAATATAGACCAGAATACTGAGAAGAGTACTTGAGACATGAAGAGACTTGCTGTTACTCAGACAGCATTGAAAGACCACCAGTTAACGGTCATATAAAAACTCACAGGGAGTACAATAGTACGACTACAACGACTACTACTACTACTAATAATAATAATAATTATAATAACATTAACTAGTGATCCTATTTACCAACCCCACCGCTCGGGTAGGATATGACACAAGGTCAATTTAAAGCGGAGTTTAACAGGTTTGAATTCAGAGTTTTCCTTCTGCTAGACTAGACTAGTTGCCTCACAAAGGCTGAAGAACCTGGTCTGTCCTACTATTTACCCATAGCCGGAGGGAGAACAATTGGATTCATACTTTTTCCAAGGGTATTAGTGCTATGTGAAATGCAATCAGTCTCGTCCAGGATTTGAACTTTTGTCGCCGGGTCCATTTCCTACGAAGATAACCATTACACCACGAGCATCTCCCATTAACTAATGATAGTAAACAAAAACAGAGAGCCTGCCGAATTGTGGTCTTTGGCATTCTAGCTGATCTCCGGGTAAAACTGAAAGAAAGCGAAAAGAAAGATATGTACCAAGACCTTGCTAGAGAACTGAAAAAGACACTATGGAAGAAGAAAGCGACGGTGATATCAATTGTAATTGGCGCGTTTGCTACAGGTTTAGTACAGAGACTTGAGGACTTATAATCAGAGGACGAGTGAAAACCATCCAATCTACAGTATTATAGAGATCACCAAGAAAACTGGCGATATGAGGAGACTTAGTGTTACTCAAATGCCTACGAAAAACTATCACCTAACGCCAGTGTGAAAAATTCTCGAACAAGAGGATAATGATAAATATAAATTCTAATAATAAGAATAATAATATTGGTAAATATTTAAAAAATGAAAATAAAACTAATAATAATAATAATACTGAATCTTTCCTAATCACAGAACAAAACAACAACATAAGAACCAATCATATAAAAACAAGAATGGATAAGACGGAACAGAATAGTAAATGTTGATTATGTGGTGATAGAGACAAAACCATCAATCACATTATAAGCAAATGTGGCAATTAGTACAGAAAGAATATAAGATTAGACACGACTGGGTGGGCAAGGTGATCCACTGGGAATTGTGCAAGACATTTAAATTTGACCATACGAACAAATGGTACATTCGTAAACCAGCAGCTGTCCAGGAGAATGAGGCGCATAAACTCGATGGGATTTAAACAAACAAACGGATCACGTAATCTTGGCCAGACGAACAGACATTACAATAATCAACAAAAAAAAATGAACTTGTAAAATTGTGGACTTAGGTGTCCTGGGTGACGCCAGAGTAAAATTGAAAGAAAGTGAAGAGAAGGATACGTACTTTGATCAAACTAGGGAATCGAAAAAACTGTGGAAAAAGAAAGTGACATTTTTTCCAATTATAATGAATGCTCTTGGTACAGTCACCAAAGAATTTATAAAGGGACTGGAGGACTTGGAAATAAGAAGACAAGCGGAACCATCTAAACTAATTCACTATTGACATCCGCCAGAATACTAAGAAGAGTCCTGGTGGCATGAGGAGACTTGCTGTCACTCAAAATTCAGTGAAAAACCATCAGCTAATGCTGATGTGAAAAACTCCCAAGGAGTAAAACGATAATAAGGATAATGTTTCTTGCTGATTGTTCAACGAAAAGCGCCACTAAATATGCGAGTAAGAACAGGTTGATGTCATTACGAGTACAAGTGTAGCTGGTGGATTCAACCAATGTATTCCTGGGGTTTAATTTCATTTGCGAAACTTGCAAGAAAAGCCGTGGGACTCACCGCCTTCCTTTCTAGTAGTTTTACAACAAAACTAATCACTACTATACTTCTCTTCAGTTTCCATAGCCTGGTTTTAGATATCGAATTAGTCAACCTGCCCCGAGCGGAATGGCTGGTGCTGTTCAAATTTTTCATCGTTTTTTTTTTTTTATCTAATTCCAAGTAAAGATTAAAGTTCGTGTCGATAAGGGACATTAGCAAAGAAATTTCCTAACAAGAAAAAAAAAAATTGGTCTGTAGTCGTGAATACATACGATTGGCCTTCTATTATAACTTCTACTTCGCTACAAATGTGGAAATAGAAATTAGCTAAGCGTTATGTTTAAATCAGTATAAATGTTGAGAAATAAGATCGTGTTCAGCAATCAACAGATTAAATTCTGCCTTTTTCACTTCTATAGTAATAATTCCCAAAAAGTATAACCAAGAACTCGAAGAAAGGAATCTGAATCAAAATTTCTCAATGAAAAATAATTATACAATTTTTTTAGCATATTTGACTGTTTGAATAATCTATAGCAAGTTGATAGACTTATTTAATGATAAATCTGACTTATTTAACGGTATTATTCTATATCAAAGGAATTACTTTCATAGTATGTTCATCTGTTGCGGGTTTCTTTTTGTTTTCCAAACTTTTTTTATGATATCAAGTATTCGTAACTGATACAAATAATTTGAAAAGGGATGAATGGTTTCCAGCATATTTTTTTAATACTAAAACTAATCCCACCAGTATGCTGGGGCTGTAAAATACGCCGACCGCACCTCAGCAGACATGCAAGACCCCATTCCCAGCGATGATACCTGTTGGCCTAGATTGGCAACACGTAATGATTGAGGACACGACCTTGGTTGCTGACCTGAAACACTCCACTTTGGCCCTTACACATCAACTATGGAAGGTTATTTTATGCCAAATTCTGGTTACACATATGTATCAAATATGTATCATCATCATTATTATGTCGTGCCGCTAGCATAGATATCCCTGACCCTCTCTCGCCACTTCTCCCTTTCCTTCATCGCTTCTGGCAAGTCTTCAGGGCTACATCCCATATCCTCACATAGCTGCTGTATGTATGTTCGAGCTGGTCGTCCTTGTCTTGCTCGGTCATATGTGGGGGTCTATACGAGTGCATCACTTATCAGCTCGTCCCTGCTTCTCCAGCAGTGTCATGCATGTCTTGTTCGTCTAACTTGGATAGTTTTCGTGGTGGGAGGGAGGTGGCTGTATAGTTGGTGCTTTGTGGGGTGTTGCCGCCAGGAGCTGTTCAATATTGCTCGCAGCATTCTTGTGTAATTGCCGTCTAGCTTCTCCAGCCGTTTAGTTAGCGTCCAAGTTGTGCATCCATACAGCAGTATCGACACGACTGCTGCCTGGAAGAAACTGTGTTTTATTTTATCGGTTAGGTCTGATTTCCATATGATCGATAGCTTATCGATAGCTGTCCATGCCTTCGTTACCCGCGTGTCGATGTCTTTTTCGGTTGATGAGACACTGCTTCCTAGGTAGGTGAATTTGTCTACCAGTTTCAGAGAGTTTCCCTCTAGTGTGGAAATGTCACCTGTTTGATTAAGACACATATATTCAATTTTGTGTGCATTGACATGGAGGCCAATGCTCGTGGCGGCTCGTTCCAAACTATGCAGTAGTGTTTCGGCTTGGTTGGGTGTATTTGCCAGTATCGCTATGTCATTGGCGTAGTCGGCGTCGGTAATTGTTTTTGCGGGATACATTCTGCTTCTTTTCTTTGTCAGCTCGAAGCCGTTTTCTTTGATTTTATCAATCGATGTTCTAAGCACATAGTCTAGACAGATGATAAAGAGGTATGGGGCTAGCGTGTCCCCTTGTAGTACTCCTGCTACAATGTCGAAGTATTCTGTCTCCATCCGATGAACGTACTTTCACTTTGGTGTTTCTATAGAGAATCGTTATTGCTGCTACGGTTTCTTTTGGTAGGCTGAATGCTAGTAGGATTTGTTCCATCTTTCCTCTGTGAATGGAATCGAAGGCCTTGGTAAAGGCGACAAATGAATGATTTGTAAAAGCATATTTAAAAACATTTCAAAACTAAAAAAATATTTAAAAACATTTTTAAAAACATATTTAAAAACATTTTTAAACCAACCTGGGCTATTTTTGCGCACAGATAAATGCCTTCAAGTATTGTCATTTAATACGAATACTACGATTTATTATTAATCATTTATTTGCATACAGTATCATGTATTAGTTATTTATTTGCATACATTCAAACAGATATATATGATATGTGAAAGAATAGTTTGTTGGCAATTTCATTTTTAAATTAGAAGAAATTTGTTTGCGCTCTTGCTTATCTATTGTTTCTACAGAGTAAAACGGTTTCAATTGTTGCTATCTGACACACAATTCTATTCAATATTAATTATTGCTCGCAGTTAAATGTCTCCAAGTATTGCTATTTATCACTCAGAATTCAATTAAACATCAGTTATTTTTTACACACAGTTAAATGATCAATGAGTTCTATTTTAAAAACTTTCTTTGCACTCAGTTTAAATGTCAAACAGTTCTATTTAACCCACAGACCGGACCCTATCTGGTGCTACCACTCTCGGTTAGAGTGGACCTGGGTGCAATGACAATGAAGAGGTACATCACATTTCCTAAATCCCCAAGGCTAAGTGGACCTTTGAGCGACGGCAATAAAGGGATACCCTGAATTCCCTAAAGCTCTAGAACACTCGAGTCTCATCTTCAGATAGTTTAAAATCATATCAAGGATACTCATTGGATGGCGGGGTCTTACCCCTCTGTAGAGATGCAGTCGATACAATAACCCCAACCCAATGGTCAAGCGGGCGGTCGGAGAAACCCGATCCGATCAGTCGGCTGGTCATATACTTATGTGATTGTGCAGACCGTATTCTCCGAATTATTCTGGTAGTGGTCTGTGGTCGAGGGCCACCCGAAGGCTCCTTTTTCAATAGTTACTACATCAAGGCGTAGGGGAGGGCGCAACTCTAGTACCCAACCCTATTTTCGTAAATTAGCAAGATGGCGGTAGCTACATGAATATAGCAATGGTTGGAATCATTTAAACTGAATGGAAACAAACATTGAATATTAAATAGAGTTATTAGCGTTATATAGGGATACGTGGAACGTTTTGACTGTGTGGAAACAAATTATTACTCTCCGTTAGTAACGCTTTGTATCATTTCATATATCTACAACTAAATGATAAATATCAAATATACATATCAATATTTGATAGCAGGCCTTGAAACCATTTAACTATGTGCTAACAAACTTGAGTGTCCTGGGTATGACACTAAACTCATTCTGATGGTGATCCACAAGTTCAGGAGTTTGAAGAATCTGGAGTTCAAGTTCCTAACCATTACTCCCAGGGCTACTCTGGTTCTACTTGTTAGGGTCCCACCTAGGGGTCAAAACGAAATGTTCTGTCATTCACTAAAGATTATTAATAGTTATTTGAAACCAAGTGTGTATATATATATATTGTTGTATACTCATAACAATAATAAATATGCATATATACGCACATATACATGCAGAATATATATTGACACAATAGTAAAGACGAGCGAAGACTTCTTTCAAAAAAGTATACCTTTCAGTTTATTGAAAGGGTTGTGTGTGTGAGGGAGTTGGAGACTGAACAAGGACTGCAACATATTGACCTCCCCAGCCCCTCAGGTTATAGCCGTATGTCGTTCTCGTTCTCCTGGACTGCTCAACCGGAGGACTAGTGGCCCTCTCCGCTGGGTGCTGTTCTCTCTACCGCATCTTGTCTCTAACTGACTGGTCTCCAAAAACTAACTGACTTCTTGTCTTCACCGAGTTATATAATAGTTCAATCAAGATGAAATAACTGTCATACAGTTCACTGGTCACTCTTTTCCGGTGCATCAGTCTATGAGTGTAGCGTGGGATTTTAACCCTGTCCCATATTGTCAGCCAGACTCACCCACGCCAATGGAATATGGTCTTCCGCCGTCTTTGGAATGGCATGTTTGGCCAATCGAAGGTCAATATACTACAATATGCGTGTGTGTGTTTTTTTTCTAATGACATATCAACCTTCTTGGGTTATTTAATGCCAAATCTATCCTTCTAGAAGAACAGCAGTCGTACTATTTAACCCATAGCTGGGAGTATAAAAGGGTTCACTTGCTTACTAAGATTCTGCCGTCCAATGCATTAACAATTACACCACAAAGACACCCCCTATGAATTAGCATTAAATAACCCAGAAGGGTTGATCTATCATTATACCAGATCACAAATGATTTGTTTTTACACAATATTGGTATCACGTATTTCTATCTGATATAAATAACATGCACACAGGTTTACGTTCTCAAGCATTCATTATTTCAACTTAGAAAAAGTTATTTGTTTGTATACAGTCATATGGATTCAATCAACCCAAAATGATCGAAGCCCAGTCGGTAGGGGCTGTAGAATACACTCCTGGGTAATTGGAGAGGGGTAATACGCCCCCATGAGTATCCTGGATATGAAATTAGATCATCTGATGATGAGAGTCCCATAATTCTGAAACTTTAGTGAATGTGGAGTATCCCTTCATTTCCATTACTCTCAGGCCCACTCTTGCCCGGAGTGGTAGCAACTGACAGGGTTCTATATACGGATCAAATAGAAGTGTTTGACATTTAAATTATGTGCAGACAAATGACTTATGCTAAATCGAACTGTTAGAAAAAAAAAACTCATTGATCGTTTAACTGTGTGTAAACAAACGACTGATGTTAAAGTGTATTATTCGTGATACATATCAATACTTGGAACCTTTTAACTGAGTAAAAATCAATAAGCACTGTAGAATAGAATAATTAGTGCTAGATAATAACACTTGTAAAAATTTGATTATGTGCAAACGAATAAGTAATGTTGAATCGAACACTCAGTGTTAGATAGTCATAATTTAAACCATTTAATTCTGTAGAAACAATAGTAATACTAGTGTAACATATTGGCCCTTGACCGAGCAATCAGTTAAGAGATGCACCTGTGTAAATAACAGGTGCATCCGGTCGAAGATATCGGGATATCACCTTGACCCGTGGACGTGGTTGAATTCGGTGGAGATACGGAAGCAGGTGGACGACAAACAAATATATAACCAGGTGCCACAGACGGCTTGGGTTAGTTGGAGTTCTAGTTGCAGTTCAGTTCCAGTCGCAGTTGTCCGCGGAGTGAGAACCACCTCCAGACAGATGGCTTGGGCCCTCAGGACCCCGGTTGAGCAGCCCAGCAGAATGAGGAAGAAGTGCTGCTATAGTCAGAAGAACTTGGGGTCAATATGTGGCAGTCTGTTCCGTCTCCAACTCACCTCTCACACATAACCAACATCAACCCTTTTGCAACCATTTCGAAACCCTTTCGAGAATCAAGTGTGAGAGGTATATTTTTCTAAAGAAGTGTGTTCGTTCGTCATTATTGTTGATTACGTTTCCACATGTATATGTATACGTATAGTTGTATCATGGCTATACAACAAGTAAAATAAGGAAATAAACCCGACAATATGAAGAAAAAAAAAACAAATAATCGAAAATTCATGAAAAATGTTTTTGAAATAGCGATGAATGTTTGATGAAATAACAGAAAACATCCATCGTTTTTTTAACAACATTTTTTATGAGTTTAAAGTCCTGATGAAGGTTATTATAACCGAACTGTTTAACGTCGACTTTCACAATAAATTCATGAAATTTTGGATTATTTGTTTTTTTCAGCTATTCTTCATATATACACACACACATATATATATATATATATATATATATATATATATATATAGTGTACAAATAAATTAATTCTAATTTAAAAATGAAATTACCGAGAAAAAATGTCTACAAGGGAAATGGCTAATGTTAAATTCTGCCTTATATATTGCTGTTGCGTTCTGGTGAGTGAACGCTTGTAATATTAAATAAAGGACAAACCAGGATATGAGAGGAAATAGAGATATATTCTCGGGAAAAAGTATATACAATTGAGAGACTATTAGTAGACAAGAGGTGCCCGTGGTGTAATGGTTATGGTCGCAGGAAACGAGTTCAAAACCTGAACGAGACTGATTGCATTTCACATAGCACTAATACTTTTGGGAAAGGTATGAATCCAATTATTCTCCCCCCTCCAGCTATGGGTAAATAGTAGGGCAGACTAGGTTCTTCAGCCTTGGTGAGGTAACTAGTCTAGGAGAAGGAAAACTCTGAATTCAAACCTGTTAAACTCAGTTTAAAAAAATGACCCTGTGTCTTATCCTGCCCGAGTGAAGGGGTTGGTAAATATGATTAGTAGACAAGAACATAGGATTAGTGAATACAGAATAAAGGTATAGTCCAATGATAGTATTGGCTTCCGTTATTATGGTCTATTGCGATCTCCAGTCTCCAACGCTTTAATACTATTCCTATAAGAAGCTGCTCGTCACCTTCTAGTCTGTTATTAGTAGCTACTGCTATATATATCAGATGAACTAGTTCATTGTGTGGAAAAAGGTGGGTGATACCCAACAATTGCAATAGTTGAAAACATTTAACTGAGCGCAAAAAATGTGTTACGAATCCAACATATTCAATATATATGCATAAACAGGATTTGGCAGTAAGTAACCTTCAATGGTTGATATGCCATAAAATCCAACCAACCCAACCATCAGAATAATTCTTAGTTAAGATTTATTACATTAAGATACTATCCTTTGTACAATTTTTAGTTATATATCATCAAATACTCCAATCACAGCCGACTATTTTTAAACACACTTATAGGACCAATAGATGAGCCTTAACAGATACTATCACTCTCCTTCAAAGATGATCTGGGAGTAATGGAATGAATTATCATCCCACATTTACTCCAAATTTAGTGACATATCCAGGCCACCACTATTTTGGAGGATGTGTCTTGCCTAATTGTGATGGATATTCTTGTATTCTGAGCCCAGCTGACAGAGTAACAATAATTTGTGCTTGTACGAGGATCATTAAATAAGTTTCCAGACTTTTTTCGTATGGGCACTTTTATTAATAGTACACACATGAAAATCTAGTCCCCTTCAAAGTAATTTCCTCCGGCTACAATGCACTTGTTGTGCCATTTCAACAACTTCTGGTAGGCCCCATGGAAGTCCTCTTGTGTGGGTGTGTCAATGACCTTCGTCGCAGCTACTTTCATCTCCTCGATTGTCGCATAACGACAGCCTCTGAGCTTAGGGAATAACCAAATGTCACAGGGAGCAAGGACTCAACTATAGGGAGGCTGAGGAACTGTCTTGATGCCCATCTTGCTCAAATAGTCCGTGACAAGGATGGAGCTGTGGACTGGTGCATTGTCCTGGTGGAAATGCCACTGACCCGATTTGAAGAGTGCTGGCCTCTTCCCTAGGAATCTCTTCCTGAACTCCCTCAAAACCTCAACATAGTAACCCTAACCCTAACCCTTTGGCCAATCAACTCTGCTTTATTGACTCCCTTACCCCTCCCACACCTCTCATCATCCCTCACAGACTCTCTGCCTTCCTTGAATCTCTTATGCCACTCAAAAACTAATGCTCGATTCATGCAAGAAGGTCCAAAAGCATTCTGAAGCATTCCATACGTTTCTGTGGCATTTTGACCAAGTTTAAAACATAATTTTATTGCATATCGTTCTTCTAAAGTATCCTCACGTCCAAATTGCATTTTTGAAATTCACCAGCTCTGACAATCAGGCTTTTGTAGAGTGTATTTCAATTTCTGCTGTAGCTGTTCATTTGAATCTGAAATTATAAAAGTTGGTCAGTCATGTCATAAGATGTATAGCGATAATATACTGAGTTGTCAAGAGTCTACGACAATTTTAAAAGCCTGTACAAAAAAAGTCTGGAAACCTATTGAAGGCACCATGTAATTTAGTTCTGTTCAACATGTAGGCAGTATATTTTATATAAACGTATTTTGAGTATTTAATCAGTGGAATAAAAGTTTATTCTTAAAATCAACCAACTTCGATTGAATTCATATCATTAGCAACATTGTCATCATCGCCCAGTCTTATTTATAACAGGGATTCCTTAGAGTCTCTCGCATTTGTCTCTTTCAACCATCACTCTAAGTCCTCTAAACGACACTCAGTGTCTGCACAGAGCGGATGAATGCAAATTTTGATTTGTAAATCACACTAATTCATCAGTGTGCAGGAGTCAAATAGCGAACATGGCCTATTATGGGTGAGTCCTTAATTCCCCAAGTGTGTCCAGCATGTCGTTCATCTTATTTTGATAGCTTATGAGATGGGAGGTAAGTGATCGTGCAGCAGCAGTTTTGTTGGCTGCTGTTTACAGGACTTCGTCAAAATAGCATTTAGCATTCATGAATAGTTCCCATTAAACTTTTTGCCAAATGTTTTGTTGAGTCCAAATTGTACAGCTATAGAGTAAAACTAACGCGACTTCCGGTTGTTGACATCGATTTCTGTAGATGGAATACTGCTACCGAGGTTTATGATTTGGCATACCAATTTCAGCGACTTGATACTTTATAGGGGGACGACACTATTTTTTTTAAAGCACGTTTGTGAAAGTCATGCAAATTTTCATAATTTTGTCATACACCATAAGAAAATGAACTGCTCGAAAGTCATGTCAGATAAATTCACCGTGATAAATTCATCGTATGGTAAATTTACCACTGAGAAATTATTCGTGTATTATTTCAAAATTCAATAATAGCTTTTAAGAATTTAATAAAACGATTTAGGGTTAGGGAAGCTCCACATTATAAGAACAGCTAATTTGATATCATAAATTGACAATACAATAAATTTGCCATAAGATAAATTTACTGTACAATAAATTTACTGCGATGAATTCACTTTATGTACAATACTGTATTATTATATTATTCCTTTAAACATCTTTAAAAGAAAAAGACAAAGCTAGAATTCTTTCCGAAGATCGTACCAATATTAGATTATTGCGTCGGCATCATTTAAATTTAATGTCTTGTCAGAGAATAACGTTTTCTTCTATTGATTCTAACCCTACATTTTCTTTAGTCCAATGTATATCCTTTTATGTATATTGTCCTTAATTGGAATCATTTTTGAGATGAGGCTTTTTTTTTCTTTTTTTTTTTAATCTGAGAATTAATTATTTATTCATTTATTGCGGACTTTTCCCCCTCATCTTGGTAGTTTTTTTGTGTTGTTTCTTCTTTCACTACGTTTCGACCAAATTCCCTCTGGCCTTCTTCTGGTGATTTTACCGCGACCTCGGATAGGAATGCTGAGTCTTGTAACCATTGTCAGAAGATAGCGGTTTCAAATCCTACCCAAGTCGGCCAGAGGTATACTTGGTCACAAAAAATGTGGTGCGATAGACAACAACTATGGAAGGCAGTAATTACTGGGGACACGGTTACAAGACTCAGCATTCCTATCCGAGGTCGCGGTAAAATCACCTAAAGAAGGCCAGAGGGAATTTGGCCGAAACGTAGTGAAAGAAGAAACAACACAAAAAACTACCAAGATGAGGGGGAAAAGTCCGCAATAAATAAATAAAAAAATTAATTCTCAGACACCCTTTTTCTTGTGAACATCAAAGCAAGCCCTTTGTCTCTAGACTGAATCACAATTTCCTGTTTTATGGATAACTTGTCAGATGTAAGGGAGAGTATTTTGCATATATATTAAGGTTTCTTTCAGAGGTTCCAAGAATAGGATTCTTGATGACTCGAAGAAGACAATGACAGCCTGAAAAAACTAATATGGATGACATTTATTATCGTTTTTAGTCTGATCTGTTTCCACAGTCTTGGAAAAGAATCCGTGGTTCCTCCAAATCTGTTCAGCTTCTGCGATGTCGTTCTTATATTGTTGATCTCTTCATAAATAGCTAACCTTTTTGTTGGTTTGTTTGCTTGTTCTTCTTCCACGAAGATGTGGTTGAGTCAACTCAGCATCGACAAACATAAAAAAATGTAACATTGTTTAAAAAATAATGGTAACATTTAAAGTCATTTTGAACTATGTTGGATCCCGAGAAAACTTGAGAAGCTTCAGGGAATGGTGAGATAATATTTTGCAATATTCTTGACACTTATTTTCCAAATTTGGAACGTGTAATTATTTAAAAATTACATATATAAACCAGTAGCTACAAAATTATATAAAAGACGAATTCTTCATAGAACCCTTATTATATTATATTATATTATATTATATTATATTATATTATATTATATAGACATCACATTATCGACACAGACATATACACACTTGAGCACGTGCTCGTGTCCTCCCCCATATATATATATATAAGTTTGTTTGAAATTTAAACAGTTTGATATAACTCAATATCCCAAGAAATATAATTGTGGCAGTTTCTTGGACTCTACATTGTTGTAATTAGTGATTCAGAAAGGACAAGTTATTTAATTTAAAATTTTCTTTTAAAATAACAATGTTTCCATTAAATTGATATATTGTGATTACAAAATTTATTGAAACCCAAGATGACAGGAATTACATTTGTGGCAACCTTGAATCTTTAAAAAGAGGATGCAGGAATTACATTCGTAGCAATCTTGATTTTCTTTATTAGTGATGCAGAAAGGAGCTATTATTTAATTGCAACCCACATTCTAAAATAAAAGCGTTTCAATAGAATCAAAATATTGTGATGAGATATTTCGACATTTAATAAAACCAAAAATAATATGAAATACTTTTGAAGCAGTCGCTTAACTAATATATTTCTTAAATTGGTGATCTAGAAATGACTTACTTTTTAAGTAAAAAAAACCCTGTGGAATACACCGTTAGAATTTTCTTTAATTTCAAATATTGTGAGTGTTATTTCAAACATGTGATAAAATTCAAGTTGACATGAAATACATTTGTCGGTTTCTTTTTCAGTAAAAGTAAGTTTATTTATTTTTCCTTTATAGGAATTAATATGGGAGCCGGTAGAACGTCTCAAAAAGTATCAGTACACGAAAACAATTTTAAGAAATTATTTACCGTCATTAAGAGTGAGCTTTAATTACATTTGTTGTCACTCTTGTCCAGTTATCAAATATGGTTAAGTTCTGTACAAGTAACGTATGAATAAACAAAACTCATTGCTGGAGTATTTATCCAATTCAATTATCCAATTTAGCTTTGATCATGTTACAAAAATCCTTGTACACACTACTTTGTAGTAGGTTATAGAAAATGAATGAAGGTATTAATCATATACAACCTATTTGATACCCGGCCAACGCTGCGTAAATTCTAAAGTAAAATTATATATATATATATATATATATATATATATATATATATATATATATATATGTGTGTGTGTGTGTGTGTGTGTGTGTGTGTGTGTGTGTGTGTGTGTGTGTGTGTGCATATATATATATATATATATATTTTTGTGTGTGAGTGTGTGTATAAAGACAGACAGAGTAAGAAACTGACTGACACAGAGAGAGAGAGAGAGGGCGGGAGAGGAGTGATTAAGAGAGAGTGAGATAAAAAGAAAGAGGGAGAGAGAGTGAGTTGTCGAAGATTTGAGAAGACTCGATACTAGTTCACTAGATTTTCGAACCTGTAAAAACCACAGTTGTCAGTTTTTTACCCAGTTTTTATATTTTATAGTCTAATACATAAATAGAATTATAGAATTATTGAATTAGTACAATCAGGGGATAGTAACGTGGGTTTTATTAAGCAGTAAACGATCTAATAACGGATAAGACGCAAAACATTGTTTCTGTTATAGCTGAACATTCATGCTTCATAAAATATCCCTGAAAACAACAAAATAAAATTGTCTTAATGAGTAGTATATTTTTTCAAGCCATATTTGATACCCGAGCCACGTAGGGTAAATCCATTATATATATATATATATATATATATATATATATATATATATATATATATATATAAGAGAGAGAGAGAGATTGACTGACAGACACAGAGAAAATATATGTTATAACCCAATATTGAGGAATAAATTGCGTCTTATCTATTATTAATTCATTAGGTAAATTAATAGAATGTCGACATTTCACGTGTCGACATTCTTTTAATGTAAACATTTTTTTTTTTAGTTACGTCGTGCATATGCTATTTTAAACTTTTTTTTACACAGTATAACCATGTAAATATGTACAAAAAAAAGGGATGAGGGAGAGAAAAGAGAAATAGATGGAAAATAAAAAAAAAAGGAGGGAATATGGATTAGAAAGATAAAATGGAAATTAAAACGAGGTTAAATGTGATAGAAAAATTTTTTTAAAACGTGAAAAGTCGCATACTCACCTTTAAATAGACTAGGTCGAGCGTACGATTGGCTGGTTTCAACAGCCAACCGAATGCTCGGCATGGTCTGAGAGATTATTTATTTCGAGCCGTCCAAGCCATAAGGTTGTTTCAGCGTTTATAGGGTAGATGACTCAGAATTTGATCATCTCTGAGGGGGTCGTTCTGGTGAGGGGAGTATGATGTTGCAATACCCGAAACTCCCCAATGACCCAGAAGTTAAACATCACTGACGACACCTACTGGTTCCGGGATAAGCGCGTATATTCAAGGTCATTTGTTGCTTAACAGGAAATATGTTGAATATGCTCGACGTTAGCTAATTCCATAATTTTTGCCATTGGTACGTTAAGAAACTTGACAATTATTTGAGAATTGAAAAAGGAGGTGTTCATGGTGTAATTGTCAGCCATAATTAAATAGATAAGGCAACACAAAACTTGGAAAAGACTGTTCTTTCATAATGCGGTAATATGCTTGGGAAGGATATCAAACCTACAATCATCTCTCCAACTATGGGTAAATAGTTGGTCAGACTTGTCTCTATGGGTAAATAATAGTGCAGACTGGGCAATTAGACCAATGTAGGAGAAGAAAACTCTGGATTAAAACCATCAGTCATCGTCATCATCATCATTTCACGTCATCAGCACGGATACCCATGACCCTTTCTTGCCCCACATCTCTACCGTCCGTTGATTCCGGCAGGTCTTCAGAGCTACATTCTGTATCGGCACAGAGCTGTTGTATATAGGTTCTAGTTGGTTGTCCTGCCTTTGCGCGTCCATGTGAAGGGGTCCACAGGAGTACATCACTTATGAGTTCGTCCCTACTTCTCCAGAAGTGTCCCGCATGTATGGTTCGTCTAACTTGGATAATTTTCGTGATGAGTGATAAGTAGCCGTACAGTTGCTGCATTGTGGGGTACTGCCTCCATTCTTGTGTAGTTGCTGTCAAGCTCTGCTTAAATTGACCTTGTGTCGTATTCTGATCATGCGGAGAGGTTGGTAAATAGGTATTTGAAACTTACAATACGTATAAGATGTCTTACAATTATTTCTAATATTGTAGACGCAGATAAGTGTATTGATAACAAATTCATCATTTGCCGTGAAAGTAGAAAATAACCACTGCAATTAATGCACTTGTCTGGCCAAAGTCTATGAACAGCTGCCAGTCTATGAATAGGAAATATAATAAGTCGATAACAATGTAATAAATCTTATACAATCGACCACAAATTCCCTGTTTGTTCGTACAAGTCTATTTGTAATCAAGAGGAATATAATCAACTATTTGATCACGTGTCTGTTAACGCGGCAATAAATCATACGCACATACGAATGTGCTCACTGTCTCTTTTTTTTTCTTCTCTACCCATTCTTTCTACCCCTTTCTTTATGCAACTCTCTGTTCTGCTTCTTTTTTTTCTCTCCATTTCATCTTTTTCATCGTTATCGCTTTCTCTATCCCTTCTATAGTTCCACTCCACTTCTTTTGACAAACCCTAACTTCCTCATTTCTATTCTGAGAGGTCGCTGTTTCAATAGACAAATCGTCAGCAGAAATGTGGCTATAACAAATCATCAGACAGAGAGATGTGGGTAAAGTAAGCCTACATAGTGATTATATATATAAATACATTATATCATATCACATATATCTTTTATTATATATATATATATATATATATATATATATATATATATATTTATGAAAATCTTAATCATTTTATATATATTACACTAATATAATATTTTGGAAATTATATTAGATATTATATTATATATATATATATATATATATATATATATATATATATATATATATATATATATATATATATATAAGTATTATTCGATCCAGTAAAACCAGTTTAAACTATAGACTAATTATCATGAATAAGAGTTGACCCTAAAAAAAAAAATAGAAATAAATTGAGAAATAAGGTAAATGAACTAAGATAAAATAAAATAAAAATAAAGAAAAGTTAAAAACGTATCTGATATACGTACACGGCAAAAAATAGGTAACTGAGGAAAAAGACTCGAAATTAATATAAGTATTAATATTCCCCTTACAAAAAAGTTATTTTATAAAAAAACATTAAAAAAATCTAATTATCGAACTTAACTAAAAAAGAAAATATATAAAAAAAAGTTAAATTACCATTATTCCAACCGACAGTAAAATTAGATAAATAAAAATAAATAAACAAATAAAAAAACTGGAGTGATAAAACGAGGAGATAACTGTTTATCCCTATTCCATTCCCCCCCACCCCCATGTCTATTCTGATTAATTTTATCCATAAGATCTGAAGAAGTCCTGATATATTTTTCTTCGTATTTTTGGTTTACATCAGAAACACAAAACAGGATGGAAATAAATTTATAATCCTAAATTAACCGGTCTTTGTTTTTTTTTTCTTAAGAAAGTATATGCATATATATATACATGTGTGTGTGTGTGTAGTTGGGCAACATTCTTTCATTTAAGCATGTTTGATAGAATAATAAAGACACATTTTGTCTATATACTTTTATTAAGAGCCTTTCAAGTTTCCTGATAAGTGTCTTGGTTTAAGGTTTCTTACGCCATCGTCGGGGGTTGCTTGCGTGTATAAAGAGTGTTTCTAATGAGTTTTTGAAAGTGTTTGAGTTTTTTTATAACATTACAAAATTACGTAAAAGCAGAGATGGATTAAACTAAAAAGTTGAAGAATTTAAAAGACAGAACGCTATCAACGGAAATAAGAAAGTTCCGAAAGCACTCGCGACAATTTTGGTAAATTCATTTACCAATTCTTAGACACTTATGAGAAAACTTGAAAGGATATTAATAAAATTATTAAGACAAAATGTGTCTTTATTATTTAATCAAACATGCTATATATATATATATATATATATATACATAAAAACATAGATACAAAAGATACGCACGGTACTCTAGGACAACCCGACGGGCTCCAATTTCATGAGCTATTACATCCAGGTGTAGGGGAGGGCGGTACTGCTTTCTGGCCTGGTTATATAGATATGTATATATATATATATATAATTAACTTAAATCGCGTGTCGGAAATCTTCTACTAAAGTTTTACCTTATCGGATCATCAGGAAGCCTAACTCCACTTGTGCTGAGCACTTTCGTAATTATAGCATTGCAGGATTCGCGGAAGGTTTTTAGTTTTCTTTTGGCCAACTGACTGTGTATCCCTTGAGTTTTTTTCAAGGGGTCGGACGAGGTTCGCCTTTTCTTTCTTTTTGACCAATATTTTTTTCTTTTTCCCCCGGGCGGTGATTTGAGATACTTTTATCTCTTGTTCCTGGCGGGGTTTTTTTCGTTTTTTTTCTGGTACCGTGAATGGGGAATGCTGGTAGATATTAGATTAGTATATATATATATATATATATATATATATATATATATATATATATATATATATACATTACATATCTGTGATATATATATATATATACATTATATATATACATTACATATCTGTGATATATATATATACATTATATATATATACATTACATATCTGCGATATATATATATATATATCATAATATATATATATATATATATATATATATATATATATATATATATATATATATATATATCATATGTAGGGTCGAGTTCTCTAGCGAAGAAGTAATCGTGTTGCCATTAGCACCTTTGCAAGTCTCTTCCTATTTGAATTGAGATCTCGGCGGCCGTTGAACGGATGTATGTAAACAATAGTAATTGTGATTCATAACCGTTTAAAATGTACTTCGTAGCAAATATCTCCTCGTAGCTAAATGGTTAGAAAGTTTGGCTTGGCGTTTGAGTCAACCGGGTTTTGATCCCACCTATGGGGAGATACTGTCTAGCCACACTGATGAGTTCTGATAGAACGAAACAGATCTGTCTGTGGATGACAATATATATATATATATATATATATATATATATATATCATATATCTTATATGGATATCATACTTACATAATAAAAATCATTGATAAATATAATATATTTAATATACATATATTGTATAAATAGAAATATGAATATATATACATATACAAATTATATATATATATATATATACATATATATATATATATTACACACATTTTTTTTTTAACAAAATGTTATGCTGTATTTTTGTTTGTAAAATAATGCTTAAACTATGCGTTTTAAATGTAAAGAAACGCTTACTCTACTATAAACCCAAATTGATTATAAGACTCTGTCCAAATGTCAGCGAACAAGGCAGAATGTTTTTGAATCTCTTCTATAATATAATGTAAAAATTCTTAAAGAAAGCCCTAACAGTAGTTTAGAAGAAAAAGTAAAAGCCTAAAACACCTAATGCTACCACAAGCCCCCCCCAAAAAAAAAGAGAAAGGAAAAAGAAAAAAAAGGATGAAATTAATATCCCCCTCCTGACTAGAACAGAAGACCGTCTCCAAAACTACCTAAAATTCAGTAGTAAATAAACGTTAAAACGAAGAGGAAGGATTTGAACTCACGTGCCAACAGAGGAAAAAATGTAACAATATTGGTCAGTATGTCTTTAAGTCCTATTAATTTAAAATGCTGAATTTTACAAAATATTATGCTGTATTTTTGTTTGTAAAATAATGCTTAAACTATGCGTTTTAAATGTAAAGACACGCTTACTCTACTATAAACCCAAATTGATTATAAGACTCTGACCAAATGTCAGCGAACACGGCAAAACGTTTTTGAATCTCTTCTATAATATAATTTAAAAATTCTTAAAGAAAGCCCTAACAGTAGTTTAGAAGAAAAAGTAAAAGCCTAAAACACACAAAAAAAAATCATTTGTAAAAGCTCTATAATTCCTTAAGCCTCCTCGGTTCCCATCGGTAGTATAGAAGAAAGAAAAAAAGAGAAAAAAAAATAAAAAGCCTAGGAAAATGTCCCAATACCGCCAAAAAAAAATAATCAGTACCAGTGAAAGTCTGACAAAAGTACCCTAATCTTGGACTTTAACTAAGTTAAAACTTAAGAAAACTTAAATCAAAATAAACTTTTTTTTCTTTACGTACACATGGGAAGCAGCATGATGTACGTAAAGGTATTTGAATAAACCCATGGACGACCAAACTCAATACCTAAACAGGTCCTGGACGTGAGTTTGACGACTTTACGCTCAGGATCGTTAGTTCGATCGGGGAACTACTGCTGCTCCTCTATAAGAGTGGCTTCTATAGAAGAGAATAAAACAGCCATCGAAAGATAACCATGACCCACACTCAAACCACATACACAAACCGCATCGCTCTTCGCGCGGGTAAAAAAGGGGCGCGTCCTGCTGAGGTTGGAGCCCTGGCCTCGGTGTTCGAAAAATCAGCTACAGAGCTCAAACAATCAAAACTACTAAAATGCAAGCAAACACTGCAAATAGCCACATTTAACGTAATAACCTTAAATAGAATAGGACAATTGCCAGAGCTAATCGCATCGGCCGAAGAACATAAGATTGACATAATATGCATACAAGAACACAGATACACGCACACCGAAGATATCAAATATCACGAAACTGGCAATGGGTGGTCGCTCGTCACTGTATCCGCATGGAAAAACTCTGTCAACGCCGAAGTAGGAGGGGTAGGATTACGTATAGGACCAAGAGCATTAAAAACGCTAAAAAGCATTGAGAAAATACAACGTCGAATGATGGCAGCTACTTTTAACGGCAACCCCAGAACAACAATCATCTCCTGCTACAGCCCTACCAATGTTAGTGAAGAAACTGAACTAGTCACCTTCTACGATGAGTTATCCTCATTAGTGCGTAGTATCCCGAAACACAGCATGTTAGTCATTGGCGGAGACATGAATGTCCAAATCGGGAAAAACCGAAACAACAAATACAGCCTCCACAACACGTCAAATAGAATCGGGCAACATCTAACAGATTTCATGATAGAAAATAGATTAGCATGCCTCAATACAAACTACCAAAAAAGGGAGGGAAAACTATGGACATACACGTACGCAAACAATACTAAAGCTCAGATAGACTACGTCCTTATAAAGAAGAAATGGAAAAATAGTGCAATGAATTTCGAGGCATACTCCTCTTTTAAGGGTGTGTCCACCGATTCACGAATAGTCACGGCGAAAATACGTTTACGCCTACGAAAAAACGCCAAACGAACAGCGACCACCAAACACTTTGACTGGTCCTATTGAACAACAGAGATATAAGAGATAAATACGTATTAGAATTAAGAAACAGATTCAAAACACTACAAGAAAAGACGAAAAAAAGTACACCAAATGACGAATATGAAAATTTCGTCAATGCACACCTCGAGGCAGCAGCAAACTGCATTCCAACAAAACTCAAAACTATATATAGAGTCCCATTGGAAACTTTAGCGGTGAGAGAAAAACAGCCTCCAAAAACTATCGAAAAAACCCAACAAACATAAATGCCTTAAAACTAAAAACGGCACAATATCAATTAGCAGGCATATATATAAAGGAACAGACAGAATACATTCAAAATCAGATAGATACGATTAGAGACTCGGTGGAAGATAGACAATCTAGAATAGCCTGGCAAACAATAAACGAAGTGAGCAGAAGAAAGAACACAGCCAAAGCAAAACTTAAAGCAGCAAACCAACAAGAAAGAATAAAACTGTGAAAACAGCACTTCGAAAACCTACTAGAAAACCCACCGAAAATAACACATGAACCAATCACCAGAATAATTAGCAAACAATTAGACATTAAACTAGGACTGTTCACACAAGAAGAACTCGACTCGGTTCTCAGAAAAATTAAAAATAGGAAAGCTGCAGGGCTGGACGAAATTCCTCCGGAAGTATGGAAGACCAGACAATTCGATGACATACTGCTCAGACACTGCAATGCAGTATACAATCAAAATCCGATAGATAGATGGATGAAGGGATGCATACTCCCCTTCCCTAAAAAGGGGGACCTCAGATTAGCCAAAACCTACCGAGGCATAACATTTACATCCATAGCAGCCAAAATCTACAATGCCCTACTACGAAACCGCATAGAACCCAAAATCGACAACATACTTAGAAAAAACCAAAATGGCTTCCGAAGAAATAAATCCACGACTTCACAAATATTAACCATCCGTAGAATCATTGAAGGTGTACGGGCAAAGAACCTACAAGCGACATTAATATTTGTTGACTTTACCAAGGCTTTCGATTCCATTCACAGAGGAAAGATGGAACAAATCCTACTAGCGTACGGCATACCTAAAGAAACGGTAGCGGCAATAACGATTCTTTATAGAAACACTAAAGTAAAAGTACGATCACCAGATGGAGACACAGAATACTTCAACATTGTAGCAGGAGTACTACAAGGGGACACGCTGGCTCCGTACCTCTTTATCATTTGTCTAGACTACGTACTTAGAACATCGATTGACAAAATCAGAGAGAATGGCTTCGAACTGACGAAGAAAAGAGCAGAAGGTACCCCGCAAAAACAATTTCTGACACTGACTACGCCGATGACATAGCAATACTGGCAAATACACCTGACCAAGCCGAAACACCTCTGCATAGTTTGGAACGAGCAGCAGCAAGCATAGGCCTCTATGTTCATGCACACAAAACGGAATGTATGTGCTATAATCAAACGGGGGACATCTCCACTCTAGAAGGAACCCTTCTTAAACTAGTAGACAAATTCATTTACCTAGGAAGCAGCGTCGAATCAACCGAAAAGTAAATCGACAAGAGGTTAACGAAAGCATGGACAGCTATCGATAGGCTAACGATTATATGGAAATCAGACCTAACCGATAAAATGAAACGCAGTTTCTTCCAGGCAGCGGCCACATCGATACTGCTATATGGCTGCACAACATGGACGCTAACAAAATGGCTGGAGAAGAAGCTAGACGGCAATTACACAAGAATGCTACGTGCAATCTTAAACAAGTCCTGGCAGCAACAGCCCACAAGACACCAACTGTACGGCCACCTGCCCCCTATCACGAAAACTATTCAAGTTAGACGAACCAGGCATGCAGGACACTGCTGGAGAAGCAGGGACGAGCTCATAAGAGATGTACTCTTATGGACCCCCACACATGGCCGTGCAAAAGCAGGACGACCAGCTCGAACAAACATTCAGCAGCTATGAGGATACGGGATGTTGTCCTGAAGACCTACCAAGGGCGATGAACGATAGGGAGGAGTGGTTAGAGAGGGTCAGGGATATCCGTGCTACCAGCGCGATATGATGATGATGATGATATTACACACACACACATATATATATATATCATGTACATAATACCATGTGGACTTGTTCTCCGCGGCTGTATAATACATCGACTGCATCTCTGCAGAGTGTAAAACTCCAACAACGAGTGTCCTGAACACGATTCAAAATAATGACGAGGCTCCAGTTATGTTGGATCTTTAGAGCATTCGAGTACCCCTTTATTGTCATCGCTCCCAGGTCCACAGTAACTCGGAATGATAGTTCCAGATAAGTTAAAGTAGAACTAAACTGCATGCTCATGCTATACATATTGTTTGAAATAGAACTACTTTGACATTTAAACTGGGTACTTATGCTAAACTAAATTGTTTGAAATATAACTGTTTTGATATTTAACCTTATGTAAATAAATGACTGGTGTTTAATTGAATTGCTAAAGATACATAGCAGTACTTGGAACCATTTAACTTTGTTGACTAAACTGAATACTTTAAAATAGAACTGTATACACAGTTATTTAAAATATGACTGTTTTTGCATTTAGCTGTGTGTAAACAAAAAATCTGTATTTATGCTAAAGTGAATTCTTTGAAATAGAACTATTTATATGTATAAAAATGGATTTGGCAATAAATAACCTACAGAATAACTGACAAAAACTCTTTGTTTACGAAGTGTAAATTTCGCAATTGTCTCACGTTTTCCTTCCACGTGGTGTTTTATGCTTGACTAATTTTGAGAAAAATTTGCATACGCCCAACCATTCTCGCCAATTCTCCTGGCTCTAAACTGTGTTTTATTTTAAATTTATGGTGGCCATATTTCTTTTTTCTTTCAAACCTTCAACTCTGTTTGCACGCCAGGCATATACTTACTTGTTTCATCAGACAGGGTAAGCCATCTTCTTTTCTACAGGTTTTATGTAATCACCTATGCAGAGACTGAACAAAGAGAATAAAGCAACAGAAGTCTTTATGTTGAAAGTGAATGGCGATTTTTGTTCCTCTTTCTGCTTATGATGATTAGACGTCACCGAAATACATTTGTCAGTCACTACAATTTAAGATGTTTACATTGGACAACGTCAGCACTTGTCGAAATCTTTAAGTTCAAACTTCTAAACGTTTTCGTTTTTTTTAAATACCTCTATTTTATGGATTTTATACACAACGCAATGGCTACCTAAGTCGTTGATATTGACGAATGAAACGTAACTAAAGCTAAAAGAAAAAGGAAGTTTTGAATAGTTTTTACGCTGCTTTCATTCACATTTCTTGCACGCTTCAAGGAAAAACAAATCTGAATAAACAAATCGTCGAGGCTTAGAATGTATCCCCAGGAGAATCCCCCCGATCCCCCCAAAAATGTGTCTTGGGTATGACACTGAACAATATCTGATGATAGGTGTCTATTTTTGAAGATTCGGAGAGTATGGAATCCCAACTTCATTGCCATTACTCCTATGTCGATCTTGACGCGGAATGATTGTACCTTTGAGGGTCCCATCTATGGGTCAAATATATCTGTTTCAAAATTATGCCTATTCAATATGAGCGTTAGTAAAAAAAATAACTACCTAAAAATGTAAATATGAATGTATAATGACTACGATTCCCTAACCTTCTTGCTTAAGTATACGTAAGTAAATTTGCCGACCTTAGTAGGATGTGATCGAAGGCTCCTTTTTCAATAACTACGACACCAATGTGTTGGGGAGGCACAACTCTGTCTCCTGGATTGCTCCACTTTACCCTTGATACGTAACTTATAATGCTGAGTGTTAAGCAAGGAGGTATCAAGTACCATTTTTTAAGTCTTTGGTATGACTCGACCTGGGAGTGAACCTTGTCTCCAGGGTCATTGGTGGACACTCTAACCACTAGATTAATGAGCTGGGTTATATGCTATTAAAATCGATCAATCGATCGATCAAACTATCATAAAACTAAAAGAAAGGAAAATATTTTAATACAATTTATTCAGCAATTATCTAGATGTATGGAATCTTAGTCATCAGTAAGTATGGTAATCTTTCAATGGCTGTATTTTTATTCTTATCTATAGAAGCCACCCTTGTAGAAAGCAGCAGCAGTTCCCTGTTCGAACTATTTGATCCTGGCCGTTGTTCCGTAGAATTCGTATACTCAGAACCTGTTTAGGCATGGCGTTGAACAGTCGTAGGGTTTGTTCACTTGCCTACACGTCCACTATGCTGCTTACCATGGCTTTCGACATTTTAGCAGATGTGCTGCAAGGAGAAACGTTAGCCCTATACCCGTTTATCATCTGCCTAGACGACGTGCTTAGAACGTCTATTGATATGATCAAAGATAACGGTTTCACGCTGGCAAAGGAAAGAAGCAGAAGATACCCTACTCAAACAATTACAGACACGGACTACGCCGATAACATAACGCTTTTGTTAAATACACCCACCCAAGTCTAATAGTCTGGAACGAACACCAGGTAGCATAGGCCTCCATGTCAACGCAGACAAGACGGAATAAATGTGCTTTAATCAAAGAGGTGACAACTCTACACTAAAGGGTAGTTTTCTGAAACTAGTAGACACATTTACCTACCAAGGAAGCAGCGTCTCATCAACCACAATTTTCAAAGGTATGGACAAATATCGATAGACTATCGGTCATATAGAAGTCAGACCTGACTGATAAAATAAAACGCAGTTTTTTTTCCCCAGAAGCGGTTGTGTCGATACTGCTATATGAATGCACTACATGGGCGCTGACTAAACGTATGGAGTAAAAAAAATTGACGGTAATTACACAAGAATACTGCAAACTGTATTGAATTTCCTGTACCTCACAAAATAGCAGCTGTACAGTCACCTACCACCAATCACAAAAACTATCCACGTTAGACAAACCAGTCACGCAGGACATTGCTGAAGAAGTAACGACGAGCTCATAAGCGACATACTCCGTAGACTCCTTCACATGAATGAGCAAAGGCAGGACAACCAGCTAAAACCTATGCACAACAGCTCTTTGCCGATACAGGATATAGCATTGAAGACCTCCCGGTGGCAATGGATGATAGAGACGGGTGGCGAAAGAGGGTCAGGGAGATCCGTGCTGGCAGCGTGACATGATGATGATGAGTCATCAGTAGAGAGGGAAAGAGAGAGAGAGATAAAGTCCCAGTGGCGCAATGGCTAACGCACTGAATTGTGATATCTTTGTACGTGATGTACATATTTTTATTTTTTAAGTAGAGGAATTAACATTGTGAATTGAATTACTATGACCAGAAAATCCGCTGAACACCTACGCAGGACATACGGGAACACTGGACAGCAGTTTCGACCTTATTAGCAGTGTATACCGTAATCTCCACCACTGGAGATCTAATAAGGTCAAAACACCTGTCCAGTGTTCCCGTATGTCGTGCGTAGGTGTTCAGCGGATTTTCTGATCGTTATAATTCAATTCACAATATTAATTCCTCAACTTAAAAAAAAAATGTACATCTATTCCCTTGCCCTTGAGGTCATAATAATCATGCACATGCGTATTTCTAAACTTCTTGGGAAGACATGGCCCCGGTGGGGTGATCGTCTTCTCTGGAAAGAATACGGATGTAACTTGCAAGACACATTTAGGTTATTTGGCCGCGCAATTATCATGACTTGTGAAGGTGCCTGTGGTGTAATGGTTATCATCGTAGGAAATGGACACGGCGACTCGAGTTCAAATCCTGGAGGAGACTGATTGCATTTCACATAGCCCTAATACCCTTGGGAAAGGTATGAATCCAATTATTCTCCCTCCAGCTATGGGTAAATAGTAGGGCAGACTAGGTTCTTCAGCCTTGGTTAGGCAACTAGTCTAGGAGAAGGAAAACTCTGAATTCAAACCTGTTAACCTCTGCTTAAAAATTGACCTTGTGTCATATCCTGCCCGAGCGGAGGGGTTGGGTAAATAGTATTATCATGACTTGTTGATTTGGTGTCACTTGAGTGTGATATGAACAGGTGTCTTCGTTGTAGAGTTTCGGCACAGCAATCTGTGGTCGCTGGTTCGATCTCCAGTGGTGGAGATTACTGTATACACTGCTGATGAGACCTAATAAGGTCGAAACACCTGTCCAGTGTTCCCGTATGTCGTGCGTAGGTGTTCAGCGGATTTTCTGATCGTTATAATTCAATTCACAATAAAAAAAATGTACATCTATTCCCTTGCCCTTGAGGTCATAATAATTACGCGGATGCGTATTTCTAAACTTCCTGGGAAGACGTGGTCGTAGGGGTGACCGTGCGTAGGTGTTCGGCGGATTTTCTGGCCGTGGTAATTCAACGTAGTACACGAGTTCAAACTCCAGTCACGCTAATGTGATCACTTTCAAATGAATACCCTAGGGAAATACTGTTCTTCTACAAGGATGGCTTTAGCAATAAATGAACCCCGAAGATTTATATACAATTAAAAAAAGAATATGACTAGGAAAAAAAAACAACAAAAAACCTAAATGACCAATTCAGATATTATAGAGGATGTTTCCCCCAACCAAACAAAGGAAAGGTTAATACCATGATAAGAGTTCATTTCTGATATAATTTCAAACCGTTTACGCTTGCTCCTCTATCCTGCTAACATATTCTTGGATTCGCCCACGCGGGAGTAAAGTGTAAATATTTCTATGGATTTATCTTTTTTTTAGAAAAATGGATCTGGAAAAGATCTCCACAAGTATGGTAATCAAGTGGAGACTTAAAAAATTATATCATAAAATGACATCAATTGAAATGTTTATAGTTTGTTTGTTTTTTCAAATACTCTGTATATTAGCATACATTCTTTGCTGAAAAAAAATGCTAAATACTAGCTGAGATGTGATAGCGATGACAGGTAATATATATATATATATATATATATATATATATATATATATATATATATATACTAATACCTATATAGTCAGAAGCAATCACCATAGCTTTCACCTACCTTGATCATCAGGATAAATTCTGACTTTGAATTTATCCTGATGATTGGGTGAGGTGAAACCTAGGTAGATTACTTCTGGCTCTATAGGTTTTCGTTTCTCACTCTACTAAGTATATGGAACACATTTAGCTTAATAAATTCTCTCTGTGTTTTTTTTCTTTTGACAAGGCATTGGTGTTGGTTAACTATTTTCA
Source organism: Sepioteuthis lessoniana (assembly GCA_963585895.1). Lineage (NCBI taxonomy): Eukaryota > Metazoa > Mollusca > Cephalopoda > Myopsida > Loliginidae > Sepioteuthis > Sepioteuthis lessoniana. Next base: position 110,622,135 of record OY757909.1, read on the forward strand.
TGCAGGACAAATGTTTTTAGTCTTTTCTTATTTTATGGAATTCTTCCCAGAAATTATATTATATATAATTATAATTATATTATTTTTCTATAGTATTTTTTTTCATTTAAAAATTGTATCATCTGTGTTTTTCCACACGGTTGGAATCATAGAAGGGATATAAAACAAATATATACACATATATGTGTGTGTTTGTGTGCACGTGTGTGTGTGTGTGTGTTTGTGTGTTGAATAACTATAAATCTATTCATGTCTGACACTGAAAGAGGACCAAAACCAAAAGAGACTTAATGGTCTAGTTGGCTATCTTTCTACCAATTACACCACCACAAAGTGCATATAGGTTTTTCTATGTATCATGTGTTGAGCTTTAAAGAAATGAGAAGCTGAGCAAATGGGGTTGGTTGTCTTTCGACACGTGGCCAATGGTGAGTGCATTGTGTGTTTTATGGTCCGTGATTTCAACTGGTCGTGTCAGATTACTTTGTCTGGCTGTTTGATCTGCTTGGCTGATACTTTAAGATTGAAGTTGGAAAAGAGAACAAGATTTATTTCACTTTATACTCAGCCATTCTGATTGTGCTACCACTGCGATGATGACGGAAGAAATAAGAGACACCGAACGAAAATTAGCAATAAAAACCAATAGTATTCTTTTTTTATAAACTTTTCTTGCCTTTTATTGGGTTAGAGCAGAGAGACAAATCCTTCAAATTTTATCTGTGGCATTAATTGGTTATTGTATATGAAGCTGGTTAATTTACATGACAGCATAGAAAGATAAGACCTTGAAATTGCCTTTCGTTTCGTTAGTTGCTGAGATATGTTGAGATAAGGACTGAAACCGTCGTCTTGTTTTGTGGTCTCTGATCATGATGAGGTTAAATTAAGACTAACAGAAAAAAGATAAAGAAACCTATATTTTTTGGAATGATCATACGAAGAGGCTGAAAAAAAAGTAAGAGAGAGACAGAATGGGACAATGTTTCACGAAGAGAAATAGAGGTAATTTACTAAGCTTTTTTGCTTAGATGTAGCACAAGGCCGCATGAATTGGGCACCCAATGAGAATCGAACTCACTCGTGTAGGTTTGCTAGTCTACCTTGCTAACCATTACACCACCCGAGGTGCCCAACGAAGAGAAATAGAGACATATTAACCCAGATCCAAGTTTGAAATGCAGGCATCTAATTACGACGCTATTCATATCAGCGTAATTTCCATTTTGAAAACACGCTCTCTATCCACCCATTTCATTCCTCGTGTATCTATCTATGCAAGCCGATAAGTATCCATTTATCAATACCAGTCTATACTTATCTACCTATCTATCTATCTATCTATGTGGTGCATTCAATAAGTTTCCTGTACAGGCATTTAAAATTGTCGTAGACTCTTGAAAATTCAGTATGCTATTGTTATACAGCTTATGAGATGACTGACCAATTCTTATGGTTTCAGGTTCAAATGAACAGCTACAGCGGATATTGGAATACACCCTACTAAAGCTTGATTGTCACAGCGGTGAGTTTCAAAAATAAAATCTGGACGTGAGGAAGAACAATATGCAATAAAATTCTGTTTTAAACTTGGTAAAAATGCCACAGAAACGTATGGAATGCTTCAGACTGCTCTTCGACCATCTTGCATGGACCGAGCATCAGTTTTTGAGAGGCATCAGAGATCCAAGGAAGGCAGGGAGTCTGAAAGGGATGATGAGAGGTGTGGGAGGAGTAAGGAAGTCAATACACCAGAGTTGATTGGCCAAAAGGATTAGGGTTAGGGTTACTATATTGAGGTTTTAAGGGAGTTCAGGAAGAGACTCCATCGGAAGAGGCCAGCACTCTTCAAATCGGATCCGTGGCATTTCCACCAGGACAATGTACCAGTCGACAACTCCATCCTTGACACCGACCATTTGACCAAGATGGGTATCAAGACAGTTCCTCAGCCTCCCTATAGTCCAGACCTTGCTCCCTGTGACTTTTGGCTATTCCTTTAGCTCAGAGGCTGTCGTTATGAGACAATTGAGGAGATGAAAGAGGCTGTGACGGAGGTCATTGACACGCTCACACAAGAGGACTTTCATGGGGCCTTCCAGAAGTTGTTGAAACGGTACAAAAAGTGCACTGCAGCTGGAAGAGATTATTCGAAGGGGACTAGAGTTTCATGTGTGTACTATCAATAAAAGTGCCCATACGAAAAAAGTCTGGAAACTTATTTAATGATCCTCGTATCTATCTATCTACCTATGCCAGTCTATATAACAAAATGTTTGAAATTTTTTCTTTTTTTAAAAAATCTTTTTAATTCATTTCTTGTAAAAATTATATTTAATCAATATATTAAACGTATCTTAAAATAAGGAGTTACTGTTCAATTAGCCTAATTCTTCCAGACAGCGGTCACATCGATACTGCTATATGGCTGCACTACATGTACGCTAACAAAACGCCTGGAGAAGAAGCTAGACGGCAATTACACAAGAATGCTACGTGCAATCTTAAACAAGTCCAGGCGGCAACACCCCACAAGACACCAACTGTACGTCCACCTGCCACCCATCACGAAAACTATTCAAGTTAGACAAACCAGACATGCAGGACACTGCTGGAGAAGCAGGGACGAACTCATAAGAGATGTACTCTTATGGACCCCCACACATGGCCGTGCAAAAGCAGGATGACCAGCACGAGCATACATTCAGCAGCTATGTGAGGATACGGGGTGTTGTCCTGAAGACCTACCTAGGGCGATGATCGATAGGGAGGGGTGGCGAGAGAGGGTCAGGGATATCCGTGCTACCAGTGCGATATGATGATGCCCGGTTGTACATATCTATCTATCAATCTATCGATGCCAGCCTTTAAATATCTATATGCTTTCTCCAATCTATACATAGATATTTATAGTAGTCTATGTATGTGGGTGTGTGTGGGTGTGTGTGTGCGCGCGTAAAAGTCTCTACATACCAATAAATCTCGATCTCTCTCCCTCTATATCTCTCTCTCTCTTTCCCTCACTGTTTCTCTCTATTTATCTCTCCCTCTCTCTCTTTCCCTCACTGTTTCTCTCTATTTATCTCTCCCTCTCTATCTCTCTCTCTCTTTCCCTTACTGCTTCTCTCTATTTATCTCTCTCTCTCAATCTCTCTCTCTCTCTCTTTCCCTCACTGTTTCTCTCTATTTATCTCTCCCTCTCTCTCTTTCCCTCACTGTTTCTCTCTATTTATCTCTCCCTCTCTATCTCTCTCTGTCTTTCCCTCACTGTTTCTCTCTATTTATATCTCTCTCAATCTCTCTCTCTCTCTTTCCCTCACTGTTTCTCTCTATTTATCTCTCTCTCAATCTCTCTCTCTCTCTTTCCCTCACTCTTTCTCTCTATTTATCTCTCCTTCTCTATCTCTCTCTCTTTCCCTCACTGTTTCTCTCTATTTATCTCTCCCTCTCTCTCTTTCCCTCACTGTTTCTCTCTATTTATCTCTCCCTCTCTATCTCTCTCTCTCTTTCCCTCACTGTTTCTCTCTATTCATCTCTCTCTCTCAATCTCTCTCTCTTTCCCTCACTGTTTCTCTCTATTTATCTCTCTCTCTCTCTCTTTCTCTCTCTCTCTTTCCCTCACTGTTTCTCTCTATTTATCTCTCTCTCTCAATCTCTCTCTCTTTCCCCTCTCTGTTCTTCTCTATTTATTTATTTCTCTTTCTCTATATATCTTTCTCTATTTCTCTTTCTCTATTTATCTCTTCCTCTTTCTCTCTCTCTCTCTCTCTCTCTATATATATATATATATGTGTGTGTTTGTGTGTGTGTGTGTGTGTGTGTGTGTTTGTGTGTGTGTGTGTTTCTGTTTGTGTGTGTATTCACGTGTGTGTGTGTGTGTGTGTGTGTGTGTGTGTGTGTGTGTGTGTGTGTGTGTTGATACAAATAATAATCAAGATATATTTCTTCAATAAATCGTATTTCTTATTGAATCTCCGTCCATGGTTATTTTTCTAATTTGTTATTGAACTCCTAGACTTTGAAAAAAAGACATGTTACTCTTTCATACAACTGAAAGTGATAACTACATTCACATCAACCAAAAATAGTCCTTCGATTCCGGTTATATAGGAATGTGTTAATGCAACAATTCAGCACTGAATGAGCATTAGTTAAATTTGTCTCCCATCCTTTCATGATTCTTTCCTCTTAAACGTCAATCGTATTTCCAACGTTTCGTTATGATATCATTGATCATATTTACCAACCCCTCCGCTCGGGCAGAATGTGACACAAGGTCAATTTTTAAGCGGAGTTTAACAGGTTTGAATTCAGCGTTTTCCTTCTCCTAGACTAGTTGCCTCACCAAATCTGAAGAAACTTGTCTGCCCTACTATTTACCCATAGATTGAGGGAGAATAGTTGGATTCATACCTTTCCCAAGGGTATTAGTGCTATGTGAAATGCAATTAGTCTCGTCTAGGATTTGAACTAGTGTCGCCGTGTCCATTCCCTAGGACGGTAACCATTACTCTATGGGCACCTCCTAATGATATCATTGATAGATTTACTGTATTGAACATAAACGATTATACCCAAGCATTTTTTCAAAAAATAAAAACAAAGTATTTTTCTAAGTCAAAGTTATGAAGATATTTTCCAGTGGATAATAAAACAACTAAAACGTATATTATTACAGTTTTGGGAATAAATAATCTATTACCAAACTATACAACATTGCAAATCGCTAACAAAAATTAAATTGCATAAATATTGAAAAATATGTACTTATTGTTCGCCAATGGTCCCGGAGACCTGGGTTCAATTCCAGGTCACGTCATACCAAAAACTTTAAAAATGGTACTTGATACCTCCTTGCTTAACACTCATCATTATAAGGTACGTATCAAGGATAAGTGGATCAGTCCAGGGAAAGGGGTAGCGCCCCTACACACACACACTTCGGTGTTGTAGCTATTAAAAAGGAAGCCTTCTGGTCGCCCCCAACTACGGTCGACAACTTACTTTTTAACTGCTCCAGTCAAATTATTTGTCTTATAGTGTTGTCAGGATTCAATTATAGAATGCACTGTTTAGAGTCACCCATTTTCAAGAAAATCAAGAGTGATGGGTTCTTTCTTGTCCCAGAAGATTGTCATCGTGACCTTATTTTCTGACTGCTACGGTCGGAGAATCATTATGTATCCGCTTCATGGACCATCTTTTGCACACAGCCGTAAAGTAGCGAACATAACATTTTTATTTTATTTAGTAAGGAGACTTGTATAAAAAGAGGTGAGTTTTTAGATTATTTCATGTGTTCTACTGATTACATTCAATCAGTTTTTCTTTGACCAAACCTTTTAAAAAATGTTTATTCGTCTCTGTTCTATACATCATCATCATCATCATGTGTTGTTGATAGCACGGAGTCCCTTGAATCTGTCCCAACATTCTTCGGTACTCTACATCGTTCAGGCCTGGTCTGCTGGACTGCATCTAGTGTCCGCGACGAGCTGATTTATGCAAGTCAATCCTGATCGGCCAACTGTGGAATGTTTATGTATAGGAGTTCATTTGAGAAGGTTACTTATGAGTTGGTCTTTACTTCACTGGTAATGTCAAGCAGGGTGGAACGATAAAATTGTCGCCCTAGAAAAGACGACATGATTCCATTTCCGTTTAATGAAAACCGGTTTACACTTTTTGTCGCAGAACATCTACTAGTTGGCCAGTTGTGTACAAATGCCAAGAGCGATAGGAGCCTTCTATCATGTCTGAAAGTGACACAATGTTCAACGAGCGAGATCGGAATTGCGCTGCTGTACAATACATGCTCTCTACCGATCCAAGTTATGACAACCGGACCATCGCCAACACCCTCAAAATGCAAATCTTGTTCAACGCTTGAGGGCACAGCTCAACGCATCGGACGACCCTTTGGAGGTGGTGGAGCAGAGGGACACCGCCAGGAAGACCCGGACCAAGGAGTTCATCGAAAAGGTCCAAGCAATCATTGATGAAACTCCCCAGCGGCCTATTCGGCAGATTGCCAGAGATTTAGGCGTCTCTCACACAACTGTGAATGCATGTGTGAAGTAGGACTTGAAGTATAGGTCCTACTGGCGCCAGACAAGCCAGATCTTGACTTAGAAGATAAAGAACCTCAGGTTAGTCAAGTCCGTCAGGTACCCCCTCCTCCCCCTGACCTGAACCCGCTGGACTACTTCGTTTGGTTATACGTCGAGAACATCAACATGACCTCCCACAACATCAAAGCCAGCCTGATCGCCGCCATCCGCCGAGTATTCGCCGAGCTCCCGCCAGCGCTTGTGGAAAAGGCATGCTCCCAGTTCTGGATCTGTATCGAGGCGGTGATTGATTCAGAAGCCGGCTACATTGAATAGATGTCAGCTCTACTATATAATCAAGTTACCTGAATTGATTTTTTCACTAGCAATATTCATCATCATCATCATCATATCGTGCTGGCAGCACGGATATCCTTGACCCTCTCTCGCCACTCCTCCCTATCGTTCATCGCCCTAGGTAGGTCTTCAGGACAACAACCTGTATCCTCACATAGCTGCTGAATGTACGTTCGTGCTGGTCGTCCTGCTTTTGCGCGGCCGTGTGTGGGGATCCATAAGAGTACATCTCTTATGAGTTCATCTCTGCTTCTCCAGCAATGTCCTGCATGTCTGGTTCGCCTAACTTGAATAGTTTTCGTGATAGGGGGCAGGTGGCCGTACAGTTGGTGTCTTGTGGGGTGTTGCTGCCAGGACTTGTTCAGGATTGCACGCAGCATTCTTGTGTAATTGCCATCTAGTTTCTTCTCCAGCCGTTTTGTTAGCGTCCATGTAGTGCATCCATATAGCAGTATCGATGTGACCGCTGCCTGGAAGAAACTGCGTTTCATTTTTTCGGTTAGGTCTGATTTCCATATAGTCGATAGCCTATTGATAGCTGTCCATGCTTTCGTTAACCTCGTTTCGATGTCCTTTTCGGTTGATTCGACGCTGCTTCCTAGGTACGTGAATTTGTCTACTAGTTTAAGAGGGGTTCCTTCTAGAGTGGAGATGTCCCCCGTTTGGTTATAGCACATATATTCCGTTTTGTGTGCATTAACATGGAGGCCTATGCTTGCTGCTGCTCGTTCCAAACTATGCAGAAGTGTTTCGGCTTGGTCAGGTGTATTTGCCAGTATCGCTATGTCATCGGCGTAGTCGGCGTCGGTAATTGTTGTTGCGGGGTAACTTCTGCTTCTTTTCTTCGTCAGTTCGAAGCCATTCTCTTTGATTTTGTCAATCGATGTTCTAAGTACGTAGTCTAGACAAATGATAAAGAGATACGGAGCCAGCGTGTCCCCTTGTAGTACTCCTGCTACAATGTCGAAGTATTCTGTGTCTTCATCTGGTGATCGTACTTTTACTTTAGTGTTTCTATAGAGAATCGTTATTGCCGCTACGGTTTCTTTAGGTATGCCGTACGCTTGTAGGATTTGTTCCATCTTTCCTCTGTGAATGGAGTCGAAAGCCTTGGTAAAGTCGACAAATATTAATGTCGCTTGTAGGTTCTTTGCCCGTACACCTTCAAGGATTCTGCGGATGGTTAATATTTGTGAGGTCGTAGATCTATTTCTTCGGAAGCCATTTTGGTTTTTTCTAAGTATGTTGTCGATTTTGGGTTCTATTCGGTTTCGTAGTAGGGCATTTTAGATTTTGGCAGCTTTAGAAGATTTGTGATATGGCAGGCAAGTAACCATACAGCTGCAATTCAGCAGGATACTGCATCAAGTATTTTGATAAAACAGCACGTAGTGTTTTTACGTAATTGTAATCTGGTTTTTCTCTAAGAATTTCGCTCGATTTCATGTGTTGCATCCATACAATTCTACAGAACGACCACAGCTTACAAGAAATTTCGTTTTATTTTATCGGAAAGATCAGATTTTCATGTGATCAATAACTTGTCAATAGCTTTCCCCGTGTGTACGGTGACATCACTTTTCGTTAATGAGGTACGAGGTGCATACGATAAGTTTCCAGACTTTTTGGGCACTTTTATTGATAGTACACACATGAAACTCTAGTCCTCTTCGAGGTAATATCCTCCGGCTGCAATGCACTTGTTGTACCGTTCCATCAACTTCTGAAAGGCCCCGTGGAAGTCCTCTTGTGTGAGTGTGTCAATGACCTTCGTCACAGCCGCTTTCATCTCCTCAATTGTGTCATAACAACAGCCCCTGAGCTTAGGGAATAACCAAAAGTCACAGGGAGCACGGTCTGGACTATAGGGAGGGTGAGAAACCGTCTTGATCCCCATCTTGGTCAAATAGTCTGTGACAAAGATGGAGTTGTGGACTGGTGCATTGTCATGGTGGAAATGCCACTGACCCGATTTGAAGAGTGCTGGCCTCTTCCCTAGGAATCTCTTCCTAACTCCCTTAAAACCTCAACATAGTAACCTTAACCTTAACCCTTTGGCCAATCAACTGTGGGGTATTGACTTTCTTACTCCTCCCACACCTCTCATCCTCCCTCACAAACTCCCTGCCTTCCTTGAATCTCTTACGCCACTCAAAAACTGATGCTCGATTCATGCAAGATGATCGAAGAGCAGTCTGAAGCATTCTATGCGTTTCTGTGGCATTTTTTCCAAGTTTAAAACATAATTTTATTGTATACTGTTCTTTAAAAGTGACAGATTGCATTTTTGAAATTCCCCAGCTGTGACAATCTGGCTTTAGTAGGGTGTGTTCCAATTCCTTCTGTACCTGTTCATTTGAAGCTGAAATCCTAAAAATTGGTTTGTCATCTCAAAAGATAAATAGCAATAATATACTGAATTTTCAAGAGTCTACGACAATTTTTATTGCCTATACGAAAAAAGTCTGGAAACTTATCGTATGCACCTCGTCTTGTACTGAGGTATATATACTGATCAACTAATTACTAACGCTTGCCACTTTAAGTAAGGATTAATCTTGTTTAAAAGACATGAAATCTGTTTTATCTACGTTAACGAAAAGGCCTATGGTTCTTACTACTTGCCCCAGGTCATGGAGCATGGATGTAACTTTGTCAGGTGGTATTTGCTATCCGTTCAGTCTGCATCTGTCATAGTTTCTGCGGTATATCGTCTGCTTGATATCTTTTTTTTTTAAATGCTAAACGATTTTCTTTTATCAGATCTATTGAGGTTCAGAGTTCGTAATCTAGGCAAATCATAAACATAAATGACGTTTATGTATCTCGTTGTAATAGTCCAACGTCAAAGAAGTCGATGTCACCGTCGAGTGAGCGAAACATTGCTTTTGTGTTTTTGTGAAGCTTCTGTATGACTGTTTGTTTGTGTAGAGCATATGCAAGTAATATTTTCTCCATATTTACTCAGCGCATTCGAATAAAATCTACAAACAATAGTATTACCTCAATGTTTTTTGCACGTACTCCTTCGATGATTCGACGGATAATCAGAATCTGTAAAGTTGGTTTGGTTTGATTTTCAAGCTTATCAACCATTATATATTATTAATGCCAAATCCGAATTATATATATATATATATATATATATATGTGTGTGTTTTGCGAATATATTTTGTTGATAACACTCTTAAACGTACCTGAGTTTATTTTTTTGTTTTTTTGCACACAGTTAAAAAGTTTCATATTTTACTATAAAACAGACAATTTGTTTGCACACGTAGTTTGTTCTATTTGACCCATTGATAGAACCCTATCAGGTACCACCACTCCAGGTCAGAGTGAACCTGGGAGCAATGGCAATGAAGGGATGCCCCACATTCCCAAACCTCCAAAGCTGGATTGTCACTCTCAGATTATTTAATGTCATACAAGCACACTTGTTATTAGGCGGTTCTAACCCATCTGCAGAGATGCAATCGGTGTATTATTCAGTTTACTGGCATACTGTGATGTTGAGGATCAATTTCTCCAAAAGTTCTTCTTATCTTTCCAAAGAGTTTTCTCGACTTCAGGTCGGATATATATATATATATATATATATATATATATATATATATATATATATATATATATATATAATGGACTCTCCTCTTGATCTCATCATTTGAGGGTTAAACATATCTGTTGTTCTATCGACACAGGAAATGAATTTACAAGTGTAAGAGTTTGTAGAGAACCAAATACATTTTTGGATAAGCTTATAAGAGAAGAATGGCAGAGTAATATGCTACTGATTCTCCAGAACAACCCTCCTCACATTTTGAATAAAGTGTTTTCTTTCTCCAAGACCGGGACATGACCAAATCTAGACAGCACAATCTATTTGACCATTTTAACCGATTGCTGTGATATATACATATGTAACATAACGGTATTAAATAGACGTTTGTACCACCATGTACTCGAACATGGCAATTGTCGTATCGCAACGTCTTAAGTAGTTGTCGGACTTTGTTGTGAACCCGCCTAAAGAAAAGTTGACGAACACCGGAAACTCTGTCTTAGTTTTCTACACAAAATTTTATTCACTACTACAATTTGTAAGAAGTCGCCGAGAGAAAGAGAGTTTGGAAGTTGAGCCGACACTTTAGCTAGGCGAAGAAAACCAACCTGTCATGAGGAGAAAGGGAGAGTAGACACTCACCTTGAATTTCTTTCCTGGTTTTCCGTTGTCGGTCTATCTTGCTTGTACACTGGTTTTGTCATTACATTTTCATGTCTGGTGATTAGCCATCATCGATGTAGCAGTTGTGTGTGACTATGTTACATCTCGTAGACAGGGTTACTCTTACCTAAGATCTAAAACCTCTTTACCTTGTGTCATACTAACTTAAGCTCAATGAATGAATATCAATATAAAATAATTTTCCACTATTTAAATATTTTTAGGGGCTTGTTTGGTTTCTTAGTTTAATGGAATATAAACATTCCTGGGTTACATAATTTCAAAGCACTTATTGTAGAAGAACTATTGTAATTCTATTTAATCCATATGTGCGAGATAAGGTGGTTCATGCCTTCCCCAATGTGTTGGCCTGAAAGTAAACGCAAAAGCGTTACATGAGTTCGAACTCGCTTACTACAGTGGCACAGTCCAGCACGTTAGCCACAAAGCCACAGCAACTCCTCTTACTTTTTATAAATAAAAGAAACACATCTCTCTCAACTAGCATAATATACGAAAAGAAAACAGTTCAATTTTCAATTTCACTGTCTCCCGAATAATTTTTCCTGAATTTCCGCACACGAAATATACAATTATCGTATATTTTATATAAACACGACGAATCGATATTAAAGTTTAAAATGGACGAATAAGATTTCTATCGTATTTAATCTAATCATATCTTGAAGATATACACAAAATGCACAATGATATGAAATGAGCATAAGACCCTTCACTCTATTTGTTTCCTGTCGTCTGCTGCGTATTATTTTCTTTCTATGTAGATTTGTTTTCTTATGTCAGCCGCCATATTGGCGATTACGTTTGGTCGACAAGAATGAATAGTTGCATTGAACTGGAAAGCAATAAGCCTTGGCGATAGAGAATCAACATCAATGCACATGCGCAACGGAGTGAAAGAGCGCCAATGACATGCACAGAAAGTTACTTGAACAAACTAACATGGCCGGGCCAATCAAGTGGCGCAAGTGACAAGCGATTTCTGCTACGGTGCCAACTGAAAGCAAGTTTGAGAGCCATTTATTTGATTTTGCCGTTTTTACTTCTTTCAATTCACAAGGAGATTTCATGTCAGAAAACATTTTCATCAAACTTTCCACACTATTTCGTAGATAAAGAATTGACGTCGTTCGTATCTAAAAATCATTCTGTGGTTTACTTTTTGTCATTATTCTCTTTATCTTTTTGTTTCCGTAATTTTCTTACTTCTCCTCTGCATCCACCTCCATCCAACCACATTTTCTTTCGTATCTTTCCTCTTTTCTTTCTCTATTGTGCTTTTTCCTTATTTTTCATTTTTCTTTTTTCAAACCAAACTTTCCTTCATTAAGTTTTTCTTCCTTTTTACTTTTTTCTTTTTTCTCTTTCTTTAATTTGCATTCCTACACCTTCCCCTTAAAAAGTCTCTCTCTTTTTTTCTTTATTTTATCGTTATATTATTTTATTTATCTATTTTTTTCATTTTGTATCCCTCCTCTTTCTTCCATGGAAACATTTCTTTCTTTTTTTCTTTTGATATTCTTTTTTCTTGGTTTGATTTAAATTCCTTCTCTTTCCTCCAGTCAATCCTATTCTCTTCTATCCTTATTATTTTTCTCTATAATTTTTTTAAAATTTCTTACACCTCTTTCTTCCAGAGATTAATTTCTTCATTTTCTTCGTATTGCTCTTTTCTTTACCAATTCTTTATTCCGCCTTCCTCTTCTTTTAATCAACCCTCACTTCTTTGTTTTTTTTTTCTTTTTTCCTTTCTTTCTTTCCTTTTTTTCTTAGACTTTATTCATTTATTCTTTATGTATTTTTTCGATTGCTTGACTTCTAAATTTTCCTCTTGATTCATCTCCCAATTTTTATCATTTTTTTCTCTCTTTATTGTGTGTGTTTTCTTAATCTTTAATCCTCATATTCTTTTAGAAAGACCATGCTTCATTTTTTCATTTTTCTTTTTCTTTTCTTTTTTTTTTTTTTTACTTTGTAATCTCATTCTTTCATCTTTTTTATTCCTTCTTTTCTTACTTGGTAACGTTCCTTTCTTTCTCCGACCTTAATTTTTTTTTCTCTCTTTCTCTATTTCTTATTCTTCTCATTCTCGTCTCAACTCTACCTTCTTTACACGAGTGAGTTCGATTCTCATTGGGTGCCCAATTCATGTGGCCTTGTGCTACATCTAAGCAAAAAAGCTTAGTAAATTACCTCAACTCTACCTTCTTCTTTTCTTTCTTTTACGCCTCTATTATGTTTTTTTCTATTCCCTCTTCTTTCTTACAACCATTCACCATTTTTCTTTTACTTTTAACTTCTTTTATCTATTAGTCCTCCTTCTTCTCTTCCTTTCCTCAGATAGCTCTCTCTCTCTCTCTCACTCTCTCTCTCACACACACACACACACACACACACACACACACACACACACACACACACACACACACACTTTCTTCTTTTTCTAATTCTATTTCTTTCCTATATGTTTCTTCCCTCTTTTATTTTATTAATTTTCTTTCTTTTTTCATCTATTTCGTATCTTCATTTATTTTTTCTAATTCTTTTCTCTCTATCCGGATCTCCTGAAGTTTCTTCTTTAGTCTAATAAATCTGTTTATTTCTAATATAGCCACCTTCCACAAAACAAAATTTCCTTAGTTTTAATTTTTTTGTATACTTTCCACTCATTCTTCATTTTAATCTTTTTTTCTTTTGTTATTTTTGTTTATTTCTAGTCCCCCTCCTTCTCCCAGGAAACTCTCTCTCTCTCTCTCTCCCTTTCTATCTATCTATCTATCTATCGTCTTCTTGTAGATCTATCAATATATCTTCTTTTTTTTTTAATTTTCTATCTCTTATTTTCTTTAGATTTTTTCCTTCTCCGATACTTTTTCCTTTTCTTTTTTATTTATTTATTTCTTAATCTTCTCTTTCCCAGAGATTAGAGCAGCTCTTGTTTTGTGTTATTTCTCCTTCTTTTTTCATTCTTTTAAACTATTTTATTTCTTGCATACCCTTCTTCAAACGAAACCTTCCTGAGATTTATTTTTTATTCTTCATCCTTTCAAATATTAACTCTTTCTTCATTTTTCTGTTCATTTATTTTTTTTTATTTCTAATTCCTCTGCTATCTTCAAGCAAACTGTTCCTCCCTTTTTTCCCCTTTTTTCCCTTTCTTTTCCTGCTCTCTTCTTGTCCCTCATCTTACTTCTGCCAGATCTTTTCTCTATTCTTTTTTTTCCCGACTTACTTTTACTTTCATCATCATCATCATCTCTCTTTCTCTCTCTCTCTCTATCTCTCTTACTCACCTTTTTGTATCTTCGTTTCCTTTTCAACATAGCCATAATACTTTTCTTCCACATCCTTTGCTTGACCTGTCATTGACTTTGCAACCGCCTATTCTATAAAGAAAACCAGTTACTGGTCTGTGCGCTCAAATATGACTTGGCGATTTCATCTTAAATTCCAACTGGACAACCGGAAACTACTTTTCGTTTCATGCTCCGTCAAATCTAAATAATGGAATCAAAGACCTTCTACTATCAACCATTAATGTGGTCCCAATCTAGACAATCTCAGAAACATGTCTTCATAGAACAGCAATGCAGCTTTATCGCAAACATTCACACACTGATAGCTAAATTTATTCGCTACCTTTGGCTCTTTTGTTGAAGATTCCAGACTTTGTAACTAAAAGAAACATTTCCCAACCAAGCTGGGCTTTTTATCACCACTATTGTTATAACAGAATTGTAAATCGTGATCTATCGATAGAGAGATGCGTGATGATAAATATCATCACGGAATATCAACAAACTAGATACAAATCTTATTTTTTCTCTTTCCTATTCTGTTTTTCGTGAGAAAAAGAGAATTGGACAAGGAGAAAAAAGAAATATACACGTTGACATTTTATAGTATACATTCGATTACACAATCGACCCTGAAGTATATACACGTGTTGAAATAATGACCCAAGTGAATTGCGATGAAAAATAAACTGAAATGGAAATATATTTCAGACGAATAAAAATACGAGTCAAAAGTGAAAATGATTGACAAACCTTCATCTTAAAATCAAATTAAATATGTTATTAACATTATGAGTTCTTCTTCCTTGTTTAATAACATATCAGACTTCGTGGTTATTTAATGCTAAAACTATCCTTGAACTGCAGATACAATTTTACTCATCGCTGGGAGTAGATGGGCGTTCGTATATTTATTACTAGTGTGGCTTCAACAAATTGGAGATGCGAGTATTTTGTGGTTTTATAAGTGCTATTATACTGGTCCAATCTTTTTAAAAGCTGTTGGCACGAAAATGTCCTCCAAATATTATATAATGAATAGGTTGCAAATTAATTATGTATGGTAAACGAAGAATTCAAATCCTATTAATTCAAATATTAACTGATAATTCGTTAGAAGAAGATTCATAGAAAATAACCAGATATGTTAGACAAGACCTGACTCCTAGATGACCTTTTTAGCAGTTCTCTGATTGGTTGCTTCAATCATGAGAATAGCTCAGGTGGAGTTAATGAGACTATTCCGGGGTGCCGTAACGAACCCACTCCTAAAATGGCAATTTCCACAGCCATGCCGTTGACGTGGGAATTAGGGTGAGTAAAGACGTTGAAATTAAAACAAAGTCTTTCAGTCCATTTTAAGAACAGGTATGGACACGAAGAGCACGATAAACGCCAGACGACTAGACGAAGTTACAGATAGAAGACAAAATCTGGCCAGATGGATAAGTATTAAAAATAAGAATAAGGTGTATACAACACAACGCTAAAAAAGAACCGAAATCAACTCTCATCAGGATTTAAAAAAAATGTATTCCTAATATATGATGTTTCACTATCTTAATAATACCAACCTGAATGAGCTGAGCGAAAACATCTAAAAGTATCCTGTAAGAAATCTACATATGTGAAAAAAGACGTAATTTTTTGTTCTTGATTGAAGCCTTTTGTTTCATGAAAATTTACGATATCTTTACATTTGAATCCTTGAAATAAGACCATTACCAGAGAATTTTCAACAGCGACGACCTTTCGAACCAAATAAACACTACTATTCAACTTTTTACTTAAAGAGAACAGAAGGATATTTTTTATGGAGAATTTTGTATACTATTTCACTCTGGAATCACTTTTGAAGGGCATTCTGTTATTTAGGTTCTTAAAGCATAATTTACTGTATTATTGAAACATAAATGATTATCTGTAATAAAACCCCTAATTCAATTATTATCCTCCCAGACTAATTTCCGTTTTTCACGAGTAGAAACCAATAGAGATTTTTTTTAATCTTCTTCCACTCATCTGCATCTTATCGAAGATAAATTTTTACGAGAGATGCCATTGCAACTAAATAACTCTTCTAATGAGATATATATTTCATTAATCTCCTTATGCTGTAAAGACGAAGGCAATTTTCCGTTAACAATTGCCCGAATCTTGTGATGCGAAAAATTCTATTCATGAATAATGAATCGATTTTTTTTTAAAATGAGATGCCGCACACATTCAGGAAGTCATATACAACATGACCGACGAACAAGTAAAATATTATTAATACCTTAAAATTTCTTGATATTTCTTCCATTAAAAGGGATATTCTTACTTAGAAATACCTTTAATAAAAAGAAATAATGGTTAAAGCGATGAACTGCGGAATCGTAGTATGCGAGTTCGTACTCCAGTCGCGCTATTATGTTCACTTTCGGGCAAATACCCTTGGGAAAGGTATGAACCCCCTTATTCTCCCTCCAGCTATGGGTAAATAGTAGGACGGACTAGGTTCTTCAGCCTTGTTGAGGCAACTAGTCTAGGAGAAGGAAAACTCTGAATTCAAACCTGTTAAACTCCGCTTAAAAATTGACCTTGTGTCATATCCTGCCCGAGCGGAGGGGTTGGTAAATAGTACCTTTAATAAAAAGATAAGTATACTTATCAAAAGACTATCAACTTATTAACACGTATATATATATATATATATATGAAGAAAAATTGATAACAAGGTAATCCAAGTGGAAGGAAAGATTCATTAAGAATTCGACACTATAGCGTTTCGGTTCTACTGAACCATCATCAGGTACATGAAGGGTGATATTAGCGATGTTAAGTCAACGATATATGTTTGAAAATGAAAAATACGAAAAAATGTATTTTGCATTTTTAAACATCTATCGTTGACTTAACATCGTTAATATAACCCCTCATGGACCTGATGATGGTTCAGTCGAACCGAAACGCTATAGTATAGACTTCTTAATGAATCTCTCCTTCCAATTGGATTACCTTGTTATCAATTTTTATACATATTGCCGGATTACAATCATTTATTTACTTATATATATATATATATATATATATATATATATATATATATATATACTAACACCATATATATATATATATATATATACTAACACCTCAGCCCGAGCAGGATGTGACAAAAGGTCAATTTTTTGGCGGAGTTTAACATATTTGAATTCAAAGCTTTTATTCACCGAAACAGTTTGCCTTACCAAGTTTAAAGAGCCTAGTCTGCCCTACTATTTATTGATTTCCAGAGGGAGAATAATTGGATTCATACCGTTACCAATGGTATTAGCAATAACTGAAATGCAAACAGTTTCGTCCAGTAATTTTTTCAGTTTCTTACCCCGGTAACTATTACACAACGAACATCACACACACACACACACACACACATATATATATATATATATATATGTGTGTGTGTGTGTGTGTGTGTGTGTGTGTGTGTGTGTGTGTGTGTGTTTGTGTGTATGGTGCAATTAGAAGGAAACAAAAACCTGGTTAAATTGACATTATAAATTTATTTCGCTGGAGAATATTATTATACTCTCCGTCTCCTCAGATGACATTTACATGTTAGACTTCAGGTTGCAGAACAGTGAATTCAGATTACTGTTTATATGTGTAAGGAAAAAAAAAAGAAAACCGGTATGAAATTTAAATTATCAGGCAAGGACAAAGTGGGCCAAAACAATAAGGTATTAGAAACCTTAAGAAACAAAAATTGGATGTTCGTGTAAATCAACCCATCCCAATTTGACACATGCCAGGTTTTTTTTTTTTTTGTTTTTTTGTTTTGTTTGTTTTCTTTCGATACACAAACTTTAATCTACATTTACTGTTCTGCAACCTTAAGTCTAACATAAAAGTCATCTGATGAGACGGAGAGTATAATAATATTCTCCAGCGAAATAAATTTATACTGACAATTTTATCAGGTTTGTGTTTCCTTCTAATTGCACTATATATATATATATATATATGCTCTTTATCTGAGTTTTGTTAAATGTACCTGGAAGGAAAAAGATATGTAACAATAGCCATACATCGAGCTCTCACAAAGTTTTATATGATATTCCACATTTATTCTATACATGAATAATCCACGCCCACTATCTTCGGACGGTGATTGGATATTACTAATATATATATATATATATATATATATAAGTTAGGAGCGCATACACAATGAGACAACAGTGCTTGGCAACTGCCTGTTTCAAAGAAACCGACATTTATTAAGTACTGTTGACAAAGCAATCCTAAATATACATGCTCTATTATAGCATGTTGTCGAGTTAGGTTGGTTGGATTTTATGTCAAATCATCCTTTGCAGGTTATTTAATGCAAAATCCATTCTATACAAATAACAAATTCTTTCTCAACAATTATGTTTATATTATATTGTATAGTACGGATCAAGGAACAATCCAGTGAAAAGCGTAGTGCCCTCCCTATACCTTGTTGTAGTAGATATTGAAAAGGGAGCCTTCATGTCACCGTTGACTGCGTTCGATTAATATATATATATATAGAGAGAGAGAGAGAGAGTGAGAGAGAGAAAGACAGAGATACAGATAGAGAGTGAGTAAGAGTAAGGAGTTGCCCGTGGTGTAATGGTTATCGTTGTAGGAAATGGACACGGCGACACGAGTTCAAAACCTGGACGACACTGATTGCATTTCACATAGCACTAATACCCTTGGGAAAGATATGAATTCAATTATTCTCCCTCCAGCTATGGGTAAATAGTAGGAAAGACTAGGTTCTTCAGCCTTGTTAAGGCGACTAGTCTCGGTGAAGGAAAACTCTGAATTCAAACCTGTTAAACTCCGCTTAAAAATTGACCTTGTGTCATATCCTATCCAAGCGGAGGGGTTGGTAAATAGGGTAAATAGGGTAAAGGAGAACAAATTATGTGGTTTACTATATTGATAAATAAAGAAAGCCTTGATATGTTATAGATCATATATAACTAAGTTAGACTTGCGTAAACAAAGATTTAACGGCATTGGTGACTGTTTCTCGTCTGTAGAACGCAGTATACAATCAAAATCCGATAGATAGATGGATGAAGGGATGCACACTCCCCTTCCCTAAAAAGGGGTACCTCGGATTAGCCAAAACCTACCGAGGCATCACACTTACATCCATAGCAGCCAAAATTTACAATGCCCTACTACGCAACCGCATATAACCCAAAATCGACAACATACTTAGAAAAAACCAAAATGGCTTCCGAAGAAATAGATCCACGACCTCACAGGTATTAACCATCCGTAGAATCCTTGAAGGTGTACGGGCAAAAAAACCTACAAGCGACATTAATATTTGTCGAGTTTGTCCTTTCACCAAAGAAGAACTCGACACGGTTCTCAGAAGAATTAAAAATAGGAAAGCGGCGGGGCTAGACGAGATCCCCCCAGAAGTGTGGAAGACGAGACAATTCGACGATATACTGCTCCGGCAATGCAACGCAGTCTATAGTCAAAATAGGATAGAAAGATGGACGAAGGGATGCATCCTTCCATTCCCTAAAAAAGGCGACCTCGGACTAACCAAGAACTACCGAGGGATAACACTTACATCCATAGCAGCCAAAATCTACAATGCCCTACTACGAAACCGCATAGAACCCAAAATGGAAAACATCCTTAGGAAAAACCAAAATGGCTTCCGGAGAAATAGATCCACAACCTCACAATTACTGACCATCCGTAGAATCCTGGAAGGCGTTCAGGCAAAAAACTTACAGGCGACATTACTATTTGTCGACTTTACCAAGGCCTTCGATTCCATACACAGAGGGAAGTTGGAGCAAATCCTACTAGCTTACGGCCTACCAAAAGAAACCGTAGCAGCGATAATGATTCTCTACAGAAACACCAAAGTAAAAGTACGTTCACCAGATGGAGACACGGAATACTTCGACATTGTTGCAGGAGTACTACAAGGAGACACACTAGCCCCGTACCTCTTTATCATCTGTCTAGACTATGTGCTTAGGACTTCGATCGACAAAATCAGAGAAAATGGCTTTGAGCTGACTAAGAGAAGAAGCAAAAGGTACCCCGCAAAAACAATCACGGACGCCGACTACGCTGATGACTTGGCGTTACTAGCGAATACGCCTAATCAAGCAGAGACACTACTACATAGTCTGGAACGAGCTGCAGCTGGCATTGGCCTACATGTCAATGCAAACAAAACCGAATATATGTGTTACAACCAAACAGGCAACATTGCCACACTAGACGGAGCCTCTCTGAAACTAGTCGACAAATTCACCTACCTAGGAAGCAGCGTCTCATCAACCGAGAAGGACATCGACACACGACTGACGAAGGCATGGACAGCTATCGATAGGCTCTCGATCATATGGAAGTCGGACCTAACAGATAAAATGAAACGCAGTTTCTTCCAGGCAGCGGTTGTATCGATACTGCTATATGGATGCACCACATGGACGCTTACGAAGCGGCTGGAGAGGAGGCTGGACGGAAATTACACAAGAATGTTGAGAGCAGTATTAAACAAGTCCTGGCGGCAACACCCCACGAGACTCCAACTATACGGACACTTGCCCCCATCACAAAAACTATACAAGTTCGACGAACCAGACACGCAGGACACTGCTGGAGAAGCAAGGACGAGCTCATAAGCGATGTACTCCTGTGGACCCCCACTCATGGATGTGCAAGAGTGGGACGACCAGCACGAACTTACATACAGCAGCTATGTGAGGACACGGGTTGTAATCCTGAAGACCTGCCGGAGGCGATGAATGATAGGGAGAAATGGCGAGAGACGGTCAGGGATATCCGCACAGGCGGCGCGACATGATGATGAGGATGACCAAGGCCTTCGATTCCATTCACAGAGGAAAGATGCAACAAATCCTACAAGCGTATGTCATACCTAAAGAAACCGTAGCAGCAATAACGATTCTCTATAGAAACACCAAAGTAAAAGTACGATCACCAGATGGAGACACAGAATACTTCGACATTGTAGCAGGAGTACAACAAGGAGACACGCTGGCTCCGTACCTCTTTATCATTTGTCTAGACTACGTACTTAGAACATCGATTGACAAAATCAGAGAGAATGGCTTCGAGCTGACGAAGATTAGAAGCAGAGGGTACCCCGCAAAAACAATTACCGACGCCGACTACGCCGATGACATAGCGTTAATGGCAAATACACCCGACCAAGCCGAAACACTATTGCATAGTTTGGAACGAGCAGCCGCAGGCATAGGCCTCTATGATAATGCACACAAAACGGAATATATGTGCTATAATCAAACGGCGGACATCTCCACTCTAGAAGGAACCCCTCTTAAACTAGTAGACAAATTCACTTACCTAGGAAGCAGCGTCGAATCAACCGAAAAAGACATCGAAACGAGGTTAACGAAAGCATGGACAGCTATCAATAGGCTATCGATTATATGGAAATCAGACCTAACCGATAAAATGAAACGCAGTTTCATCTAGGCAGCAGTCACATCGATACTGCTATACGGGTGCACTACATGGACGCAAACAAAACGGCTGGAGAAGAAGCTAGACGGCAATTACACAAGAATGCTGCGTGCAATCTTGAACAAGTCCTGGCGGCAACACCCCACAAGACACCAACTGTACGGCCACCTGACTCCTACCACGAAAACTATTCAAGTTAGACGAACCAGACATGCAGGACACTGCTGGAGAAGCAGGGACGAGCTCATAAGTGATGTACTCTTAGGGACCACTACACATGGCCGTGCAAAAGCAGGACGACCAGCGCGAACATACATTCAGCAGCGATGTGAGGATACGGGATGTTGTCCTGAAGACCTGCCTAGGGCGATGAACGATTGAGAGGAGTGGCGAGAGAGGGTCAGGGATATCCGTGCTACCAGCGCGACATGATGATGATGATGATGATACTCATTAGAGCAACTTGCTCGATATATTTTTCTATTGTAACATTTCTAATGTATACATAGTCACTGTATATTGCTTGCTTATGTTTTATTTTCTTCTTTTTTTGTATAATCCTGATTATATTTGTAAAATGATTGAACTTTTTAATGGTTTTATTTTCATTAGATCTGTTCTGCTTCTTGTTTCTGTTGTGTTCTGGTTAGTGAACACAAGTAGTAGTAATAATAAGAAAAAACATGATATGCGAGGAAATAGTTATATTTAGAGGAAGAGTATTTACAAGAGAGAGAGACTGTTAGTAGTAAGAATATAGTATTTGTGTATAGAGTAAGGATATACTTCAACAAAAGGAACGGCTCTTCTGGTCTGACTCGTAGACAGATCTCAGACTGATCTGGACTGCGGTATTTGATGCACGCCCCACCTTACGGGCATGTATGGCACAAGGCCTTTTTTTAGGTGGGACCGGGCGCAGGGCCGTAGCCCACACGCGCCCGGAGTTTGCCAAAAATGCCCTCGGCCCCGTCGGCATTCCAGAGGTAATTTACTAAGCTTTTTTTGCTTAGATGTGGCACAAGGCCATATGAAAGGGACGCCCAATGAGACACGAACTCATGTAATTTACAAAGTGCTTTGCTTTGATGTGGCACAAGGCCGAATGAATGGGGCGCCCAATAAGACTGATCTGGACTGAACCCCTTGGTATTAGAGCTACTGCCATATATGGTAGATGGCCTAGCTCTTTATGCTGAAAAGGTTGATGATACCCAACAGTTTCTTGTTTCTTGTTTATGTATATTAATTTTATTATTGTATAATGCTTTTCCTATGCTGAATACGTTTGTATAAATCTTGTATGAAACTTAGAATCTTATGCATATTTTTATTATTTTACTCTTTTTAGAGGTTGTCCCATCAGTGTTAGCTGATAATTTTTGTATTATTTATCAAATTTATGGTTGTTTTCAGACAGAACAGTATATTTGTACGTGTTCGTGCGTCTGCTGTAAAGATTTGCTAAGCAAAGTAGTATTTTATAAAATCAATTATGAGCTCAATTCTTATTAATATTGCCCAGTCGGCTGGGGCTGTAAAATACACTGACTGCACCTCTTCAGAGGAGTAAGACAACTCACCAAAGAGTGTCCTGGATATGAAGTGAAGTTCTAGTAATGTTGCAACTTTAGAGAATGCAGAGCACCCCTTCATTGCTATCACTCCCATGTCCACTCTGGCCTGGTGTGGTAACAGGGTCTTATCTATGTGTCAAAGAGAATTAAACTGCGTAATTTTGCTAAACTGAATCATTGAAATAGAACTATTTTTGACACTGAAGTTGTACTCATGCTCAATTCAATTGTTTGAAATAGAATTGATTATTTGTATAAAGCAGATTTGGCATTAAATAACCGACAAAAATTGACATGCAATAAAACCCAATCAACCAAACGACCTTATTTATATCTACCAACCCCTCCTCTCGAGCATGGATATAACACAAGGTCAATTTTTAAGCGGAGTTTAACAGGTTTGAATTCAGAGTTTTCCTTCTCCTAGACTAGTTGCCTCATCAAGGCTGAAGAACCTTGTCTGTCCTACTATTTAGTCATAGTTGGAGGGAGAATAATTGAATTCATACCTTTCCCAAGGGTATTACTGCTATGCGAAATTTAATCAGCCTCTTCCAGGTTTGAACTCGTGTCACCGTGTCCATTTCCTACGACGATACCCATTGCACCACGGGCACCTCCAAACTGCCTTATTGATATTCAGAACTTGTATCAAATTAATCCAAGTGTAATAAATATTTACACTGATAAAAACCACAAAATAATTTTATGTAAGGTTGTCGTGTACAGAACTCTAGCAACGTAATATAATCATTTAATATCACAAAGCTAGATGAACGAAGTATACTGAGTCAGATTTGAACTCTCATGCAACGGATTGCTCCTCAAGCTGACAAACCATTTCACAACGCCAGGTGCCAGTTAGCAAAGTAATGTAATCATTTTATAAGATTTGCTAAGTTTGTCTCAAGTCTTGAAATAGAGAGGGCCACGTGAGAACTGAACGCATAAACTGAGGCCTGCTCGTCTCGTTTGCTAAACATTCGTCAGCGCAAGGTGACTAGTATCAAATTAATGGAATCTTTTGTCTTGTGAATTATGTCTCCATAGACAGTACCCCTACGTAAACCAGTAAATTATTTACAAGCTTATTCAACAGAGTAACGTTTCCCTCACCAAGGAACAAAATAAAAATGTGTTAACGTCATGTGCTTGCAAGATTGTTGGGAACGTTGAAGAAATCGGCGTTGTTTATTCCTCTGGGAGTAAGCGGGGGAAAAAATTACAAGCGTTGTTCATTTGTTACTGTTCAGTGTTTCATTTAGTCCTGATTCGGTCGTGACTGAACTTGTTTTATTGCCCGGATGTCCTTTACATTCTGAATTTTTTTCCCCTTGTAACCTTGTTTTTTAGCATTTCATATCTTTCTCATTCTTCATTCCATAGGAAATTGCACCAATTCCCCCGACTAAAAACATCACTCCTGTTGTTTCAAGCCAAACAAAACAAAAGGGGGAAAAAATAACGGAAACATAAATCGCATTTGTTGATGTTATTCCTTTATTTCTATTTTTTTTATTTATTAATTTATCCTAGCCTGTCAACGAGGTATAGAATATTCTGTTTCTCCTGCTGAGTGTGGAGAACTGCTTTATTAACATTAATCTCAGGTCCCCTGTGACTTGGAGTGAGAGTACGTAGAAAAGTCACATCAATAGGTCCACTAGATCAAGATGCAGATTATGGAATACTTGATGCCATAAATACGTATTTTTTTTTCGGAAGAATTGTAACTTGAAGCTCTAACTGCTTATTAAAGATTACATTTATTTACCTGAAACACTAAAGCTCAAGCTCAGTCGGCTGGGGTTGTAGAATACACCGACTGCAACTCTGCATAGGGATAAGAAACTTCCTCCAACGAGAATCCTATGGTCCACTCGGCTGGGGTTATTGAATACACCGACGGTATTTCTGCAGACGGGTAAGACACCCCCTCCAACGAGAATCCTATGGTCCAGTCGGCTGGAGCTGTAGAATACACTGACTGTATATCTGCAGAGGAGTAAGACACCCCCTTCAACAAGAACCCGATAGTCCAGTCGGCTGGGGCTAATAAATACAGCGACTGCATTTCTGCTGAGGGATGAGACACCCCCTCCAACGAGAATTCTATGGTCCAGTCGACTGGAGCAGTAGAATTCATCGAAAACATCTCTGCAAAGGAGTAAGGCCTCCTGGACGACATTAACCTATCTGAGGGTGAGGCGTAAACCTTAGAGGATGCAAAAGAATTCACCAAAAACATCTCTGCTGAGTAAGGCCCCCAGTATGACATTAAATTATCTGAGGGGGAGGCTCAAGCCTTGGAGGATGCTGTAGAATACACCGATTGCATCTCTGCAGAGGAATTAGACCCTTGTACGACATTAACCTATTTGGTGGCGAGGATTCAGCCTGAAAGGATTTGGGAATATAAAGTAACACTTCATGACATTGACCCCAGGTCCTCTCTAACCCGTTGAGGTGTCAGCTGATTGGGTACTATCTATAGGACAAATAGAACAAATTTGTGTGCAAACAAATGACTGATGTTAGCAATACTTGAAAGCATTTAACTGTGTGCCAAAAAAGTTAAGGTTCGTTTTTCTACGAATATTTTTACAAATCATATATATATTTGATATATATGTATAAAGCGGTTTTGGCATTAATTAACCTTCAAGGGTTGATATGGTGCCAAACCCAAACCAAACAAACCCAACCAATATAATTGTGGGCAAAGAAATGACTGTTAATTAAATATAAACAATTACTTGAAATCAATTAATTTGTCATAATTAATAGGGATAGCTGAAGCCAAAATACTGTATGCAAATTATTTGCATTAGATAAGGATTGTTGTTATTATATAACTCCTTCCGAATCATTGGAACTTTATTGGACTTCTGGAAACCATTCAACTGTGTACAAATTATTTGTATAAGATAGGAATACTTGATATATCATCATCATCATCATCTCACACTGCCAGCACGGATCTCTCAGACTCTCTCTCTCGCCACTCGTCTCTCTCGTCCGTCGCTCCAGAGAGGTCTTCAAGGCTATACCCTGTATCGGCACAAAGCTGTTGTATATAGGTTCTAGCTGGTCGCCTATACTTTGCTCGTCCATGTGAGGAGCTCCACAAGACTATGTCGCTTTTGAGTTCATTCTTACTTCTCCAGCAATGTCCCGCACGTCTATTTCGTCTAACTTTAATAGTTTTCGTGATGGGTGGTAGGTGGCCTTACAGCTGCTATTTCTGGGGTGTTGCCTCCAATACTTGTTCAATACAGGTTGCAGCATCCTTGTTAAATGGCTGTCAAACTTTTTCTACGTACGTTTAGTTAGTGTCCACGTAGTGCATCCATATAGCAGTATCGACACGATAGCTGTTGCGAAAAATGCATTTTATTTTATCGGTCAGGTCTGACTTCCAAATGACTTATAGTCTATCGATAGCTGCCCATGCTTTTGCCAGTCACGTGTTAATGCTGTAAATATAAATGTATGATGAACGCAATTTCCTAACCACTAGGAATTAAATAATCATAAATGGGTTGATATGCCGTTAAAATGGATTAATTAATCTTTATTTGTTTATATTTCCAATGAACTACGGTAAGCAGCGATAGAAAATATCTAGATACGAGTTCAAATCCTGGACGAGGCTGATTGCATTTCACATAGCACTAAAACCTTTGGGAAAGGTATGAATCCAATTATTCTCCCTCCAGCTATTGGTAAATAGTAGGACAGACTGATTTATTCAGCCTTGGTGAGGCAACTAGTCTTAGAGAAGGAATTCTCTGAATTCAAACCTGTTAAACTCCGCTTAAAAATTGACCTTGTGTCATATCCTATCCAAGCGGAGGGGTAGGTAAATATGGAAAATAACTAGATTGTTTTTCAAGTGGGCTAGATTTTTTGGCACAAATGACAAAGAAAAGTCTAGCATTTCAAAATAAGATCAAGTTATTACGCTCTTTCTTTCTTTCTTTCTTTCTTTCTTTCTTTCTTTCTCATTCTCTTTCTCTTTCTCACATCATTTCGACATCAATTATATATTGCAGTTAGACATTAATCTTCCAAATATTAATAATGTAACTGAAATCTTTTAAACATTTATTTTTAAGAGAAGTTTTTTTCTTAAATTAAAAATAAAAGTAGAAATATACTGAGTATACGAACGATCAGTATTTGTCACTTTTCTCTCAGGTGAGATGAAAACTCTCGTTGCATCTTAAAAGATGTAGAAATATTTCTTCTACGTAGAAATATGCATAAAAACAGATGCAATAAATCCAGTAATGGGTTAAAACTTCAAATAAAGTTGTTCTAAAAGGTTGGCTTTGGCAATAAATAACCCCAAAAGAATGATATGCCATTGCACAAAGAAAGAAGCTCTAACCAAGATGTATTAAGTTCAGGTGAAGTATCTTCGTCTTAATCATCATTTTCCTAGCATCATTTTATTACTGAGACGAGACAAACAGAAGTTACAAGGATCATTAAATGAGTTTCCAGACGTTTTTTCGTATGGGCACTTTTATTGATAGTACACACATGAAACTCTAGTCCCCTTCGAAATAATCTCCTCCGGCTGCAATGCACTTGTTATACCGTTCCAACAACTTCTGGAAGGCCCCATGGAAGTCCTCTTCTGTGAGCGTGTCAATGACCTTCGTCACAGCCTCTTTCATCTCCTCAATTGTCTCATAACGACAGCCTCTGAGCTTAGGGAATAAGCAAAAGTCACAGGGAGCACGGCCCAGACTATAGGGAGGGTGAGAAACTGTCTTGAAGCCCATCTTTGTCACACAGTCTGTGAAAAGGATGGAGTTGTGGACTGGTACATTGTCCTGGTGGAAATTTCACTGACCCGTTTTGAAGAGTGCTGGCCTCTTCCGACGGAATCTCTTCCTTAACTCCCTTAAAACCTCAACATAGTATTCCTTGTTGATAATCAACCAGTGTACTCATGTTAAACTGAATCGTTTGAAAAAGAACTGAATATTTGCATAAAAATGGATTTGGCGTAAAATAAACAAAAAATTGATATGCCATAAAACTCAACCAACCAAACTACCATATCAAAGACATAAAAAATGTTACTTGATGCCTCCTGGCTTAGCACCCAGCACTATAAGGTAAGGATCATGGGTAATGTGGACCAAATCCAGGGAATAGAAGAGCCTCCATTCGGTGTTGTGACTATTTAAAAGGAAGCCTTCGGGTCACCCTCGAGTAAGGTCGCAAACTTTACTAACTTTACTTTCTCCCTTATCTATTTTAAGAATGGTCCAGAGTATCATGAAAGGAGTCTGTCACACCATTGAACACAGTTTAGTGTAATGCTCAGGAGTCTTTTCTTGAGAAGTCTCACCTCTCTACAGAGGATATAGTCAGCGTACTCAAAGCTCTACTAACAAGCAGCTATTATGAAAAGCCTAAAGTTTTCTGACTGCTGATATCAGTGTTTAAGGCCTTATTGATTTATTCCAGCATCGTATCTCACCAGACAGATACTCGTCGAATTAATTCCTCAATGGATTGACGAATTGATGATATCATCTAATAATTCATGTAACATCATAAATAAGAGTTTAGATTCAGATTAGATTACACGTACAGGTAATGAAGCTGAATTACACTAAATGATAATATATATCAATTAGAAGCTGCCCGTGGTATAATGGTTATCGTCGTAGGCGACACGAGTTCAAATCCTGGACGAGACTGATTGCATTTCACATAGCACTAATACCCTTGGGAAAGGTATGAATCCAATTATTCTCCCTTCAGCTATGAGTAAATAGTAGGACAGACTGAGTTCTTCAGCCTTGGTGAGGCAACTAGTCTAGGAGAAGGAAAACTCTGAATTCAAACCTGTGAAACTCCGCTTAAAAATTGACCTTGTGTCATATCCTGCTCGAGCTTAGGGGTTGGTAAATATGATAATATATATCAATTGATACATGTATAGGTACCAAATTAAGGGGTTTGACAACAGTATTCAGATCCCATATACCCCTTAAACTGTCCATCTTTCTTGAACGTCAACAACATCCTCTACTCTGAATATATACGTAACATTTCATTGATTATTATGTCACTTGCAGGTCAAAGACTGAGAATTGTATCAATAACAACTACCTTCTAGTATGTCTATAGTGAACCCAGGTCAAAATCCTGCACTACGACGCGGGGCTAGAATACGTCTACTTTATCTTCTCCAGAGAGATAAGACCCTCCAAAAAAGGTGTGTCTTTGATATGACACTAAGCTGTATTTGTTAATGAAGATCCAGATTTGGAGCTCTAAGGAGTAATTGTTCATTCATGTTACTTCTGGGGCCGTTCTGACTGGGAGGGGCTATAACATATAAGGTCGCATCTACGGCTTAAATAGATCCCTTTGCAAATTATTCTAATTAGATAAGATTACTTTATATCATATAAAGGTGGACAGAAATAAAGAAAAAGTAAAAATACTTATGAAACTATAACAGAAAACTGAATATAAATGTACAATCTACGGAATTCCCTAAACTCTAGGTATAAATAACTCTAGGCAGTTTTACATGTCATTAAAACCAATCAATTTTCTGGGTGTAGAGATTTTTCTTTCCATTGGTGTATTTATTTGTTTTTGCTTTTGCAGTTATATATATATATATATATGTGTGTGTGTGTGTGTGTGTGTGTGTGTGAGAGAGAGAGAGAGAGTTTCTTAACTAATCTTAGATTGTGTCATCTTTTGATGAATGACGTAGACAGGCGATTAGGAATTGAGGTCGAATTCCTTCAGAGGGATTCAAGTTCACATCGGATTAATATCCTTGAGGATAATCGAAAGCAGATTTTAAGTATGCTCAACAAAATTGTTTAATAACGTGACAAAAGGACTTGTCGCTGTCATGCCGATGGCTAGTTTAGAAATCAATTGGGTAAACCACGTTACTATTATTCCTATGCCAGGTCAAACAGCAGCAGCAACATTAATACTAAAACCTTAATCCCTTGTAACACACGTTAACCAGCATTCGGTTTGTGTAACAAAAGAACATCCAGGGAAAGTTACAAGAGCATTGGCCTACGAGACTGTCATAAGATTTATCCTAAAGTCGGCTCACACACATACACACGCACACACACTTGTAGTTAAACATAAGAAATACTGTTTCTCTTGATAGCACATTATATCTGAATTTGGGAAATTCTTTTTTTTTTTTGTTTACCATAAGAAAAACACGTGATTTTAATGGACAATTATGCGAATCTCTTTGATGCTTTTTACTTAGCTACATTGAACCATATTCTAAAATTAGTTAATAGTACTCACTGGATATTTCTGCCAATCCCTCAGAAATCTCGACGAACTTTTCAATGAGATGTTTTATGATTTTTAACTGAGAAAAAATAGTTTCTTTCATCTTTTTTTTTAAAAATGCGGCTTCGTTAAATTATAAATTCTTCTCACTGCATTGAAGTGTGTTTTTAGCTTTTCTTGATAGTTTCCCATTCTCCATCGATTTAAACGATTCGCCTTTGATGTTCTGTTGAAAGTAGTTGATTAAAAAAATACTAACTATAAAATTTAATTGTAAGGCAGGATTCTTTCATATATTGTTCTCAATTGAAAGAACTTTATCACCATAAAGGAATCGCGACTAACAACAAATATGGCATCAATATAATATATATATATATATATATATATATATATATATATAGAGAGAGAGAGAGAGAGAGAGAGAGAAAGAGCATGTAGATCGTATGAACAAAAAATTGAAAACAAATCTAATCTTTAAATTATGCACATTAGTTATTATAAATTATAATAAACCAAGGCATTTTACGTATTATAATGCTTAGCAAGCTATTGTGACTGGCCATTGGTAGTGCGTTCGATTCTCACTGGGTCCCCTAAACATCTGAACTTATGCTACAGTTAAGCTAGGTTTAGTAAATAATTACGAAATAAAAACATTTGGACATCTCACGTCGTCCAAAGGTTAACAAGCTAGATTAGCTGACCTTTGTTAGTCTTTTCAAGTCTCACCGGGTACCCCTACTTTTGGTGTACCATGGCCATATACATGAATATGCGAAATGTACATGGGACGTTCATTACATATATACATAGAAATCTCGAAATTCGAAAAACACGTAACGACTTCTCAGTTCAGGTACGAAACCATTTATTACCTTTCAGTTAAAGGTTTTAACATAAGGAAGAGAGATACACATCCTTTTTATTCCGGCTTTTTTATCTGACCCCCCCACCGCCATAAAGCTCTCCGCGAGCAAGTGAAAACCAACCGTCTTCCCCCGAGGCAGGTCTCATCTCCACTCATTAGTGTCTCGTCTCAACTAACTGACTTTTTAAAAATCTCCCCAAATCCTCCGCGCGCTTCCGGGGCGTGACGTCATTCGCACTCGCTACCCTCCCTTTCCCATCTCGGGCTATTGTGACATCTCTGAGTAACACGTCCGCTCTGCGCACGCGCGCGTGAATACCTGCGCTAATGTTGCACCTAAGTACCCCAACTATGTGAGGACACAGGATGTAACCCTGAAGACCTGCCGGAGGCGATGAATGATAGGGAGAAGTGGCGAGAGAGAGTCAGGGATATCCGTGCTGGCGGCACGACAATTATGATCATGATGATGACCCCATGTGCTGAACCGAAAGGTTCTTAGCCTAACTAAACCCAAAGGCATAAACCGAAAATTTACCGTTTCTGAAATCAGTGTTACACGAAAAATATTATTACTCCATCGATATAAATGTTTGCAAATTAAAAAAAAAGAACATGAAAGTAGATTTTAGACGTTAAACAATATGAAAAATATCTTGAAAATTATTTTAAATAAATTTTGATATTTATAAACTTCATAGCATCTCATCAGCTTTAACTGTATCAAGATTATATCGAGTGACGAATTGTTTTTATGCATGCACGTTTGCTATTTTAGTATTGTTGATATTTATGGAGTTAAAAAAGATATTTAGCAATTTTTATTTACAGTTCCATTATACTTTTATTTTATTTCAGTGAAATCAATATTGGAAGATGATAAGTGGTTGCTTGGATTTGTTTGCCTGGTTGGTTGCTTTAGTTTTATTGCACATCCACCATCGTAGGTAATTTAACGCCAAATCGTTATATATATATATATATATATATATATATATATATATATATATATGATGTTTATAAAAATCAAAATTTATTTAAAATAATTTTCAAGGTATTTTCCATATTGTTTAACGTCTAAAATCTACTTTCATGTTCTTTTTTAAAATGTATACGATGATCATCAAATAAGTTTCCAGACTTTTTTCATATGGGCACTTTTATTGACAGTACACACATTAAACTCGAGTTCCCTTCGAAGTAATCTCCTGCGGCTGCAATGCACTTGTTGTACCGTTCCAACAACTTCTGGAAGGCCCCACGGAAGTCCTCTTGTGTAAGCGTATCAATGACCTTCGTCACAGCCTCTTTCATCTCCTCGATTGTCTCATAACGATAGCCTCTGAGCTTAGGGAATAAGCAAAAGTCACAGGGA
The DNA here is from genome assembly GCA_963585895.1 of Sepioteuthis lessoniana. Classification (NCBI taxonomy): domain Eukaryota; kingdom Metazoa; phylum Mollusca; class Cephalopoda; order Myopsida; family Loliginidae; genus Sepioteuthis; species Sepioteuthis lessoniana. Next base: position 110,654,733 of record OY757909.1, read on the forward strand.
GCACGCTCCGGACTATAGGGAAAGTGAGGAATTGTCTTGATGCCTATCTTTGTCAAATAGTCTGTGAAAAGGATGGAGTTGTGGACTGGTACATTGTCCTGGTGAAAATGCCACTGACCCGATTTGAAGAGTACTGGCCTCTTCCAACGGAATCTCTTCCTGAACTCCCTTAAAACCTCAACATAGTAACTCTAACTCTAACCCTTTGGCCAATCAACTCTGGTCTATTGACTTCCTTACTCCTCCTACACGTCTCATCATCCCTCACAGACCCACTGCCTTCCTTGAATTTCTTATACCACTCAAAAACCGATGCTTGATTCATGCAAGATCCTCCAAAAGCAGTCTGAAGCTTTCAATACGTTTCTCTGGCATTTTTTGCAAGTTTAAAACAGAATTATATTACATATCATTCTTCTAAAATGTCCAAACGTCCACATGGCATTTTTAACTCCACCAGCTGTGACAATCAGGCTTTAGTAAGGTGTATTCCAATTCCTGCTGTAGCTGTTCATTTGAACCTGAAATCATAAAAATTGGTTAGTCATCAATAACATACTGGATTTTCAAGAGTCTACGGCAATTTTAAATGGCTGTACAAAAAATGTCCGGAAACTTATTGAGTGCACCACGTATATATATATATATATATATAATTAATGCCAAAGCCATCCTTATAGAAAAACAAGAGTAGTACTATTCAACTCATGGTTGGGAGATAAGGGTTTGATTGGTTTGGTTTGGTTTGGTTGGGTTGGGTTTGGTTTCATGGCATACGAACCATATATATATATATATATATATATATTAAATGGAAGTAAATAATGGAGTAAAATCCGACAATATAAAGAAAAAAAAACTGATAACAACGTAATCCAAGCCGATGGAAAAAATTTATTGAGAAACAAAGTCGAAACTGTAGTTTTTCGATTCTAATGAACCATCATAAGGACTGGGAGGGATGATATTGGTGATGTTAAATCATAAATGGTTGTTTTAAAAAATTATACAAAATCCAAGAAAAAATCTATATATCGCTAAAATGTTGCCCGTTTAACCAGCGTTAGTTTTTAAAATGATGTTATATGACTTATTGGAAATATATAGAATTTATGTTCCATTTGCTGATCGAGAAAAATTTCAAATCAAAAAGAGAAAGAAAAAGAAAAGGAAAAGAAAGAGAAAGAAAGAAGAAGGAAAGAAAAGAGAAGAGGGAAATGAAAGAAATAAGAGATAAAAGGATAGAAGAAAGGTTGGGAGAAAGACAAAGAAGGTAAAGGGAGGGAAGAGTAGAGGATAAAACGTTAATAGCAGAGTGATAATATTATATAAACTGACAGAAATAAAATGAATTAATATAATATAACATAAAAAATATAAGTTAAAAAGAGGATAAACGGTAGATATGGGAAATAAGGTTAGGTGAAATAACAAATGAATGAAAGATGAAGTAAAAAGATAAAATATTTACAGGAGAGAAGGAAAAAGGAAAGAAAACGGAAAGGTATCCGTATAAAAATTTTGAGAGAAAATAAATGGAGAAATTGTGATATGTGTGGAACTTTGATTAATGTGTCATTCATTTGAATTTTTAACATATAAAATTCAATTTAAATTTCAAAATTTAAATTCAAATTTAAGTTTTAGAAAATTTAGTCCAAATGTCAAACCTCAAATGTAAATTTAAAATTTAAATTCTTTAAAATCTTAGATGTTTGAAATTAAGATATGTGGGGAAAATGTTAAGGAAAGATGGAATTTATTGTAGATATTAAAAATGGATTGCTCACATACGGAGAAATATTATAAAAGCCCTGAATTTTTTTAGGAATTACAAAATGAAATAGCACCGTCCACGAAAATTCATCTAAATCTGTTGTAAATGTAAGCGAGCATCGAAGTTAAGATCTGATGTAATTTTAAAAACAAACGCTTGTTAACTTATTAAACAGCCGACTTTTTCCTGATTTTATAGATTTTCCCTATGTTTTTGTATAACTTTTTAAACATCCATCGTTGATTTAGCATCACTAATATCATCCCTCACAGCCCTGATGATGGTTCATTCGAACCGAAACGCAATAGTGTCGACATCGTTTCTCATTAAATCTCTCCTTCTGCTTGGATTACATTGTAATCAATTTTTCTCTATATAAATCAAATCTATGATTCCTAAACACATTTTTTAGATGAGGTTTTTAGAGGAGCAGGAGTTTATTCTTTCACACAGTTAAATAGTTTCAATTATTCCTATCACATACAAATAATTTACGGTAGTATTAATCATTTGTTTACACAAATATTGCACATTTAAGACTAACAATTCAATTAAGTATCAGTTATTTGTTTACACACTGTTAAATGATCAAACAGTTCTATTTCGACTTTTGGTTCTATTTCAATTTTTGGTTCAGTTTAGCATAAGTCAACAAAGTTAAATTGTTCCAAGTCTTGCTATGTATCATTAAGAATTCCATTAAATATCAGTGATTTGTTCACAGGTATCTATTCTTTTACAAACAATTCAGTTTAGCATAAGTACGCAGTTTTTTTACACGCAGTCAAATGTAGAAACCGTTCTATTTCAAACAATTCAATACACAGTTTTAATGTCATACAGTTCTATTTGATCCATGTACAGTACGCTATCAGGTGCTACCATTCCAGGCCATAGTTGACTTGCCAACGATTGCAATAAAGGATACTACACATTCCCCAAAGTTGAAGCATAACTGAAGCCTCACAGTGAGATTATTTGTTGTCATATCCAAGACACTCGTTGTGGGTAGTCTGCAGAGATGCAGTCGGTGTATTCAGTTGCCTCAGCCGACTAGGCCAGGTTGATCAGGACTGGTGTCACAAGGAAGTTTCCCTTTTGAGGATTGGTATGCAAGAGTTAATCAAGTAACACAGTTCGCTTACTATATTGTGTAATAAAAGCCCATCGCTTCCGGTATGATGTCATTCACGCCCTCGGTCTCATTTCCTATCTGGGGTTTTTATTGTGACATACATGATTGCCACATCCGCCCCGCGCGCGCGAGAACACCGGCACTCAATGTGTCCATCTAACTAACCCATACACTAAGCCGAAAGGTTCTCAGCCTAACTAAACATAAAGGTAAGATTTACAAAACGAAAAATGATAATATAAAAAAAATTCTTCCGCAATTATATAACACTTTTAACCTCGCACTTGGTTAGAAAGCTCCACTGATATCCTTTTACAAGGATGGCTTTAGTTTTAAATAACCCACAAACTTTGATTTCCCATTAAACAAAGAAGACAAACCATAAGAATGAATATCATAAAAGAAACATCTGACTTCTAATCATCATCATCATGTCGTACCGCTTGCACGGATATCCCTGGCCCTCTCTAGCCACTTCTCCCTATCATTCATCGCCTCTGGCTGGTCTTTAGGGCTACATCCCGTATCCTCACAGAGCTGCTGTATGTATGTTAGAGCTGGTCGTCCTGCTCTTGCTCGACCATATGTCGGCCATAGGAGTACATCGCTTATGAGGTCGTCCCTGCTTCTCCAGCAGTGTCCTGCATATCTGGAACGTCTAACTTGGATAGTTTTCGTGATGGGAGGTAGGTGGCCGTAAATTAGGTGCTTTGTTGCCTCCAGGAATTGTTCAATATTGCTCGCTGCGTTCTTGTGTAATTGCCGTCTAGCTTTTTCTCCAGCCGTTTTGTTAGCGTCCAAGTAGTGCATCCATGTAGCTGTATGGAGACGACCGCTGCTGGGAAGTAACTGTTTTCTTTGATTTTATCAATCGATGTTCTAAGCACGTAGTCAAGACTGATGACAAAGATGTATCGGGCTAGCGTGTCCCCTTGTAGTAATCCTGCTACGATGTCGAATTCGTTAAAAATCAAATTTATTTCTTAAGATCATGAGTAAATATATGATAAAAATTCATCTAGTAAAAAGATTCAGATGCTGAGCAACTTCGTTATAAATATGTGACAAACTAACTTTCGAAGCGTTACTTTACAACAAGGGCTAAAATAAGTTAATGATTATAAATAGTCATTTTTATAGTAATTGAGTCTAGATAGATAGATAATAGTAAAGATAATTGATGGTCATGGTTATAATAGTTATGATTATAGATAGTCATGGTTATAATAGTTATGATTATAGATAATCATGGTTATGATAATTACGATTATCGATAGCTATGGTTATAATTGTTATGGTAAATGCTATTTCAAATAATAATGTTTATAGTTATTGATTGTCATGGTTATCATAATTATGATTATTAATAGACATGTTTATAATAGTTTTTATTATCATATTTACCCAACCCCTTCCCTTTGGCAGGATATGACACAAGGTCAATTTTTAAGCGGAATTCAGAGTTTTCCTTCTTTTAGACTAGTTGCCTTACCAAGGGTGAAGAACCTAGTCTGCCCTACCATGTACCCATAGTTGGAGGGGGAATAATTGGATTCATACCTTTCCCAAGGGTATTAGTGCTATGTGAAATACTCTCAGTCTCGTCCAGGATTAGAACTCGTGTCGCCGTGTCCATTTCCTACGACGATAACCATTACACCAATAATATTTTTTTTTATTATAGATAGTCATAGTTATAATATTTATGATTATTATAGATAGTCACAGTTATGATAATGATGATTACAGATCGTCATGTTTATGCATACCTAACAGGAAAGTGTCACTTTATGTAAATACTGTAAGGTTACTTCACTTTAGTTGACAAGTTACATGAAGGGCTCGCATGTGTTCTCACAACGGTCAACACAGGATTGAAATTACTGAGCTCTTCTGAAAATAATTCTCACAGCACTAATTTTATCCGCTATATAAGGTTAAAGGTCATTGATCTATATCAGGTGTCATCTTTTCTGTTGAAGTATTGAAATAAACTTATTATGAAGGTAACGTATAAATTCAGCTCACCTTTAAACTCAAATAAGAATAATTCAGAATATTTCTCGGGATATTAACCAATGTCGACATAAACAAATAAAAAAATAGGGATAGATATTTCGAATAGTTTTTATAAAAATACATTTTCCAATTAGAACGTATTTTGATTGGAAAAAAATAGAAAATATTCAGTTTCTTTAGTTAATGGCACGTCAGACATCGAGGGAAATATAATGCCAAAACCATCCTTAATGAGTAATAGTACAGGGTGGAATGATAAAATTGTCGTCCTAAAGATGACAACTCTACAGCTTTATTTTAAAACTTTTTTTGAAAAAAACAATTCAGGTAACTTGATTATGTAGTAGAGCTGACATCTACTCAATTATTGAAATTATTTATGGAGTCGCTAACTAGGTGCCCAGTGATTGGATGAAAAACAGCCAATCCCAGGCTACCTTTTTTTTTTAGATTTTCTCCAAAACCCTATGAGGGCGTTTTCTACGAACGCCCTTCCTCTTTTGCTTGTGTGATTCCTCAGAATCAAGACGTGCCCGCCGTTCTCTCAGTCTTCTAGACGCCAATAAACGCTTGTGAGGATTTTTCCAGCAACTGAAGCACAAGAAACAAGGCTCTATTTTCTTCAACCCAACCAAAAGGACACAGGAAATAAAAACTGTTAAAAAGACGCCTTTTACGGATAGGTTTCCCCCAAACCAACTGTTTGCAAAGTATTGGGATTTTCCCAACTTTATATGGTAACAATATTTCGACGTCACCATGAAGAAAGAAACGCAACACGGTTTAAAATGTTACAAAAAACATATACTTACATAGAAAGAGAGGAAAGAAACATTTTCCTTGCAAACAGTTGCTTTGCGGGAAACTTATCCGTAAAAGGCGTCTTTTTAACAGATTGTATTTCCTGTGTCCTTTTGGTTGTCCTTTTGGTTGTATTTCCTGTGTCCATTTGGTTGTCCTTTTGGTTGAGAAAATCTTAAAAAAGAAGGTAGCCTGTAATTGGCTGTTTTTCATCCAATCACTGGGCACCTAGTTAGCGACTCCGTAAATAATTTCAACACAATGTAGCTGCCTTCAGTTTCAATCACCGCCTCGATACGGACCCGGAACTGGGAGCATGTCTTTTTCACAAGCACCGGTGGGAGATCGGCGAATACTCGGCGGATGACGGCGATCAGGCTGGTTTTAGTATTGTGGGAGGTCATGTTGGTGATGTTCTCGATGTATGACCAAACGAAGTAGTCCAGTGGGTTCAGGGCGGGGAGGAGGGCGGAGAGGAGGGCTGGCAGTGAGAGAAGGGTACAAAGTCGAAGAATTCCTTCTGAAGCCAAGCCTGGGTCTCTTTGAACTTGTGGGCCGGCGGCGAGTCTTACTGCCACGCCTAGGGTCTGCTGTGGTCCTATACTAGTCACGGAGCCCGATGTGGTGTGACTACTAGTCACAATACTTGTTGTGGCTGTTGAGTTCGTGACTACCACATTTGCTTCCGGTTGTTTGCTTTTGTCAAGTCCTTCAATGACCACGCTGTGTTTGAAAGATCCACGAAGGGAGGTTGACCCAATTCAGCCGGAAATATGAGTGGCTAGATTGTCAAGCAACTCAAATAATTACCAGAAAAACCCGTTGCTAAAGATTTAACAAAAATGGTTTTATTGAAACACCTTTGTGTCACAATAAAGCAACAATGTTTGCCAGGAAGGCAAACAGAAGAAGAATAATGAGAGAGAAATATGACAACTAGATGCAGTCCACTCGACCCCAATATCTCTAAAAGTCTGGGACTTTGAAAGGTTGTTCAGAGCGCCTCGGGTCCAGAATTGAAAAGTTTGGCAGTCTCGAGTTGTTTTCTGGTCCCTTTTCTTTTTAACTCTCATGATCCGTTTTAACATCCTATTTTTATAGATCGTTTTCTGGATCAAAAACGTTTCTGATTGGTTGTCCAATAAAAGACAATTGGGAGTCATATTCCCATTGGTCAGCCAATCCTAGTTCAGGACCATATCTCACAGGCACAGGGAACACCCTTCTTAGACGCTTTGACCAATAGGAACAGTAATGGGGTTGAACCAAAAACTCCCAGCCTCACCCGACTGGATGAGCCATGCCAATCTCACCTTTATTTATAATTAAATCTACTTTTTGATATTGATCTTCAAAACAAGGACCAGAAAAATACGCTGCACGAAATGACCCTTCCTATCATTATGATCGACGGATTTAATTGTCAAAATGAAAATTAAACAAAACCCGTCGACCCTCAAAACCAAAAACAAGCGTCCCGCACTTAACTAACCCACAGGAACTATCAACCAGCTCCCCCAGGTCAATAGAAGCTTTGAACAAAAAGATACTTATTTTAAGGATCCCCTTATTTTTGAGATACACATTAAATTGAAATATATATTTCAATTTTTATACATTAATTAAATATTTAACAACACGTTGTACCACACTGCCACCGGCCACCTGATTGCACTAGGGGATCACCACACTCTTCAGCACATCCAGGTACATTTTGGTGTTGACTTTCAAGCCGGCTTCGAAGATGTGAGTTGGCATGATGTGCCCCTCACTTGAAACCACACCAAAGACCATAACCGTAGTTGTCCGAAAGGTCGTCCGATGCGTCGAGCTGTGCCCTCAAGTGTTGAACCGTCCGGATTTTAAGGGTGCTGGCAGTTCTCTTGTTGTCATAACTTGGATCGGTAGAGAGCATGAGTTATACAGCGGCGCATCTCCGATCTCGCTCGTTGAACATTGTGTCACTTTCAGACATGATAGAAGGCTCCTATCGCTCTTGGGATTGTACACAACTGGCCAATTAGTAGATGGTCTGTACAAAAAAAAAAAAAAAAAGAAAAGAAAACTGGTTTTCATTAAACTGAAATGGAATGATATCGTCTTTTTTAGGGTGACAATTTTATCGTTCCTCCCTGCAGTTATACTATTTAACCCATATCTGGTGGGTAATGTGGTCCATAGTTTTAACAACATTAGTCCGCAACCAAACGTACTAGCATGACTTGAGCTCAAACTCTCCTTCTAAGATACCGCAGTCCAGCACATTAACCACTCAGCGACACAGGACCCCCTCTTCGAAATTGTACTATTTCAAATAATAATGTTCATAAAAACTGAGCAATAATCAAGTTATTCTCCCTAATGAATTCCGAAATTCGATTTTTACAAACTTACAAACGTTTATGGACTTGTAAAAGAATTGAATAATTCCGATAAACAATTTTGGGTTCTATAAAAACCTTTATTATCAAGCTACCTATCTAAAACTTTAATTTAAAACATTGTGTTTCAAATTTTAAATCCACAGTTGCTGAAATGTTTAGCAAACTAAATTAGAAGATCATTGTTAGTAAGTCTTTTTTTCACCGAGTACACTATTATTTATGCCTCAAATAAGCTTTTTGCTCACTCGGCTGGGGTTATAGAATACACTGACTCCATCTCTGCAGAGGAGTAAGGACATCTAACTGGTGTCCCCGATATGATATTAAACAATCTGATGGTGAGGTTTCCAATAATTCTGGAGCCTAGAAGAATGCGGAGTACCCCTTCATTGCCATCGCTCCCAGGTCCACTTTGACCCGGAGTGGTAGCAGCTGATAGGTTCTTATCTATGGATTAAAAATAACTAAAAATGAATTAGGCATTAAATAACCTACAAACGTTGTTATGCTATGCCATAAAACAAAAAAACAAAAAAAAAACAAATCAACTAAGATAATCTTAGTAAATAAATTTTCATTTAAAAAGTTAAATTCCTATAAAATAAACTGAATATTTTTGGAAAACAATTATTTATTTTACAATGTATAGTCAATCTACATGTGTAAATACATAGAGTGTTAGTTGTCAACCATTCGATCAAAATAATTGTGTAACATGCCCATGACACGGATATGTGAAATAGACATCATCATCATGTCGTGCTGGTAGCACGGATATCCCTGACCCTCTCTCGCCACTTTTCCCTATCGGTCATCGCCTCTGGCAGGTCTTCTGGACTACATCCCGTATCCTCACATAGTTGCTGACTGTTCGTGCTGGTCGCCCTGCTTTTGCTCGGCCATATGTGGGGGTCCCTAAGAGTACATCACTTATGAGCTCGTCCCTGCTTCTCCAGCAGTGTCCTGAATGTCTGGTTCGTCTAACTTGGATAATTTTAATGATAGGAGGCAGGTGGCCGTACAGTTGGTGTCTTGTGGGGTGTTGCCGCCAGGACATGTTCAAGATCGCTCGCAGCATTCTAGTGTAACTGCCGTCTAGCTTCTTCTCCAGTCGTTTTGTTAGAGTCCATGTAGTTCATCCATATAGCAGTATCGATGCGACCGCTGCCAGGAAGAAACTGCGTTTTATTGACACGGGGTTAACGAAGGCATGGACAGCAATCAATAGGCTATCGATTATATGGAAATCAGACCTAACCGATAGAATGAAATAGACATAATATTCATAAAATGTTCATAAACATATATAGGAATCCAAAAACACGAAATTGGTTTAGGTACAAAACTTTCATTCACCTTTTTGAGTTTAAAGGTTTTTCGACATGAGGAGAGAGAGAGACACAATATTTCTATGCTGACTGCTTTTACATCGTCAGCTCTCAACCCAACCAACGCGCGGCGCCCGTCGCGCACAAAGTCGTCTGTCCTCGCCCAGGTCTGAATCTCGACTCTCTCGTTTGGAGGCAGGAACTCAACTCACTGCTTTTTATCAAATCCCAAAATCCTCAACCCACGTTTCCGGTGCGTGACGTCACTCACATCCCCTGCTCCCAATTCCTATCTGGGATTTTTATTTTGACATCTCTGAATGACACATCCTCTCCGCGGGCTCGTGAACACCTGCGGTAATGTTGCACCTAACAAACCCATGCGCTAAGCGAAAGGTTCTCAGCCTAACTAAACCGAAAGGCAAGATATATAAAACGAAATCCCTCCACAATTCTATTACAATTGCAATGATATAAAATTAAAAACAAAAATCAGTTCAGACTTTGTCATCCATTTTTAGATATTGACGTGCAAATTTGGAGTGAAATATTTATGTATACACACAACACCTGGTTACTTCCTGTTGTTCCTTCGTAACACTTCAAACATAAACTGCGATGTTTATATCTTTATCCTAAAATAATCGTCAGTATTCAAAACTAAATTTGAAATATTTGCCAGCGATTTTAAGAGCTGGAAATAATGACTTTATGCTGGTTTGAATTTATCAAAAACCAAACAAGACTCATTATATTATCTTATGTACGCTAACTGCCACTTATCAGGACTGTTGTTTACCGAGCCCCTCTGCAATGGGTTCATTTCTAACTGAGTGAAGCCTGGTTGAAATAAAAGTTTTCTTTCTCCTAGAGTCGATGTATTAACAGGGCTATATAAACTAATCTGTCCTTCTATTTTCCTCTCGATGCGAGACGAACGAGATAGATTAATCCCCTCCTCAGATGAATTAGTTCTAAATGAAACGTAAAAAGTCTCGTCTAGGATTTTGATCAATGGTTGCCAATTTCATTTTCTCCGCCGATAACCGTAACACTAAGCACGTTTTTTCTATACCGTATATTGCCCTGATTTTTATTTTGAAATTACTATTTTAATTTAAGGTTCAAATTGTTTAAAAGTCCAGTTTTTTTAAGTACAGTTTCTTTTTTAGCTGAAGCTAAAAGGGTCTCGTTTCACATACTTGCTAGTTTAGATTTGATATTTGTTGATTGTTCAAGTAATGCATTAGTAATTGCCTCGAATATTGTCTTGATATACGAAAAAAAGCAAACGCGTCTACGAAATTCAGAAAATAGATTAATAGAATCTTCCAATATTTTATTCATTTTTTTATCCTGTGGTCAATTTTAATTTTCCTGAAAAACTTTAGAAGTAAAAATTTAACGATAAAGAGGAAATAAGATATTTCCAATAATTAAAATTGTCTGATGGGAGTTTTTATCAAATAGAAAAATGATATCCAATTTCTTCATTCTCAGTGTTGTATAATTAGGATCCTATTTAGTTACGATATTTATCGATGTAAAAAGATGTAAAAATGATTCCAATATTCTGAAAATAAGTTTTCTTTTTGATGCCGATGAAGTTGCGCCTTTTTTTCGGAAATTTCCAAATTGTATCTCATCAAAACGGCTTTAGATTCGATATAACATATTTATCAATATTATCTTGAGCATTGAAGACATCGTAAAGATCTTTAGCAGAAAATAATAAATAATGTTTTCGTTTCATGACTATCTATAATCATAACAGTTCGGTATGCATTTAGATGAGCTTATGCATTCAAGTATACCATAGCCAGATACAGATATGCAAAATGGACATATAACGTTCATATATATATACATAGAGAATAGGAATCTCAAAACACGAAAAACACTTACGACTTCTTAGTTCAGGTACGAAACTTTTATCAGCTTTTAGTTTAAAGGTTCTTCGACCTAAGGAGAGAGATGCACGTTCTTTCTATTTTGGCTTTTTCATCTGCCCCCCACCCATCTCGTGCGGCACCCGCCACAAAGACCACTGGCCTGGCTTCTGCGAGCAAGCGAAAGCTAACCGTCTTCTCCCGAGGCAGGTCTCAACTCAACTAACTGACTTTTTCAAAATCTCCCAAAATCCTCCGCGCGCTTCCGGTGCGGGACGTCACCCGCACTCTGTAACCCCGTTTCCCATCTGGCCCACTGTGACATTTCTGAGTGACACGTCCGCTTCGCCTCCGCGCGCGTGAACACCTCTGTTAATTTTGCACCTAAGTAACCCATGCACTGAGCAGAAACATTCTCAGCCTAACTAAATCCAAAGGCCTAAAACGAAATCCCACGGCCATTATATTACACAAGGATCTGGGTAATTCTAAAAGAGACACTTCTTTAAGCGCGACAGATTTGTGCTCTAAATAACACCGTTTCTATGTGCATGCTTCTTTTTCATTATTATTAAATAGATAAAAGAGATAACTTTGTATATGATATAAAGAAAGTGTTTTCGTGATAATCAGTGAGGTTTCTTGTCATTCAGAAAAAGAAACCCTAACAAGATAAAGCCTTAAAGCTGTGTTTCTGTCTCTCTAACACCGGAAGGACTCTCTGTTGATGAATAGCTAAACTCCAATCAGGCTATAGCATTCACTTTCGGATTAACCGTTTACATATTTCTACCCCAGCCAGATATGTTAAATTGTAAATTAATGACCTTTTACAAAGATAACTTTGTCATCAAAAAATTCACGATGGTTGATGGATCATTAAACAAAGAAACTGAAAACTTACAATCATTGTTCCCAAATGATTATGAAAACGGCACCTTATGTAAGCATGATAAATCTTGTTAATTTCTTGACAAAATCCTAAAGCCAGCTTTGGTCCAGTCGGCTAGGGATGCAGCATACAGCGATTATATCTCTGCATAGGGGTAAGATTCCTCAAACGTGTGTCCGTAATTTGAAAATAAACAGATCTGACAGTGAGGTTTCCAGTAATGCTGGAGCTTTTGGGAATGCAGAGTACCTATTCATTGCTATCAATCCCAGGTCCACTCTTGACTGAAGTGGTAGCACCTGATAGGTTCCTATCAATGTGCCAAATATAACTGTTTGATCATTTAAATGGGTGTAAACAAATGACCGATGTTTAATTTGTGATACGTAGCAATACGCAAAAGATTTTAACTGCGTTCAAACCAATGATTAATATAGAATACAATTATAAGTGTTAGATAGCAATAATTTAAACCATTTAATTGTATAGAAACAATAGCGGTACTAGTGTGCAAACAACTTCGTTCTAAATAATTCAAAATGAAAAATACGCACAAACAAATCTCTTAGATATCATGTGTATCTATTTAACTGAGTGTAACCAATTGACAGATATTAAATTGTTACTGTTTCATGGCAATACTTGAAACAATTTATCAGTGAGCAAAAAAAAAAAAGGAATGATCTCATGCTCGGTTAAAAATGTTATCAAGAAAATGTATATTATTTACATTTTTCGGACTATTATCTTCATCGCCGTGTTTATCCCAACGTTTCGGCCGTTGTACACTCTGGCCTTCTTCAGGTGGTTGGAATGTCGAACTAACCCTTTATTTGACTCACCAGAGTAGACTGTTCTAGTTCCACGTGCCATGTTTAAAGGATGTCAGTTATCAGTTATATCCTGTTAATTTCCCCTCTGAAAGTTCTCCACTGCCTTCACCGGGTATTGAACTCACACTCTTTGAGTATGTCACAGAATCTAACCAACGCCTTTATCTACAGTCCCATAAAACAGTCTACCCCGGTGAGCGAAATAAAGATTTAAGTTCGTCATTCCAACCACCTGACGAAAGCCGGAGCGTACGACGGCCGAAACGTTGTGATAAACATGGCGACAAAGATGAGTACAATAGTCCGAAAAATGTAAATAATGTATATAATATCCCATATCAGAAATATAGACAGATATTGAAGAAAATCTTTACATATCATATATATTTGATATATATGTATAAAGAGTATTTGTCATTAAATAACCTACAATAGTTGATATGGTATAAAACCAAACCATACCATATTTAGCTATATATTTCTGTTCGAATCTATCTATCTATCTATCTATCTATCTATCTATCCCACCGTTTCTTCTTATATCAGACTTTATCTACCACTTTCTTCATTATCTTTCTATCAACATCCAACTTAATCTAACCCTCTAAGCAACTGATACGTACTCAACAAAGAAATATGATGCGCCTCAAGCACGTCTCTTTCCCATCAGTCTAATAGACAAGTGGCTTTAAAAAACCACTAATTGAAAAGATTAATTAGTCATAGAATGCAAAAGATGTTCCAATAAGTTGAGTCGATATTTTTAATCAATCAGCGACGACACAACTTAACAGCTTTCGGACGAAAAAAAATTGACAGACAAGTCCTGGCCTTTTCATTTGGCTTTAATAAAGAATCTGTGTGAGTTTCAACACCATCACTGGAAGATAGAACATTAGAATGTTGCTTCAACATATAGACAAAAGTATTTAAATGACTGAAATACAACGGCCAAGTTTTTCCTGAGTTGTTTTACTTTTGCTCGATTGTATTTTGTAAGACATTAAAATTTAGTTTAATCAACTTACTGTTGAAATGTCATGCATTATCATATTTACCAACCCCTCCGCTCGGGTAGGATATGACACAAGGTCAATTTTTTTAACGGAGTTTAACAGGTTTGAATTCAGAATTTTTCCTTCTCCTAGACTAGGCTGAAGAACCTAGTCTGCCCTACTATTTACCCATACCTGGAGAGAGAATAATTGGATTCATACCTTTCCCAAGGGTATTAGTGCTATGTGAAATGCAATCAGTCTCGTCCAGGATTTGAACTCGTGTCGCCGTGTCCATTTCCTACGACGATAGCCATTGCACCACGGGCACCTGCTATGCATTATTAATATTTGTGTGAGTTGAAGCCTTTGCAGTGTTATGGTAAAGTCAGGTACTCAACACCATATCTGCTAAGGAGTAAGACACCCCTGTCCAACAAGTGTCCTGGACAGCCCAGTCGGCTCGGGCTGTAAAACACATCGATTTCATCTCTGCAGAAGAGTAAGACTCTCCCAACGAATTTCCTGGATAAGACACTAAACAATCTGACGGTGATGTTCTAGTAATGCTGAGATTTGGGGAATGCGGAGTAATTTTTCATTACCATTGCTCCCAGTTCCACTCTGTCCTCGAGTGGTGACACATGATAGGGTCCTATCTATGATTCAAATAGAACTCAATTCTATACTCATGCCAAACTGAATTGTTTGTAATTGAACTGTTTTTAACAATTAAACTAGGTACTTATGCAAATTTGCTAGTTTAGAATAAATAAAGTTGGCAACCGTTGTCGAGGGGGACCTGAATGCTCCTTTTTCAATAGCTACTATACCGAGGTGTAGGGAGGGGCGCTACTCCTTTCCCTGGATTGTTCCACTTTACCCTTTAGCTGTACTTTATAATGCTGAGTGTTAAGCAAGGAGGTACCAAGTACTAACCTGGGATTGATCTCCAGGTCCCCCAGGCCTTTGGTGAACACTCTAACCGCCGGACTAATGTTTGTTTGAAATCAAACTGTTTATTTGTATAAAAATGGATTCGGTATTTAATAACCTACAAAGGTTGATATGCCATAAAACACAAACAAACAAATCAGCCGCTTTTACCGGGGTTGTATCGAATCCCGTCGGACTGTAAGATGCCTGTCTCTCCTGATGACCTCTATTCGCTCCGTTCTGATTTTGCCTATATGACTTAGAATGCAGTTTCAGAATTAATGCTTTTACGTTTAGCTGAATTTTCCTGACTATAGACGTTCTTGCAACCCGAGTTAAATTTCCTCAACCATCTGATTGGCCTAGTGGTTAGAGTGTTCGCCAATGGCCCAGGAGACCTGGGTTCAATCCCAGGGCGAGTCATACCAAAGACTCAAAAAATGGTACTTGATGCCTCCTTGCTTAACACTCAGCATTATAAGGTTCGGATCAAGGGTAAAGTGGAGCAATCCAGGGAAAAAAGTAGCGCCCTCCCCTACACCTGGGTGTAGTACCTATCGAAAAGGGAGCCTTCGGGTCACCCTCGACTATGGTCGCCAACTTTACTTTTACTTATAGAGGGAAAATCAACAACACTAAAGTATAAAAATGCAATCTACTTCTTGTCTTGCTTTTCTTTATTACCAGTGTTATATATTGACCTTTGACTGCGGGTTGTTGTTCATTTTGTAAGCAGGATATAGCTCCTGTGTCTTAGGATAAACAAGGGTCATCGGAAATGAATCTCGTGAATTGGGAAGCGGAAGAAAATGTGTGATCGTTAAGAATATTATATAAGGACTCGGGAAGAAGCCAACGAGTAGACAGGTTACCCGGGGCTAGGGTCTCCGGCTAAAAAACGGTTCTGTATCAAAGATCCAGTCAAAGAAGCAAGTAAGTATGTGAATATGTGTGTTTCCACGCTGTGTCAGTTATAGCAGTCCCCCGTTTCTCTCGGTTCCACTCTCTCTCTCTCTCACACACACACACACACACACAGCCATTTTGACCCTTTTTGAGGCAATAAAGAAGAGAGTTATATTATTACAAACAAGTGATATTGTTCCTTCCTTCAGCGAGTATAAAACACCCGAAATGTACATATGGGAGTATGCGAGTTGGAGATGGCTGAAATGCACACACACAGGAGTGACGGTGCGATTTTTCTCAGAAACCTCTCTGCCTTTCTGCTTCATCCTGTCTTGGTCGAAATCTTTCTTGATTTATCAAATTTTCCGACTGCCTATGCAATTCTCGTGGACACACGTCCTGCCTATGTGTTTCCCGTGGACACGCTCCTGTCTAGCATTCCGCCAACGTAATTTATGCAGCGGCACTTCCGCCCAGGAATACCAGCGTACTTTTTACTTTAGGAAACAGGTGCACATCAGTTTATGTCACCTACACAATCTATGTGGCACTCCACTGGATCATCGTCCTATTTACTTTAGAAAACATGTGTACATCCTGTTATTCCACCCATTCAATTTATGCTGCCTGTCAAAGAAATGTTCCTGTCGCGATTTAACAACAGTACTGCGATCAAATTTGCCTTCAGCTTTTTCACAACAAATGCTTGAGAGTCTTTTTTTGGTGGGGGAGAGGGTTTCTTGCTTCCTTGGCGTTATGGCTCCATTTCGAACTCATCTAGCATAACTTTCCGAAATTGACGACGTTGAATGTTCATTTGTGTAGATTTCGGATCACAGGTGGAAAAAAGCAATGCTCAATGTGTCAGCATACCTACTACCACCGTACTACCAAACACACTGGGTACTTTCCATGGCCTCATCTGCTTTGGTATCGTAATATATTCGTCGCAAAAAAGCATGTATTAAAATACAGTGAGACTTTTTATACACTCTCGTATTTCGACCTGTAAAATCCATTTTTTTTCTTTTAGCTCGGGGCTTTGTTCCAGTTTCTTTAACTCTTATATATTCTGAAATGATAATGATGGATCAAATATATTCTCTTTTTCTTTCTTTTTTTTTTTCATAGAGTTTTCCTAATTCCTAATTATTTTTTCCAGAAGTCTCCAAAAGTTAGTAGTTAACGTATTGGGATACAATATCATCGTATGGAAGTTTGAACTCCAATCATGATATTACGTTCAATTTAACTGAGTATAAAAATGAGGATAGGCTCGTTTAATAATGATATCTACACAATAACCTACAATGGTTAATATGCCATAAAACCAAACCAAACTAAACCATTATACCATGGAGACTCCTCTGGAATAATTGTCATAATATAATCGTGTGCAAAAGCTCTTAAGCTCTATTTTTAAACAAAGTTAACAAAAGCTGTATATATTAATGATCTGAGAATTAATTTTTATTTATTGCGGACTTTTTTTTCCTGTGGTTCCAGGTGAGCATTGTCAGAAGATAGGGGTTTCAAATCCTACCCAAGCCGGCCAGAGGTTTACTTGGTCAAAAACGTGGTGCATATAGACAACAATTATGGAAGGCAGTAAGTACTGGGGATACGGTTACAAGACTCAGTATTCCTATCCGAAGTCGCGGTAAAATCACCTGAAGAAGGCCAGAGGTGAAATTTGGCCTAAACGTAGTGAAAGAAGAAACAACACAAAAACTACCAAGATGAGGAAAAAAAAAAGTCGTCAATAAATAAAAATTAATTCTCAGATTAAGAAACCTCATCTCAAAATGATTCCAATTAAAAAGACAAGTACATATTAATGATCGATGAACAAAATTCCCTAAACTCTAAGCCTTACATAGACTAAGATGGGTTGACATGATGCTAATATCAGTGAATTAATAATCTTTGTTAAATCGACTGCCGAACAAATTTATGTACAATAACTAAATTTTTTATATATTGTTATTAGAACCATGCAAGGTTTTAGCATAAAAATGTTCGTGTCCCTCATAGACAACAAGACTACTTTTATTCAGAGATAGCATCTAACAATACTTTTTTTAAAATGCTGTCAGAAAACAGATTTCTGCAATATTTGATTAATTATACATTATTAAAATTTTTTTACTTTAAAAAAATTACGATTTGTCTCACAAAGATATTTCTTCTAAGGAACCTCGTGTTTTTTTTTCTTTTTTGCTGGCTAAGCTAGATGAATATTGGTACTTTTTCGATTCAAAATACGTTCTACGCACTTCTGAACTTGTGCCAAACTATGCTAACGTTAATAAAGGATTACAGAGGAGGAGCCCGGGGTGTAATGGTAATTGTCGTAGGAAATGGACACGGCGACACGAGTTCAAATCATGGACGAGGCTGATTGCATTTCACATAGCACTAATACCCTTGGGAAAGGTATGAGTCCAATTATTCCCCCTCTTGCTATGGGTAAATAGTAGGGCAAACTGGGTTCTTCAGGCTTGGTGAGGCAACTGGTCTAGGAGAAGGAAAACTCTGAATTCAAACCTGTTAAACTCCGCTTTAAGATTGACCTTGTGTCATATCCTGCCCGAGCGGAGGGGTTGGGTAAATATGGTTAATAATTTATTACAGAAATAATTATAAGCATTTTATTAAGAATTGTTTGTTATTTTATATACATATATATATATATATATATATATATATATATATATGAAAATGTAAAAAAAATAATTACATACTGTTCCAGTTCGTTTAGGACTTGCAGAAATACTAAAATCGATAAATTTCCTAGTTGCCAGACATTTCAAGGTATCTACAAATGAAATGTCTGAATTTAGAAAGAGTATATATACATCGAACTGTTTCGAGTATACTGTCATAAATGAAATCTACCCATTTTGCTTTTCATTTCACGCTAATACCATTGTAATATATTCATGATACGGATACGCGAAATATACGGATATGAAGAACGTTCATATGCATAGGAATCCGAAAAAAAAAACACTCGAAACACTGACGTTGAGGTACGAAACTTTTATTACATTCTTTACTTTTAGGTTTTTCGACACGAGGAGAGAGAGACACAATTTTTACTATGCTGACTGTTCCATCTGACCCAACAACTGCACTGGCCTCGCCCAGGTCCAAAAATCAACTCTCTTCGAACAGCTTCAAATCTCAAATCTTCTGGACTGCCCGGCCCAGAGTCCGAATCTCCTTTTTTTGAAAAAATCACCCAACATCCTCAGCCCATCGCTTCCGGGGATGACGTCAATCACATCCCCAGTCCCATTTACTATCCGGGGTTTTTATTATGACATATGTGATTGCTACATCCTCCCGGCGCGAGCGTGAACACCTGCACTCAATGTGTACCCCTACCTGTGCACTAAGCCGGATAGTTCGAAGCCTAACTATACCGAAAGATAAGATATAACCAACGAAAAATGATAATATAAAAAAATCGTTCCACAATTATATAACACCATTACAAAAGGCATGAATGCATCTCTTCCTCCATGACTAAGGATTCATAGTAGTGTTATGTTTTGACCTTCGACCCGGCCCAAAAATATGCTATTCCAAGGTGATGCACCAGAAGGAAGTGACACATTCCAATGGCCAGTAATGGAAAGAGATCGCGTGGGCGGATTAAGGCTTATAATATGGGGCATGGTGAAGGTCCCACTATGCCAATACAGACTGATGCACCGGAAGAGAGTGACCTCTGACCTGCATGACAGTTATTTCCGCTTGATGACGATTAAACATTCGATTTCAAAGATCCAGTGGGCGATCGTGTGGTCGTTGAATTATTATTTAACTCAGTTGAGTTCGAGTCCAAGAAGCAGTGGCCAGTAGAATTCCAGACGGCTAGAGACGAGATGTGGTAGGGAAAGCCACACCCGACCGAGGGGGGCCTCGGAAACCCCGATGGAGTTTGGGGTCCTGAGTAGATTCTAAGATGCAATGAAGAAGCCAGCATCCGGCAGAGTGAGCCCCTAGGCCCCCGGTTGGGCAGCCTTAGAGAACAAGAAAGACACAACGTGACGGTCATAACAGTGGGGTCAAAATATTGCAGTTTATGTTCGGTCTCCAGCTCCCTCTCACGTGCAAACCTTGAACAACCCTTTCGAACCCTTGCAATAAAGTGAGAGGTAAATATATTTGTAAAGAAGTCTTCCTGCATCTTTGTCACTGAGTCATTTCTTCCTGTGCCTTCCTTCCTGCGTCTTCCTTCCTGATTCGTTTCTTCTAGCGTCTTTATTGTTGTGATGCTGTAGATGACTATATAACAGTAGTAGGACAGACAATGTTCTTTAACGTTAGTAAGTAAACCAGTCAAGGAAAATCAAAATACTGAATTCAAACTGGGTCTAATCTACCTCAAATACAATAGTGTCAAACCATGCCGGAAGGGAGGATTTGGTTTGTTACTTTTATGGTATTTCAACATTTGTGGGTTCTTTAATGCCAAATCCTGTTTTATCTATTATTTGTAAGCGAATATTTTATTGGTAACTTTATTTTTAAACAACTATTTGTGTTCCTTTTTTTCGCTCTGTTAAGAGGTTTCAAATATTTCTACCTAACTCTGATAATTCTATTCAATATTGATTATTTGTTTGAACATAGTTAAATGATTGCAAGTATTGCTACCTTAGTCTAATAATTCTATTTAATCTTAATCGTTTGTCTTCACACACACTAAATGTTTCAATTATCGATATATAATGTGAGTATTTTTATTTAAGTAAGTTGACCAACCTTAGCCAAGAAAGACCCGAAAGCTCTTTTTTTAATAGCTACAATACCAAAATGTAGTGGAGGGCGCTGTTCTTTTCCCTGGATTGCAACACTTTACCGGTCCATTGACATAATAGTTAGATTGTTCACCAATGGTCCGAAAGTCTAGGGTTTAATCCTAGGCCGAGCCTTACTTATCACTCAGCATCAATAGATATGGATCAAGGGTAAGTGAAGCAATCCAGGGAAAGGGGTAGCGCCCCCTACACCATGGTTTAGTAGCTATTGAAAAGGTATCCTTCGGGTCACGCTCTACTACGGTCGTTCAACTTAGAAACTATTTCATTTTATCAAGTATTTCTATACAATATAAATAATTTGCACTCAGCTGTACGGTTTCAAATAATAATATTAATAATAGTAATAATAATAATAATCGACCAGAATAGTGAGAAGAATCCTGGAGATTTGAGGAGACTTACTATCTCTCATATTCCAGTAAAAATCATCAGCTAAAGCTGGTGTGAAAAACCCTCAAAAAAGTAAACATGATAATAACAAACCTGTGTAAAAGATTGAACAGTTCTATTTGACCCACAGCCAGGTCTATAACAGGTACTCTAGTTAAGTTTAGAGTGAACCTGGTGTTATATTTTGACCTTCGACCCAGCCCAAAAATGCTATTCCAAGGTGATACACCGGAAGGAAGTGACACATTCCAACGGCCAGTAATCGAAAGAGATCGCGTGGGCGGATTAAGGCTTATGATATGGGACAAGGTGAAGGTCTCATTGTGCCACTACAGTCATGCACCGGAAGAGAGTAACCTCTGAACTGCATGGCAGTTATTTCCGCTTGATGACGATTAAACATCCGATTCAAAGATCCAGTAGGCGATCGTGTGGGCGTTGAGTTATTATTTAACTCAGTTGAGTTTGGGTCCCAGAGCAGTTGCCAGCAGACTCCCAGAGGGTTAGAGACGAGATGCGGTAGGCAAGGCCACACCCAACCGAGGGGGACCTTGGAAACCCCCGAGGGAGTTTCCAGTAGACTTCCAGACTTGCGTCTTCCTTCCTTCATGCGTCTTAATTATGGTGTCGTTGTGATGCTAAATGAACGTGTAAATAACTATATAACACTAGGAATAATAGTAGGGAAAGGGTACTCCAAATCCCCAATGCTACAGATGCACTTTAGCATACTCCTTGGGGTGGTCTTAGCTCATTACAGAGGTGCAGTCAGCGTATTTTTCGGCCCAAAATTACTGAGCCAGAAGGTGTGGGGTAAATACTTATCTATTGTGAAACTGTTGTATAATATTTTGAATGGTATATTTTGCTTTGATTGATTGGTTGATTTCAACGGTATTCCAACCCATTTCGGGTTATTTTATTCCGAAATATTATGAAATCAGGTTCATTGGACGTTTATACATATATTTCTTTGTATAGTTTTTCATATGAGGATTTTTGGACCCAGCCACATTGGCTATTATTAGAATATTTTATTTATTTATTTATACTCATTTTTTTTTCACGGCTTGAAAATATGATTTTACCCAACTCCCTTGTCACGAGAATATGACACAATTTTTAATCAGAATAAGGCTCGTTAAAATTCAGAATTTTCCTTCCCCTGTATTGGTTACCTTACTAAGGTAAAATAACCCAGAGTTATCCTAAGGGCATTATAACAGAGAGAAATACAAACATAGTCGTAGCTTTTACAATCAATCAAGCGACAGCAATTACACTTTCGGTTCATTAATTATAGTTCCAATCATTTTTTGTTCTTTTTGAACGTTTTCACCTGGCTAAGAATTATGTATATAAAACCACGTTTCATTTTTATTTTAATTCTCTCGTACAATTTGGATATCCATTTTAAATTCATGCTTTTTTTGCTCTGGGCTTTAATTTGATTTTGATTAGTTTTCAGGCATATCAACTCTAGTAGGTTGTTTAATGCCAAATTGTCTTTATACGTATATATTCAATATATGGGATTTCGTTTGGTGGGGTTTATGGTTACTAACCTATTGTAGGTTATTTGATGCTAAATTCTCTTTATTCACATATATATCAAATATATAGAATTTGGTTGAGTTGCATTTTATAGCATATTAACCATTTAGATTATTTAATGCCAAATCCTCATTATACATACATATGAAAAATATAGGATTTGGTATGGTTGAATTTTATGTTATATCAACCATTATAGGTCATTTAATGCCAAATTATGTTTATATAAATTAATTAAATATATATGATTTAGTTTGGTTTTTTTTTATATCAAATATGTAAGATTTGGTTAGATTTGATGTTATGGCATATCAACCATTGTAGGTTATTTAATGCCAAATCCTCTTTATACATATATATATTAAGTATATATGAGTTATAAACACATTTAGTAGTTTATTTTTAGTACACGGTTAAATGCTTTTAAGCATTTCTATAGAGCCGTCACAATTTACCATCAGTCATTTGTTTGCACTCATTTAAATATATATATATATATATATATATATATATATATATATATATATATATATATATATATGATATGAGTGAGATTAGTTTGTCGATTATTTTATTTTTGGTTTATTTGGTTTTATGGCATATCAACTATATATTATACATACTCTTGAAAATGTACCAATTCTCAATCACACACAGATAGACAAACAGACAGACACAAACACACACACGCATATATATTTATTTATTTATTTATTTATATATATATATATATGTGTGTGTGTGTGTGTGTGTGTGTGTGTGTGTGCGTGTGTGTGTGTGTGTATGTGTGTGGTGGGTGTGGTTGGGCAGCAGTTTTACATTTAAGCATGTTTCATTAAATAATAAAAACACATTTTGTCTTTATCATTTTATTAAGATCCTTTCAAGTTTCCTGATAAGTGTTTTGGTTTCAGTGTGAAAATAGCGACAATTTTTTCAAATGCCTTTATTCTTCTTTTTTTCTCTTTCGAATATTCCATATTTATTGATAATATTCTATTTTCGTTGATTGTGTTCCGTTTTTAAATTCGTTCGATGTAATTAGCATCTCAATTTTATCCAACCCCTGCGTTTACGTAATTTTGTAAAGTTATGAAAAACCTAAAAAAACTCTTTTAAAATTCTTCATAAAAACCCTTTTTACGCTTATAAACAACTCTTGATGATGGTCAATGAAAGGTGCGAAAGTGCTCGGGACAAATTTGTAAAATTTATCTATCAATTCCAATCGGAAACCAATACACTTATCAAGATATTTGAAAGGACCTTAATAAAATTATATAGACAAAATATTTCCTATTTTATATATATATATATATATATATATATATATATATATATATATATATATATATATATATTAAAATAGGTATGTCCATGTAGAGATTTGTATTTTTTGAATTTATTTATTTATTTGAACAAAATAAATAAACAAATAAATTCAAAAAATACAAGTCTCTTCGTGGACCTACCTATTCTAAAATATTTTTGTTCTCTCTTTGGACCTACAACAAAATTTATATATATATACACACACACACACACATGCACACACACACACACACATATATATATATATATATATATATATATATATATATATATATATATATATACATATATATATATATGTAACCATGTACAAGTAATTATGCTGTTTTTTTTTTTAGTTTGACAATCCAAAAGGAAAATCATCTGATCAATCATAATAAACACCACGCTAAACATTAGTTCCATGTTTACTTCCTCTGAGAATTTTTGGATTACTAATAACAGGTTCATGCCTTTCCCAAGTATGTTAGTTCGAAAGAGAACGTACTTACGCAACTGGAGTTCGAACAAGTCACAATCCAGCACGATAGCCATTAGGATACGGGGACTCCTTTTTAAAAAAATACTACGCAAGCATAAATTACCGATAAGACTT
>OY757909.1:110684336-110846836 GCA_963585895.1 Sepioteuthis lessoniana
CTCCTTCGCTAAATGGCACATCAACTTTCGTAGGTAAATTAACGTCAAAGTCATTCTTTCAGAGTAACAGAAGTGGTTCTTTTTAACATATAGTCGAAGGGATAAAGGGATTCCTGCTTTTTCCAAGAGGATTTGTCCGAAACAGAACACATCAGCACAACTTGAGTCTAAACTCGACAAGAACGATATCGCTGTACAACGCGTTAGCTTCTTCGACACGGGATCTCCAGATAGAGAAATGCATTTATAAATACATAGATACAAATGGACTGCCTTTTATAGATAGATAGATTGATATATAAATAGATAGATAGCAATAATACCCTTGGGAAAGGTATGAATCTAATTATTCTCCCTCCAGCTATGGGTAAATTGTAGGGCAGACTTGGTTCTTCAGCCTTGGTGAGGTAACTAGTCTACAGGAAGGAAAACTCTGAATTCAAACCCGTTAAACTCCACTTAAAACTTGACCTTGTGTCATATCCTGCCCGAGTGAAGGGGTTGGTAACGATAGATAGATAGATTATTTTCTCTTTCTTAAACACTCATCTCTCAGCTCTTGTGAACATGAAGAAGAAAGAGAGTGTAATGACTAAAGTGCTGGGCTCCTTGTAAGCAAGTTCAAACTCCAGTCGCGCTCTTAGCCTATCGGTATGCGCTACCATATACTCAATTTCGGAGTAAGATTTTGTACACACGATAATTTTATATATTTCGTAAATCTTACAAAATGGCGTAGGAATTTAACAGCGGTCAAAGTCCACTTGTCTCAACTCAACTGACTCTCAACCAATGATTTCGCCCACCTAAAAGATGAAAGTGGTTTGGAGCTTGCTGCCAGTGCAGATTGAAAAATATGACCAGGATAATCATAGATGTGCTAAGGCTTGATATGTCTAGCCAGTTGATCGGATAGGGTCTCTCCGACCGGCCATCTACTCTAGCAGGGGTAAAAGTGTTTGATTGCAAGTTACTTGACTTGTCGGGTGCCGGATTAAGGACTTCTCAACCACCAGGCTCCCTCTTTGAAGCATAGCAGTCACAAACCTCGTACAAAAGAAGGCCTTGTCAAGAGTATCCTTGCTCCTCAACAGAGGGGTAGTCGGTTTATCCCACAGCCTTAGGCGACAAAATAGAAACTAGAAATGTAATAATCTACTAAGTTTTCCGCTTAGAAGTAGCATAAGGCTGAATGAAAGGGGCACCCATTGAGACACAAACACAATCTTACAGGTTTGAGCAACTAGGAATATATCAATTGTTGTTTTCTATGTGCAAAGATATTCACAAGTGTAAAAATGTCGTCCGTATATTTTTTTATCAATGGATAACAGAATAGATTCTTATAAATAGTCTTCTTCTTCTTATACGGAACAGAAAAGATGTGTTAGGCATGAAATGATGGAATGACTAGATAAACAAAAGTGGCTTAGTGTAATTGGGTCTTCACAACAAGGAATTTCTTCTTATTTAAGCATCACAACAAAGTAACTTGGCTGCTCGCTACAAAAGAAAGTAGATGGGATATTGAACAAAACGTCAAAGTCAAAGTTTTAGATAAGGTTGACGTGTATATTGTCCTTAATTGGAATCATTTTTGAGATGAGGCTTTTTTAATCGGAGAATTAATTTCATTTATTTATTTATTGCGGACTTTTCCTCCTCATCTTGGTAGTTTTTTTGTGTTGTTTCTTCTTTCACTACATTTCGGCCAAATTCCCCCTGGCCTTCTTCAGGTGAAACGTAGTGCAAGAAGAAACAACACAAAAAACTACCAAGATGAAGGGGAAAAGTCCGCAATAAATAAATAAATAAAATAAATTCTCAGATTAAGGTTGACGTGGTTGGTTTATATGGTATATAAGCCTTTGTACGTAATTTTATACCAAATAAACACACACACACACACACACACACACACACACACACACACACACACACACATATATATATATATATATATATATATATATATATATATATATATATATATATATTAGTGTATATATATATATATATATATATATATATATATATATGTATATATATATATATATAATTTATAAGCTTAGCACTAGGGTAACTTTTAAAACATGCATAGTTCTTTTGTTTTCACAGTTAAATACTTTCAAATATTTTTATTGTCTGTTAGGATTTTATGGCATCTCAACCTTTGTCGGTTATTTAATGTCAAATCCATTTTAATACAAATAAGCAGTTTTATTTCAAAAAGTTCAGAATACATACGTATACAGTTTAATTATCAAAAATATTTCTATTTCAATCTATTTAGTCAAGTCAAACAGTTCTATAATAAACAATTCGGTCCAGTAAAAGTATATTTCTTACACATTGTTAAATGACAAAACAGACCTATTTTAGCCAATTCAGTTTAGCAGAAGTACACAGTTTAGTTCTATTTGACCTATAGATAGGTCCCTATTGAGTGCTATCATTTGAGGCCAGTATTGACCTGGGAACAATAGCGATCAAGGGGTACTTCGCATACCCCATAGCTCTAGTATTACCGGCACCACACCATCAGATTGTTTATTATCATATACTGGACGTTCGTTGAAGGGGTTACCCCTTTGCAACGATGCAGTCAGTGTATTCTTCAGCCTCAGCCGACTGGGCAAAAGTATTTCTATTTAACATGAATATTTGCACACAGTTGAATGGTTTGAATGCAATGAAAACTAATAACTCTTTTTAATATTAATCCTTTGTTTGCGCAAAATTAAAAAGCTATACGTATGGTTTTTAAGGGAATAGTTTATGAGTAATTTTATTTCAAAAGAATTTAGAGTTACATTATTTGAGTACAATAATGTGTTTCTCTTGTTTACACAGTTAAATTGTTTCAAGTATTGCTGTCTTATAAAAATATTTCTATTTCTTAGAAATCATTTATTTACAGTTTTGGGGTTTTAAATACTTCTACTTAACACTAATAATTCTATTCAACTCTATTCTTTTATTTGCACAGGGTCATATGGTTCCAAACATCACTTTGTAATACCAGCAATTCAATTGTTACGCACAGTTAAACGGTTTCAAGTATTCCTACGCAAACACGAATTGTTGTATTCAGTATTACACATTTGTTTGCACATATATCATCATAACCATTATGTCGTGCCATTAGCACAGATATCCCTGACCGTCTCTCGCCACCCTTCTCTATCGTTTACTGCTTCCGGCAGGTCTTCAGGACTACATCCCGTATCGGCAGAGAACTGGGTTCTCGCTGGTCGTGCTGCCTTTGCGCGTCCAAGTGAAGGGGTCAACAGGAGTTCATCACTTAGGTCCTCAGACGCTCTCAGAAACCTTTGAATGGTACTAGACCTTGGTGTCTAGTTCAAGCCATAACCCGGCATACGTGCCCGGACCCACATTTGGGTTCGTGAAACTGCTTGCCTCATCAGGCTCACATTGCACCAAGTGAGCCGATGAGCAGCACAGACCAGCAGGGTTCGAGTCTCGACTCGTTCCCGACCTTCCCTCCCCCTTATCCCCACTTTAATCGGCCTTCGGGCTTTTGACCTTGTGTCAAGTCCTGTCTGGTGGGAGGCAGCGAAAATTAGTGTCCTTACTTCTCCAGTTGTGTCCCACATGTCTGGTTCGTCTAACTTGGATAGTTTTCGTGATGGGTGGTAGGTAGCCATACAGCAGCTGTTTTGTGGAGTGCTGCCTCCGTGACTTGTTCAATATTGTTCGCAGCATTCTTGTGTAATTGCCGTCAAGCTTTTACTCCATACATTTAATTAGCGTCCATATAGCGCATCATTACCGCAGTATCGACACGGTCGCTGCTTGAGGAACTGCGTTTTATTTTATCGGTCAGGTCTGACTTTCATATGACCGATAGCCAATCGATAGTTGTCCTTGCCTTTGCTAGTCACATATAGATGCTTGTCTCGGTTGATGAGACACTGCTTCCTTAGTAGGTGAAATTGCCTACTAAATTCAGTGAGCTACCGTTTAGTGTGGAGATATCGCCTTTTTGATTATAGCACATATGTTCCGTCATGGGTGCATTGACATGGAGGCCTAAGCAAGTAGCTGCTCGTTCCAGACAATGTAGCAGGATTCGGCTTGGGCGGGTTCATTTCCCAGGAGCACTATAGGATCGGCGTAGTCAGCGTCCGTGTTTGTTTGTGCGAGGTGCCTTCTGCTTCCTTCCTTTGTATATATAAATAGTCTCAATTATTGCTAACACCAATTGTTTTATTTGTGCTCAATTTAACGGTTACAAATATCCCTATGTCTATTCAGTTTTACACATTTGAATGGCTCCAAGTATTTCTATGTAACACTAACAATTCAATTTAACATTAGTCATTTGTTTGCACACTGTTAAATGCTCAAATAGTTTTATTTGAAGCATAAATGTGACCCTGCCAGGTACTCGCACAGCAAGTCTGAGTTGACCTGGAAGTAATGGCAATAAAAGAGTAATCCAAATTCCTCAAAGCTCCAGGACTCAGATGATTTTGTGTCATATAGAGGACACATGTTTGAGTGGGGAGAAGTCATAAAATGAATTGTTCGACTTTTAAAAAATCGTCATTTCCCACATCGCTAGGGATCCATCAACTCTGTTAATATTGACTATCACTTTCCAAATTTACGCAAGTCTAACGTGATTGCTGCGGGAGCTTATGCGATTGATCTCCTGAACTCCCCCTGTCAATCACTTTTGATATAACCAGGTCGTTGATACCAGGCAACACATTCCAGTTTTCTCTTCAGAGTTTTTGAACAATATCATTTTGAGGTTGCTAAATCTCGACTGGCCATGCATTTCCAATGATGCCAGCTATCATATCATCGAAATATATTTATAGTCCCTGAAGAACGATGACAGATCTCAAAGTCTACATTAAAGCTGTCTGATTGAACAATTTAGGAAAACCATGATCCAAGATTTTCGGGCAAGGTATCTTGGACGTCACACAAAAAATATAAGTAACAAGATCCATCGTCAACCACTTAAAATTGATTAGGATATAAAATTAATAACGAATTGCATTATAGCAAATCGACTATAATACTGAACAGTTTTATTGTTATTTTATCATTTTCGGTTTTAATTAAAATGAATTGAAACAGAAATTTTAGATATTCTAAACTTTAGAATATAAAATCTAAATGGAGATTTATGGAAACCAGAACCGCGTATACAATAAACTAACCGTGTTTGGATGTTAAGTCTACACAAATCAGTGTCAATTATAAAAAAAAATAGAATAAAAGTGAATTAACTGGAAGGGTATTATTTTGAAGAAGGACGTTTCAAACAAAGACTATTATCTGTTATGGTGAAATGCAGGTTTCAGTAAGCGCAGCATCCCCTATACGCACCACACATAGCTCTGTAGAACACTTCTTTACTTAACTGAAAAATTAATGTCAAACTTAATGGATTTGAAGGACATAAACAGAATGTACTGCAATGCAACATCACACTGTATGAAAAGAACAGTTTTAGAGATGCTTTGAACAATGTAAAACTCAGTGGAATAAGTTAGTTAACTGGAAAGGTATAATTTTGAAAAGAACTTTTCATACTATGAATATTTCTCGTCTCGGTAAAAAAGGAACTATGAACAAGTTTCTTTCTCAACACATTTATATCATCCACAAAACATTATCCTAATTATCATGATCATGTCATCCTGACACAACAGATTTCCTTGGCTTTCTCTCTTCATTCTTCCCTATAGACCATCACTCTCACTAACTCCTCTAGAAAGCATCTCGTGTCTGCACAGAGCTGATGAATGTAAGTCCTTGCTGGTCGCACAATACTGGTGTATCAACGTGTCGGAATCAACAGATGAAAGTCACAAATGAGTTCGTTCCTACTTCTCCAACTGTGCCCTGTATGTCATATTCGTCTTATTGAAATTGTTTCTGGGCAGCTCTGCTGGTGTAATGGTTAGCAAGCTAGATTAGCAAACCTTTATGAATGTGATCGAGTGTCATTGGGTGCCCAATTCTTAAGTTCAGTATATTACTACTTGAATGGTTTGTGTGATGGGAAGTCAGAGGCCGTAACATTGCAGTTTTGTCTGCTTCCAGGAGTTGGTCCAAATAGCATGCGGCATTCTTCAGTAGTTCCCATCTAAGTTTTCCTCTAAGTGATTCGTTAAACTCCACTTGGTCTGATGATGTATTCGTACTGTCACGTCTACAGTTTGGAAGAATCCCCATTTTATATTTTCATTGAGGTGGGATTTCGGTATAATCGATAACCCTTCAACAGCAGTCCAAGACTTTCCTGTGCGTATGTTGATATCACTATCCGTAGATGAGATACTGCTTGGAAGAAATGTGAAATGGTGTCCTATATTCAAACTTAAAACCTGTTAAACTCTGCTTAAAAATTGACCTTGTGTCACAGCCTGCTTGTTCTGAGACGTTAGGAATATATATATATATATATATATATATATATATATATATATATATAGATAGATAGATGTGTGTGTGTGTGTGTGTGTGTGTGTGTGTGTGTGTGTGTGTGTGTGTGTGTGTGAATAAATTATTCTCAGCTTCGAAGTATATATATTGATTACAATTTCGAAAAAATATAACCACTCTCTCTCTCTATCTGACTCTCACTCTCTCTCTCTCTCTCTCTCTCTCTCTCACACACACACACACACACACATACGCAAACACTCACACGTATACATGGTTTTGCACACACACACACACACACACACACACACACACACACACACACACATATATATATATATATATATATATATATAGGTATTATTCGGTTTCTTCATGTTTTTGGTTTAAACCAGAAAGCCAAAACAAGATTGAAATAAATTTATATTCCTAAAATAACCGGTCTTTGGTTTATTCTTTAAAGAAAGTATATATATATATATATATATATATATATATATTCATCGATCCACACATATCTATATATTCATGCATATGTGCTTTCATTAGGTTCTTATATATTAAAAATATCTAATTACATTTATTAATTTTTTTGAGGGGAGGGCTTCTTTTTGAAATGGCATGTCAAGCTTGATGGGTTATTTAATATCAAAGTCATCCTTGGAGAAAAAAAGCAGAGATACAGTTTATTTTTTTTACTGGGGATTTACGTTTACTAAGTGTATTAGTACGAAAGAGAACACAATAGTGTGTCGGAAGGTCGAAATCACTTAATTTGAAGACGCATTCCAGAGATTTAGACATTGCGACACGGAGACTTCCGCCGGGGTTAAAGTATATACATAAATAAGTACAAATATTTATTAAGGCTAAAGCATTTATTTTACACAAAATAAAGCTAGCTGCATTTTTATCCATGTACTTAATCCATTAATCGTCCCAGTTTATTTTTCATAACTTACAATCACTATATTCAAAAGCGCGCGAGAAAAATATTCAACAGGTGTTACTGTGAAAGGGATGGAATACTGACCATCAAAATTTCTATTAGGGAAAAAATATACGAAGTTTTATTAAAAAAATATCAAGGCGGAAACTTTAAATATTCTTTATCTTAAGATTTAAACTCTTAAAAATTTAATGAAGACGTGTACACAGCTGAACGACTAATATAAAAAAATGGTTTGATTTGATTTGCTTTCTTTATTTAATGCCACAAAAACCTTCGTGATTTATTTAATGCCAAAGCTCTCCTTGGAGAAGTACAATAATGGTACTATTTAACCAATAGCTGCAGGATAAGAGGGTTCATGCTTTTTCCAAGTGTTTTAGTCCGAAATTTAACGTAATCGGGAACTAGAGTTTCTACGATATCACAGTCAACTACGCTACTGGAATCGCCACCCATCATCATTAATATCTTCACATCGTGACACATTTGTAAATTCATGAACTTGGTCAAAATTATATGCTGCTGATTTTATAAAGAAAAATGCATCCAGTACAGATAGTTTTTTTTTATTTGAAACACAGAAATATGCTCACCAGATATAGTAAAGTAAAGTTGACGACCGTAGATAAGGGCGACCAGAAGGCTCCCTTTTCAATAGATACTACACTGCGATGTACGGGAGGGCGCTACTCCTTTCCCTGAATTGCTCCACTTTACTCTTGATACGTACCTTATATTGCTGAGTATTAAGAAAGGAGGTATCAAGTACCATTTTTAAAGTATTTGGTATGACGCAACCTGGGATTGAACACAGGTCTCCAAGACAATTGGCGAACACTCTACTCACGAGGCCAATCAGCACAATTTCCTGTTTTCAAAATAAAACTTTTTGAATGGGTTAAAATTTGAGAAAGTTAAAAGCTTTAAAACAAATAAGACTGTACAACGTCAAACCATCAGACGAGAAACTTTTTGAGCTCATGTACTATATATGAATATGTACCGAAGTCTTTTAGTTTTCTTTCTTTTTTTTTTCATGTGTAAACGAATGACAACAGCTGATTTTTTTTTTTTTTTTGGCACGGATGGAAAGGAATGGCAGTCGATTGTATGGAACGTGTTGATTTGGAAGTCTTTAAATTGGATCAAAAAGCTGTTTTGACGAATAATGTCGAATAACCTAATAGTTGCAAAACTTATATGGAGGTTGGGATTTGCAAAAATTATCTCCAGATACTACCAAACGTTTTTGATTAAAGAAACAGGTGTAATAAGTATAAGTTATTTTTCTGATCCGTTTGGTTTGGTTTAGTTAATGACACATCAAATTTTTATGGCTTACTTAATGCCAAAATTGAATTCATTTGTAAATGTTTGATTTATATAACTATAATTTTCAATGTTCAATTTTTTAACTGCCGTTATATTTATCAATAAGCATTTCTTTATAAAACTATAAATCAATTATTCAATATCAAATACTAATCGTTTATACACATATTACAAGACCAATAGACAGGATCCTAACATGAGGACACTCCGATTGAGGGTGGATCTTAGATTAATGGCGATAAAGGGGTATTTCTGACTTCCCAGTGTTCCAGGATTCGAGCCTAATTACCATCTGCAGTGTTGTTTAATACCCAAAATACTTTCATTGGTTCTTACTCCTCAGCCGAAGATTCAGTTGGCTTATTTCAAGTCCTATTGAGAGCGCAATTTCTAACTTACATATTTATATGATTTTAAGTTATTAATAATAATGTTTTGTAAACAATTGCAGCTTCAAGAATCAATTCTTATTACAAATAATTTACACAACGTTAAATGGTTTCAAGTGTTTCTATCTAATATGATTAAATTTCAATGTTCTGAGTGTCCCAGTGATATGATCGTAACTAGAATTAACACTCCGGGTCCTAATGGAGATTACATGATTGCCACCCCAGAAGTGGGTAAAGAATAGTATTTATCATCATCCTAATCATGTCGTGCCACTAGCACGGATATCCCTGACCGTCTCTCGCCACTTCTCCCTATCGTTCATCGCCTCTGGCAGGTCTTCAGGGCTACATTCCGTATCCTCACAAAGCTGGTGAATGAATGTCCGTGCTGGTCGTCCTGCTTTTGCCCGGCCATATGTGGGGGTCCATAAGAGTACATCACTTATGAGTTCGCCCCTGCTTCTCTAGCAGTGTCCTGCATGTCTGGTTCGTTTAACGAGGATAGTTTTCGTGATAGGAGGCAGGTGGCCGAATAGTTGGTGTCTTGTGGAGTGTTGCCGCCAGGACTTGTTCAAAATTGCTCGCAGCATTTTTGTGTAATTGCTGTCTAGCTTCTTCTCCAGCCGTTTTGTTAGCGTCCATGTAGTGCATCCATACAACAGTATCGATACGACCGCTTCCTGGAAGAAACTGCGTTTCATTTTATCGGTCAGGTCTTATTTCTATATGATCGATAGCCTATTGATGGCTGTCCATGCCTTTCATTAAATAACCTACAAAGATTGATATGCGATTAAACAAAGAAACCAAACCATACTAAAACACTCTGTCGAGCTGCCAAACTGCATCTCGCCATTGGTTGTCATCTTTGTATTATGCCCTGGACACAAGTTTGATTTTATGTAACAGACTATCAAATCCTCAAGGATCATTTTATACTAAAATTTGTTACATTCATAAATATCTCATTGTATTTATAATTATAGTATTAATGTTGTATTGCATATTTCAATTGCACTTTAAAAATCGTTCTATATTCATTTGTTTGAACACAGTTATATCATATTTACCCGCCCCCTCCGCTCGGGCAGGATATGACACAAGGTCAATCTTTTTAAGCGGAGTTTAACAGGTTGGAATTCAGAGTTTTCATTCTCCTAAACTAGTTGCCTCACCAAGACTGAAAAAATCTAGTCTGCCCTACTATTTACTCGTAGCTGGAGGGAGAATAATTGGATTCATTCCTTTCCCAAGTGCTATGTGAAATGCATCAGTCTCGTCCAAGATTTGAACTCGTGTCGCCCTGTCCATTTCCTGCGACGATAACCATTACACCGCAGGCACCTCCTTCCTGTTTGAACACAGTTATATCATATGAAATATTTCTCTCTAATATAAATTATACACAGTTTTATGTTTTCAGTTGATTAGTTCTATTTAATAATAATATTTTTCACCCAGTTATACGGTTTCACGTATTCTAGTCAAATACCAATCATTTTTTAGACGGATGTATCTGGCGCATAGATGAGAATCTTATTCGAAGTACCAATTCGGTTCGTACTTGACCTGGGAATAATGGCAATGAAGAGATTCTTCACACTTTCTGGAGTTCTAGAACAGGAGCCAGGGGCATTTCAGTGTCATTCACATGATAACTGTTCATCCGTGTTCTATGCCAACAGAGAAGTTATAAGAATTATCCGATTTTGTCCCGCTATTTTTTGTCCTGCTATATTTTTTTGTCCGGCTATTGTGTCAGTAATACAGTGTCAAAAATCACAACTTGTCGAGTCTTTAAATTAAATGACAAAACATGAATGACTGATCACAAGTCCTTTTTTAAAAGACGTTATTATTGAAATTCTAATGAAACGGACGACGAAAAACATGGAAATCGATTTTAACTGTTCTGTTCACCCCCAAAAAGCCATGCTTTCCTTGATAAATCGAAAAGAAAGAAAAATATTGCAGGAAATGTCCCTCACAGTTCGAGACTATAAAAAATCGGAATTAGGGGGATGTTTTACTGAGAAGTAATAGATGGTAATGTGGGAAGTCCATGACGAGTTTTAGATGATATTAAAATAAGAGCTCAGCCTTTTTCATCAAACAAACTACAACAGCTGACAAATCCAATATACGCATGACTTCTAAAAGTAGTTTGAGAACATGAGGCGTACATTGCCAATTAAGGTTATGTTGTGTAGCACTGGCACCAGCAACTGTTCCGGCAGTGATTGTAATCGACTAGTGGTTATGGGAAAATACAAAACCCTGACTCACCTAAAATTTAAGACTAGTTTATACCCTTCGTTCAGTTAAAGAGGCTGTGGAAATAAGTGCAAACGGATAACGGACACTCGTATGCGTTTCTTTCTTTCTTTCTTTTTTTCTTGTTGAAACAAGCTCTTTTTCAGATATTTTGGTGGTTATTTCTATCTCACTTCACACTACGGCCTCTTTCATCCGGGAATCAAAAACCCAACGTCTTTTTATCGGGATTCCAAAGGCACTGAATTTCCATACTTGTCTGTATGGGTGACGTGTCTTACAAGCCGTTGCGACCAGTAGGATCACTGACAGAGTCTAATGATTGTAGCAACTTTTCGTTAGTTGCTGTTTTCAAGATAGTCTGCCAAAATAAAGCGTATCTTATCACATTTAGCCTACTGAACAAGATTTTTTAATCTTTCTTGTTTCTTTTCCTGTTGCAATCGTTTCTAAAATATTTATTCGCACTATGTAATTACAAGTTTCCATTCACCTATGGGTAGAGTATTCACCAATGGCCCAGGAGACCGTGGTTCAATGCAAGCTCGAATCATACCAAATACTCAAAAATGGTATTTGATACGTCCTTGCTTAACTCTCAGCATTAATAGGTACGCATGAAGGGTAAAGTGGAGCAATCCAAGGAAATGGGTAGCGCCCTCGCCTACACCTCGGTGTAGTAGCTATTGAAAAGGGACCCATTCGGGTCGTCCTCGACTAAGGTCACCAGCTTTACTGACTATACTTTTAAAAATATTTGTCAATATAACTTTGAAAATTTGGCTCTGTTAGTAAGTTTTAATTTCAATATAAGGTTACTGAAAATTTCTACAAATGTGAAACCTTTAAAATCAGGTAAAACTTTGAAAAATGCTCCCATATCCTAAATTAAAAGTTATAGAAACTTAAAGGATACATAAGATGAACACGGTAATTACAAGAATTTTAAAAAGAAAAAAAAAACAAGCTTAATATTAGTACACTGCCGAAACTTCTTTGCGTTTAACTATCAGATAGCCATCTAGTTCTCGTCATTTCTTTATTATTCTTCTTGGGATAGGGGTTCGATTCTTCCAGACTACTCCATGTTCTTTGCTATAAACAATAGCCACTAAGTCATCGTTTTTGTGCGTACACCTTCAGACGTCCGTTTTACATCATCACTGGTTCCGATGAAAAACCGAGAGCCAGTCTACCGGAACACTGGATCAAATTACAAATATATTTTTACTCCACAGTGCTTTTTAGTGACTCTACTACAGGTAATTCATAATTAAAATATAATTTCTGTTTTACAAAATCCATAGTCAAACGAATTTAATTACTCCAATAAATTCTAGCTTTCACCTTATAAAGCGTCAATCAAACTGAGTAGACCTAAACAAGCTTCAGCAATCCAGCTTTGAGTACAACGGTTATTTTTTCTTTAAAGTACTCAAAGCTATGTAATGATTAAAAGATTCAGCCAATCTATTTGTTAACATAATTTTATTATTTAACATGAATTTTAAAAAAGAAGGATTTATGACATGAATGATGCATAGAAAGCGTTTTAATCAATGTGTCTCCTGTAATATAACGTTTGGATTTTTTACCTGATATCCCCTTTATTGGGATTCTAAATGATAGTGATAGAAATTAAGGAATTTGACAGATTCACTTCAACCTGTTCTTTTTAAATTAAATTCAATGTATATAGCTTTGACAAAATTTACCATGTTTCTCGAGCTTTTATTGTAAAATTCGTTTCTCGACATTCGATAATTGATACAAAAAAGTGAAAAAAAACCTTCACTTTAAAAGCAAATATTTCTGCGAAGTTATTCATGTTTTCTTTGTAGCAAGATAATGCCTAAATATCTGAAACACAGTGTCATATTGGCGTGTAATTTTAAAATTGTTCCCTCATTTAATTTGAGCCGACACCGATATTTGCGCCCTGTCGGCTGGGGCAGTAGAATGCGCCGACTGCATCTCTTCAGAGGGGTAAGACCCCCCAAACGAGTGACCTGGATATGACTCTAAACAATATGATGGTGAGGTTCCAGTAATGCTGGAACTTTGGGGAATATGGAGTACCCTTTTATTGCCATTGCTCCCAGGTTCACTCAGGCCCGGAGTGGTAGCACCTAATAGGGCCCTATCTATAGTTTGAATATAACTAAACTGTGTGCTTTTTCTGAACTGAATTATTTGAAAAGGAACTGTACTTATGCTAAACTGAATTGTTTAATATCGAACTGTTTTGACAATTAACTGTGTGTAAACAAAATCTGTACTTATACTAAACTGAATTGTTTGAATTAGAACTGTTTGAATAAACTGAATAGCTTGAAATAGAAATGTTTTTGACAATAAAACTGTTTACTCATGCTAAACTTAATTGTATGAAATAGAACTAATTATTTGTATAAAATGGATTTGGCATTAAATAACCTACAAAGGTTAATACGCCATAAAACCCAAACCACCAACCAACAGACACCAATATTACAAATACGTCTGTTTTTCTACATACGAATATTTTGGAGTCTTTTTATCGATTAACACATTTCTGTATGCATGTAGTTACCAACTGTCCCTAGCAGGATTAAGCTGTTGGCACAAGATCAACATTTTAGCGGAATTTAAGTTGTTGAATTAGGGTTTCCCTTCTTAGACTAGTTGCCATGTAAAGGTTAAATAGTCAAGTCTGCTCTACTATTTACGGTTAGCTGAAGGGAAAACAATTGCTATTTGAAAGGTAACAGTCTCGTCTAGGATTTGAACTCAGTCGCTATGTCCATTTTCTACAATGACAATAGTTACCCATAGAGGAGCACTTTTCTGTGTATACTAACTGCTATGCAAATATGTATAGATCTTTCTATTACTATAGCTTTTCTTGGCATTTTACTAAAGTTAATGTGCAACATAAACACTAATTTTCGATCGAAGTTGCTGAAGACAAAAAATAATAAACATTATGTTATCAACGGAAAAGGACATCGATACACGGCTTACGAAGGCATCGACAGCTATCGATAGGAAATCAGACCTGACCGATAAAATGAAACGCAGTTTCTTCCAGGCAGCGGTCGTGTCGATACTGTTATATGGATGCACTACTTGGACTCTAACTAAACGGCTGGAGAAAAAACTAGACAGCAATTACACAAGAATGTTGCAAGCAATCTTGAACAAGTCCTGGCGGCAACACCCCACAAGGCACCAACTATACGGTTACCTGCCTCCCATCACGAAAACTATCCAAGTTTGATTAACCAGACATGCAGGACACTGCTGGAGAAGCAAGGAAGAGCTCATAAGTAAATTTACTGCCATGGACCCCCGCATATAGCCAAGCAAGAGCAGGACGACCAGTTTGAACATACATAAAGCAGCTACGTGAGGATACGGGATGTAGCCCTGAAGACCTGCCAGAGGCGATGAATGATAGGGAGAAATGGCGAGAGAGGGTCAGGGATATCCGTGCTAGCGGCACGACATGATGATGATGATGATGATGATAATTCACTTAGTTTGTTTGGTTAGTGATTTATGGCATATCAACCCATCTGGTTCATTTAATGCCAAATAATAAAAATATATACGCACTTCTCAAGGATTGAGTACTCCAGTAGCCGATAATTGCATATATATATATATATATATATATATATATATATATATATATATATATATATATATATATATATATATATATATATATATATATATATATATATATATATATATATATATATATATATATATATATATATATATATATATATATATATATATATATATATATATATATATATATATATATATATATATATATATATATATATATATATATATATATATATATATATATATATATATATATATTGTTTCTAAAAATAAAAATACCTTAAAATTCCCTTAGCCAACGTGGTCCGCTTGGTGGACGAGTGGTCTGAAACACAGTCTAACGTAAAGTTGGACGGGTTTCGATCCCAGCTTCGAGTGTCCTGCGTGTCTAGTCACACTGAAGAGTTCTCATAGAACGAAACAGTCTGTCTGTGGATGACTATATATATATATATATATACGTTCAAAATTCCATTACTTACGCAGAGAGTACAGTAGCTCGGTGGTAAGATATTCGACTGATATAAAGTCAGCAGGTTTTTGATCCCAGCTAGAAGCATCTCGCTTGTCTAGTCGTAGTGATACAATGAAACAGTCTGTCCGTAATTACCAATATATAGTTATAAAATAACGTGTAAGCAACTGATTTTCTGGTAACTTTATTTTTAAGCAAACTTTTAGAGCTGATATGTTTATACAAAGTTAAACAGTTTTAGATATGTCTCTCAAACACTAATAGTTGTTTTTCATATTAATCATTTATTTCCGCTCAGTTGTATAATTTCAAGAGTTGCTATTTAATATTAATAATTATTTTCATCAACAATTACAATGTAATACAGCTATTTTGTACTTAACTGTATGATTTTAATCAATAATAATGATTAATAAATAATTAAATGGTTCTGTTTAACCCAATACTGGAACCCTAACCAATACTATCAGTGCGGCTCAAGGAGAACCTGGGAATAATTGAAGAATTGAAAAGCTACTCCTCATTCTCCAATGCTTCATAGCTGAAACTCATCATCAGGTTGCACTGACTGCACCTCTGCAGACGGGTAAGACCTGATAATGACACTAAACAATCTGATGGTGAGGTTCCTGATAATGACACTAAGCAATCTGATGGTGAGGTTCCAACAATGCTGGAGCTTTGGGGAATGTGGAGTACCCCTTTATTGCCATTGCTCCCACGTCCACTCTGGCTCGGAGTGGTACCACCTGATAGGGCCCTATCAATGGGTTAAATAGAACTAACAGCATACTAATGCTAAACTGAATTGTTTGAAATAGAAATGTTTTTGACAATTAAACCGTACTTACATTTAAACTGTGCTTATGCTTAACTGAATTATTTGAAATAGAACTGTTTTTGACACTAAAACTGTATTTACACTTAACTGAATTGTTACATATAACTGCTTCAATAGTTTGAAATTGAAATGTTTTTGACAATTAAACTGTGTACTTATGCTAAACTGAATTGTTTTAAAAAGAACAGATTATTTAATTTAAAATGTATTTGGCGTTAAATAACCTACAAAGTTTGATATGCCATAAAACCCGACAAACCAAACCAAACCAAACTCACCATCAGGTGCAGTTTGGTGCCATACCATGACACTTGTTAGAGGGGAGGTGTCTTACAGCTCTGCGGAGGTGCGATCAGCGTATTCTACAGCCGTTGATGTAGAGAGCGGTAAAACTTATGAATAAAAACATTTACAAGGAAATGGAGGAGAAAGATAATGCTGTTATCAAGCCATTTCTATCTCCCGGAAACATTAAAAGGTAATATTGTTTTATTTTATTTTATACGCACCGTACTTCAAGGTAATTTTCTTCCGTTACTTGTACACGTATTGTGTTTTTTTAAAACTCAATAAAGGAACTTGTTTTCTATTTTATGGAATAAAGAAACCCACTTGAGAGGGCAACTGGGGGCAAATCGTTTAAAATAGAGATCGTTTTTTTAGATAAAATCGTTAGGAAATGGGGAAACAAAAACTGTATATCAAAGAATAAACAAGAAAAGATGTCTGCATCAAAGTGATGCTTAGCGAACTAGTCGCTTGTGTAGGGAATTCAAATGTCATTTAGTGACACAAATATAGCCCTGAACTATAAGAAACAAGGACAGGAATACATATGTGTGAGTGTATGTATGTGCGTGCATTTATTTTTGTGTATGTTTGTATGTGTGCGTGCAGTTGTGTGTGGTGGTGGTTGCTCTGTTATAATTATGCATGCAATTTAACATTCAATGCATTTTAATACGTAACATTTTTATAGTGGTCAATGCACGAAAATGCAGAGCAATATTACAATATGTTTTAAATATGAAATACGATTATAATAAAACAGTAGAAACACTGAATATAAAAATAAATAAATAAAGCAGACAGTATTCTTATAGCCAGACTGAGGCACTCGTAGTAATTAAAAATGACAAGGGAAAACTGGTTGTCCGATATTCTTGTACGCATGCGTGGAAGTAAGTAGAAATGGATGTCCCTCCAGCGGACACCGGGCAGAAGTAAGGGGACGACTAGTGTCCTTTCGGGAGTTAACTGATGAGGTAAGCGCACAGTAGAACACGGGCTACGCAGGAAACGCAAGTTCACGCGCTGTAATTTGGGAGGAGGCGTTCAAAACAGAGACTTAGACTACGTGACCCGGCAGCCAAGCATATTAGAATAGAGGAAAAAAATTTAAGGTCTGTGTCAGCTCATCTTTTCCACACTAGGATATGTTGCTTATAATTGTCTTGTTGGTGCAGTTGTCACATCCCTTTCTTTCTCTCGTCGACTATTTGCTACCTAGTCGTAAATAAACCTTTGTGTAGTTTAGCAGAGTTTCGTGATCGTCTACTTGTTACAGTGCGGGGCCACACTGGATCGAAGAAGTGTCTTTGGTGCCGCAATGCTACAATGACACGGATTTTTACGTTGTCAAATCTCAACATCTGCTCAAAATTAGACATGTTGAAAAGTAGCTCGTCATAGGATCTATAACGTGAAACTCAAAGTCATGATTTTTCATACTGTATTATTATTATCATTATCTTGCTTTATACTTGAAATACTCACAACCACACACACAGACACACACACACACACACACACACACACACACACACACACACACACATATATATATATATATATAGGTTTGGAGTAAGACAAAAGATTGTAATAACATCCAAAGATGTAAGAAAGCAGTTTGGAAAAATAGATTGCTATGTTTTGCTTGTTTTTCTAGTGTCGTCAGAATGCAGAACATTAAATGCCTAAAATTACTAAATGTACCATAACCAACAAACTCGTAAAATGTCTCATCTATCGAAACATACACGTAATAAATGAAAGCCTTCGAACAATTAAAGATATTTAAAAAAAATGTTTTTCATAAACGAATCAGCACTTTATTAAAAGAACACATCGTTAAAACTGTTGCACCTTGAAAAATTGAACGGATAAACATTACAGAGACCTAAAAAAAAATTTAAACAAACATAACCTCTTTGATTAAGACTTTGACATGTGAATAAAGAAAAAACGAAAAATACACAATTACAGAGGGCGCTTTAATCCACATGTTCTCTACTATCAACTTGTGCTTTTTTCTTCGTCGCGTTGTAATAAACCGATGAGGGTACCATTGTATTTATATCCCGCAGTAGCCGTGGAGAAAAATGACTGTGTGCTTGTGTTCAGATGAGTATGTGATGGAATACCACGTTGGATGGTTATGTTAAGTGACTATCTTCAGCAAGTGGCTCTCTAGCGGTCTTTTCTGCGAAGTGTGGTCAAGAATTCGTCATATGTTGGTTTCCTGAGAACCAAACAGGTTCCTGACTTCTTTCTAGGTGTAAGATATTTCATTTGTCACGTTGTCTCTGACCCCAACAAGCGCAACCAAAATGATTTGTCTTTCAGTAATCAATCAACAAACGATTGATTTTTAATCAAGAGGCTGGGGAACGATAGCAAGAGAAAGATCGACTGACAATTAGTTATTTTGTCTGCCTAACTTCTAATAACAACTACTGGACATTTCGATTTCGAAGGTCAAAATTTTCTCGACTGTCTTGATTGATGGTCAGAGACAGCCTTCTTGGTTTAAACACACTCTACGCCGGTCTGACGACCGACTCCAATCTCTCTGACAGACGGATGCTGTCTGACCACGAATAATCTCTGAGTAGCCATCCGAGAGGTATATTTTGCTTGAATCATTGAACCCTCTAACATGGACTTCAAAGGATGGCCTCTAAGCTGTCGGGATTTGGGTCATTTATTTTGTCTGCACCAGCCGTTGGTTTTGTTTCTTTATCTAAAACAAGGCAGTACCACATAACACGTGACATAATGTAAGAAACTTATGTCGAATTTTTTCAAGATATCTTCTTCTCTCATTAAATCCCGACAGGGATAACAAAAGTCATCAGAAAAAAGAAAAAGAATTAATACAACAGATCGACATAGTAACATTTTTT
Organism: Sepioteuthis lessoniana; assembly: GCA_963585895.1. Classification (NCBI taxonomy): domain Eukaryota; kingdom Metazoa; phylum Mollusca; class Cephalopoda; order Myopsida; family Loliginidae; genus Sepioteuthis; species Sepioteuthis lessoniana. Next base: position 110,703,835 of record OY757909.1, read on the forward strand.
ATATCTAAATTAAATGTAAAAGCGACTGAGAAAATTACCAGGCTTTTCTCATTTTTACTATAAATTTCGTATTTTGTAATGAATTAAACTGAATTCTGATGACAATAGATCACAATCAAAACATGCCTATATGATTTTTCATATCTGACTATTTAAAAAACACTCTTCGCATATCTTCAATATGATACATCCGTTACACAATGTGCTAACATGTAAGCTTTTAAAATTCACCGATGTAATTTTTTACCAAAAATGTTTTATAATAATTTTTCAATAATCATCTTCCACATAATAATTCAACCTCTAATATCATCGAAAAAATTTAAACGATTTATAACCAAAATATTGCAAAACTCACTAAAAACAATAAAGAATATAATCAATAATATTTTTAAAAATACCTACAAAAAAGCTCATGTAAACGTTTATACTATCCAATGCCTGGATTGGGATTTTTAAAAAATACGTGTGTGAAACATCACGTTTTATTCAAAAACGAATTCATGAACGTAAGGGACATTTTTTTCAATTGGCATAATTGTTAGAGTGTTTGACAATAATCTGTATTTGCCGTCAGTTATAATTACGTATTGAAATTAATATAAGCATTAATATTTCCCTTAAAAGTTAATTATCGAACTTAACATGAAAATAAAATAGATAAAATAAAATAAATAAAAAAGTTAAATTACAGTAATTATAACTGACGGAAGAATTTTGAAAATAAAATAAATGGGTAAATAAAATAAACGAAATTCAATAAAACGAGGAGGTAACTCCTTAAATCTCTTCCCCCCCTTCCTTACCCCACCACGTGTCTATTCTATTTTATTTATCCCTTGGATCTGAAGAAGTCCTGTTATATTTTTCTTCGGGTTTTTGGTTCACACCAGAAACGAAAACAGGATGGAAATAAATTTATAATTCTAAAATAACCGGTCTTTGGTTCTTTCTTTAAATATATATATATATATATATATATATATATACTAACAGACACACACACACACACACACACACACACACATACACACACACACACACAGATATATATATATATATATATATATAACATCTCAGTTTTATCCAACTCTCCATTTAGGTAATTTTGTAAGATTATAAAACATTTTTCTTTTATTTTCAAACACTCTTTAAAAACTACTTTTGATACATGCAAGCCACCCCTGATGATGGCCTATGAAAGGTCGGAAAGCGCCCAGGACAATTTTGGTAAATTTACCCACCAATTCCAACGTGAAATCAAGACACTTATCAGGAAACTTGAACGGATCTTAAGAAAATGATATTGACAAAATGTGCCTTTATTATTTAACCAAACATGGTTAAATGAAAGACTGCTGCCCAATTACACACACACACACACACACACACACACACACACACACACACACACATATATATATATATATGTATATATATATATATATTTTTTTTTAAATTAATACTGATCAAATCAAGATATCATTTGGTAATACTTCTAGGTTATTTGAAGTGGGTTACGCCCAAACAACGCAAAATATCTAAATCAAGTGTTGAAAATTATTGGCATCATTTTGGTAATGTGAGCCGCTTTGATGTGCGGTTTTCAGAAATATTATCCCCATTCCTTACATAAAGTTAATACACAATATTTCATTGAAATATTAGCTAATGAACTTTGTTGATAATGTTTTTTCTGATAATCATTCTTACTGGCAATTATTTGTAAATATCTAATTACGTCTAAAATGAACCTCTACTAATCTCGAAATTTAGCACTCAAATCCGGTCGGGTTAAAAATAAATATTATGAAAAGCGCTCCTGACAGACATCAACACAAATTCTTACGTTTGCAACATACTCCGTCGATGTCGCAAATCTAGATTAACGTTTATTGCAGTATTTGTTCCAGACTATCAAGAGACAAAAGAGCAGAGAGAGGGAGGGAGAGAGAGAGAGGGGGGGAGAGAGAGAGAGGGAGGGAGAGAGAGAGAGAGAAGCCGGAAGAGTGATAGAGAAAAATGTAACAATATGGCCGTCATGGTTACCGATACCAGCGCCAAATATGACACAATATATATACGGTACCAAATATAGTACTATACATGTCACGGTATTTTTACTTTGGTCTTATCCTGGTAATGATGCCAAATGTGATACAATGGCTGGTAACTGATATCAGTGCCAAATTTATAACCATAGTGCACGACAACATTTGTAGTACCAAATGTAGTCCTATCCTGATAACTCTTCTTTATTGTGGCCTTCGTTCTGTGACCATCACATGCGTTTTCGAGTAACTTGTTTATCAATTCCATCTGTGACCACGTTGTGTTTGAAAGATACATAGATAAGGAATGATATAATCCTTCCAGACTTTCTTCTGATAGTCGGGTGGTGCAATGGAGCAAGTTGCCGGGGTGTTAGCAAGACAAGAACTCGCCATTAACAATTAACAATTATTTCTATGGAGGTGCCCGTGGTGTAATGGTTATCGTAGTAGGAAATGGACACGGTGACACGAGTTCAAATCCTGGACGAAAATGATTGCATTTCGCATAGCACTAATACTCTTGAGAAAGGTATGAATCCAATTTTTCTCCCTCCAGCTATGGGTAAATAGTAGGACAGACTAGGTTCTTCAGCCTTGGTGAGGCAACTATTCTAGGAGAAGGAAAACTCTGACTTCAAACCTGTTAAACTCCGCTTAAAAATTGACCTTGTGTCATATCCTGCCCGAGCGGAGGGGTTGGTAAATAGGATTAGTAAATAGGATTGAAAATTATTTGTTTGAATGTATTGGTGTAACAATAATATATCCAATATATTTATAGATTGTCCAGATATGCGGTTCATTGTTATGTAGATATCAAAGCAGAAGAGAGAGAGAGAGAGAGAGAGCTCATAAGGGTCCATGAACAGAGACACAAAACGACAGCTCCCACCCGTCACTGCCCTGACAACCAACTCCCAACTCCTCGCTACCCCAACTAACGCCAACTTTAAAAATTAGCTAATTTTTATTTATTCTAAATTCAGTATATCTTTAGGGTGATGTCATCTCTCTAAATAATTGCCTCATCTTACACGTGTCCCCAATTTTTCGCAGTGATTTTCATTTCCTCAATCACTATTATTACAAGACTTGAATCTATTTTGCTTACATTTGGTCTTCTTATGTACAGGTGTCCCCTATCTTGGTTATTGGTGCACCCGTTTGAACTTACCAATTTGACTTCTATTTTTACACAAAGATTTCAGGTTATTCAACAGCTAACTGAAAATCTTGCGACCCGACCAAACTAAATGATGAAATTAGTAATACCATCACCTATCACGGTAATTTGTTCATAAAAACTAAACATAACGTCTATAATTACCAGACGATTAAAAATGAGAAGCAAAAAAAGCCTAAATACGATAATTTAAAAACGCCGTGTGCTTGATTCTGAATGCTGAAAAATAGATTGACTGCTTGGTCAATCTTTTTCAGTCTAGGTGCCCGTGTCCCATGACTAATCCCCGTTAGGAAGGGTGAATGTATGTACTATTTTAATGACTCATTTTTCCTACCTAAATATTATAGTATCATTATATTATATAATTGTTTGTTACTAACCCGTGTCCTAATCTCTACAGGCGTTCGATTTTTTTTACTTGTGCGGTCTCATCCGTCCACTCATCGACTGGCAACTCCAGTTAGCGATCCATCTGCTGTTTAGATCGAAAACACAACGTGGGCAGATAAGCAGATCGACCGAGCAATCCGATGACACAGCTAATCAAGCGGAACAGTGGGCGAGTTGAAAGTGAAACCCCACCAGCGATTGGGGAAGGCCGGTGTACAGGCAAATTTTTCGAATACACTGGTGGAATGAAATCATGAAATCTCGAAGACATCTACAATGAGGGAAGATATTTCTTTGCCAAGAAAAAATAAATATTGGAGAGTAGAATAATGCGTTACTTCTCAGAATACAATGCAACATTATATTTTTTCAAAAAAGTTAATATCGGATGAGATAATTATATGTTTTTATCATTTCTTTTTTTAGTAGATGGATATATGATTCTCGACGACTCCCGAGAGGTTATATGAGACGACATGTCTCGTGTAAAGTTAAACAAGCGGGTCATGTACATAATTACGGTTGATGAGCGAATGCCATTATCAGTTTCAGCGTCAGAGTTGCTTCAGTTTTTTTGCTTTGTGCCAATCGAAAAACTGCTTCTTTTTCCCTAGTAATTAAAAATCCAGAGCCAAAAAATATTGCCTTTTTTGTAGATTTTCTACTGAGTAATTTAGCTCCCAAATTCTAGCAAACAACATGACATGACTCCTGTGTACATAATAAATTCTTCAGATTTATTTACTGATTTATGACGAGATGCTCGGTAAGTAAAATTGGCGACCTTAGTTAAGGGTGAGCCGAAGGCTCCCTTTTCAATAGCTACTACACCGAAGTGTAGGGGAACGCTATTCCCTGGATTGCTCCACTTTACACTTTATCCTTACCTTATAATGCTGAGTGTTAAGTAAAGCGGCACCTGGTACCATTTTTTGAGTCTTTGGTATGACACGACCTGGGATTGAACCAAGGTCTCCCAGACCATAGGCAAAAACTCTACTCATAAGGCCAATGACCCGGTTAAATTCTTCAGAATAAAGTTTGTGTTTTTAAAGTATTTTTGTGCTTGTAAATTTTTTTTTTTTGCGTTTCCCAATGGTAAGATTTCCTATTTTCTTTTTTGAATGGAATTTTTGTCGTTTTGAGGAGTTTGGAAAAACAAAGAGAAAAGAATAATTATTATTCAAAAGTCGCCCAACTGACTCAAAATCTGTGAACATATTAAATTGATTCGGCTTAAAAAATGTAACACACAGAAATGTCATTAGAAATGGATGAACAATAATGTGATAATCCAATTAAATTTAAAGTATTTTTGTTCTTGCGAGACTTGTTTTGATTAGAGATAATTACACGTTAACAGATAACTCTTTTTTTTTCTGCCTGGCTGTCCCTTCAAGTCAAAGAAGGTATTTTTAATCATGATTCTCATTTTTAAAATGTTAATCACTGAACAATCTTATAATATATATATATATATATATATATATATATATATATATATATATATAAACAACCATACACTGTTTATATATATATACATATATATATATATATATATATATATATATATATATATATAAACAGTGTATGGTTGTTACTAACTCACTTGGTGGGTTTGTGACAGACTAAATACAGTATAATTTAACCGAGTATATTTACTATTAAGTAAAGTTAGCGATCTTGTGTCAAGGGCATCCCGAAGGCTCCAATTCAAGAGCTACTGCACCGACTTATAGGAAAGAGGGCTACTCATTTCCTTGGATCGCTCGACTTTACTCTTGATACGTAACTTATAATGCTGAGTGTTAAGCAAGGAGATACCAAATACCATTTTCTGAGTCTTTGGTATGTCTCGACCTTGGATTTAACCCCGATCTCACGGGCCATTGATGAACACTCCACCCAATAGTTCGCCAATGGTCCGGGAGACCAGGGTTCAATCCCAGGTGGGGTCATACCAAAGACTTTAAAAATGGTACTTTATTCCTCCTTACTTAACACTCATAATTATAAGGTACGTATCAAAGGTAAAGACGGGCAGTCCAAGGGAAGGAGTAGCACCCTATCCTACATCCCGGTGTAGTACCTATTGAAAACGAAGCCTTCGGGTCGGTACTTTTACTTATATTCACCATATTCCTTACGTACATACTATCATAGAATTACCTCTTAACCCATTTTATAGAAATACCTCTAAACACAATATATTTACCATATACGAATATACCATCATATATTACAATAAGGTACACGTAATCTAATTTTAACACAACAGAGGCAATTTATACAAATAATAATAATAACGCACAATTCAACACAAGACAGGAATAGTAATATTGCATAATACACCATAGTATATATGTCTCTTAACACCATGATATTACAACTTTACAAAATGTACTTACGTTTAAAATCCAGCATCCATGTAGCCTATTATATTCACAAGTCAAATCAAAAATTATTTTTCTTCATAATGCACAGGAGATGATAAATTTGTCCCTCAGTTAAAATCATCACTACACACAATAATCTTTTTTCATTTGACCCTTTCTCCAAGCGTCTCTCGACTTCTGGCAACTTCGCTACTTATCGCAACATGTACATTCATTAGACAACCTCAAATCTACCACGTTGCGCATATATTATCTCACACACACACACACACACACACACACACACACACACACACACACACACACTCATACAAAGTGTTATACGTAATTCTAACGTAAAAATTCTTTTGGCAGTATTTTTTCGCTTTTTCGATTTCTCAAAATCTTTCTTTTTCCGTTTGATGATTGTCGTATAAAGACGGCATGAAATCAATGGTTGTAGATAAGCAGCCATCGTGTTTGATATATATAAAAACTAATATATATATATATATATATATATATATATATATATATATATATATATATATATATGGTGGCACTTGAAAACCGGCAGAAGAGGCACATCATATGAAAATTTGATAAGAAAAATACATGGAAAACCACTGAACAATGGTGTAAAGCAATTCGCAACTGAATAATTTTTTACACTGTGCAATCACCCTGAATATTCTATCTATCTATCTATCTATCTCTTTTAGTAAAATTCTCATTATATAAAAACCAAATAAAAGGTTTATTAACTTTAGTTATAATTTAGACTCATCTCAAGGATAACAACTGTTGAAGTTTTCTATTATTATTGTCTAATCAGGTTATAATATAGTTACAAGTTATGGTTTGGCTAGATATTGGTTTGTCCCCTCAATGAACATCTCTGGTGTAGTCTGTAAATGAATTTTTGTCGTAGGGTTAGCAGAGGACTGCTATGTCGAGATGGCTATTCATTGACTGAAGAACACAAAACACATCTCGACTTCTAGTGTGAGAACCTTTCGTTGTTTTATTCTGTCCGTCCTGTCGTGGATGCGATGTACACAGAAAGAAATGAACAATGGACATCACGTGGTACCTTCGTTATTAAAAAGATGGAGACGCGTTCTTCGTTCACACCCCAGCAACCAAAATGTAAAAAACAAAAAAAAGACAAAAAAACAAAACAGAGAGAGAGAGAGAGAGAGAGAGAGAGAGAGCAAATCAAGAAGTCACAAAAGGTATATATTCTTGTTCACAGAGCAACCTACCCTTTTTCCCGACTCGATGGGATTAAACTTCAGGCCCACGTCATCACTTGCTGATCGGGTGCCGTTGTGCTATATAAAGCGTATCATGTAGCCATAGAGCTGTGGGAGGGTTAGTGAACTCTGTCAACTCGTCTTTTCTTTCTTTCTTTTTTTAAAAATTTTTTATAACTCTGTACAATTTGCTTGCAAAGCTACAAAAGTACTCAGTCAACTTTTCTTTCGAAACCTCACAGCATAATTGTGAGATAATCCCATGGTTTATGAAGGATTATTAATTGCAAAGGGAGAAATGGCTCCATGCCTTTCTTAAGGACACCTGTTAAAGAATAATAAAAGATAGCATCGACTGAAATTCAAAATTACTTTGCTGATTCCGTTTTAAGTGTGGATATTTTTTAAGTCATCACGAACGTCTTGGTCTCGCTATAGGCTATTCGTTAAATACCATTTTCGTGACACCCCACTTTTCTTCCGTCTCTTGTGATATTAGCGAAAGACTGTCTTTTGTGAAATTATTGCTTCTATATTTTAGACAAATCATTTCCAAGTCAAATTAATAAAATAGTTTGTTTAAAAGAAAATATCATAACATATTAGGAATTTCTGAATCTGAAATTTTAAATATTTTTTTAAAATTCTTGTATTTAAAAGCTCGATCTAATCATAACATTTTAATGCATGAAACTTAAATGGAGAGAGTATCACATTTTTAGGATAATTCATATAAACTAAGGACGATCAGATGCCTAGACGGTTATTTAGCAATATTGAACAAGTCCTGGCAGCAATACCCCACAAGGCACCAACTATACGGTCAACTACCACCTATCACAAAAACTATCCAAGCTAGACAAACTAGACATGCCGGACACTGCTGGTGAAGCAAGGACGAGCTCGTAAGTGATGTACTCCTGTGGACCCCCACATATGGCCAATCAAAAGCAGGACGACCAGCTCGAACATACATACAGCAGCTATGTGGTGATACAGGATGTAACCCTGAAGACCTGCCAGAGGCGATGAATGATGGGGAGACGTGGAGAGAGAGAGTCAGGGATATCCGTGCGAGCCGCACGACATGATGATGATGATTATCTTTCTAGACACGTGCCAGTGAAACACAGGATTGCGCAAGTGCAGCACTTGTCATTTTCAGGAAACTCCCATGCTTTTTTTAGGTATTTTTTATCACTCAAAACGGAAAAATTATCTCAAGAGTAAGCTTTGGGAATCTGGTGAATATTAAGATAAAAACGACAACGCAGCTTCGCACTCTATCATAAAAAGACTTCCAGAGGTACTTCGACCAACGGAACACTCGCTGGAATAAGTGTGTTGAATAATAATTACCACAGAGTAAAATTGCAATAAAGTAAACAGAGAGATAGATATACTGACCTTGTTTGAGAACTAAAAAAACGAGGAACATGACTGTACGGTGATACCAACTGTAATCGGTACACATGTGGTCGGTTGATGATCAGAGTAAGTGGCCTACCAGTCGTTACTACCGCAAAGGTATCAGTGCGTGATTTTTTACCTCGCATTTCTTTAGGTCTATTATTCTACATCGTTTGAAGCAATAGAAAAAAATTTGTTCTGGTGTTTCGAAAATCACTTTAAATGTGAATATTCATGTTTAAAATATCTGCAGTAAAATAGGCAATAATGCTACTCTGTTATTTATAAAAATTACTTATAAGATCATTATATTTCAGAATATTAGATATTTAGTCATTTTGTTCGGGAAATTCTCGAATATATCGTCAACTAAATAGAGACAACTGATTAGTGAAAATTTGCCCTACCCTATTGAAAAAAAAAATGCTTTTGACTTTTGTCGTGTAAGCGACAATCTACATAAATGTTTTGACAGGTGCGTATGCGTACTTCTGAGACCCTACTCTGACTGTCGTTTAGACTAAATCATTAATCAGTGTGAACATATGCTACAGTGACATTAGATCGACGTGCATAAATTAGACATTTGTGAAAAAGTGAATGATCATCTAAGGAATCAGATGTCTGTGAGGAAGGAACGTGAATTTCACCAGGCTGCGCTATTCAAAGTGGTGATACATTTACCGGTGCTGGTACACAATTCATCGATGACCGGTAAGTGTGAGGTTTCTAGATTTACATTATCCTGATATATTATGCTATTCCGATATAAATTAACTTCACAACAGCTATTCAAGAATATTTTCACGAATCATAAATAATTGTATGACACGAAAATGGTACCGGTTCATGAAACCTCGAGAAAATACCCTCCCTGTGCGCTAAATGAAATAGTTTGAAAAACACTGTGTTGAACTGCGTCGACTACTGAAAATGGAATTAATACGTCAAAAATTTGATTAATACGTCAAAGCCTTACTTATTTAGCAAAAGTCTAATGTTAGTTACCAAACTAAGAAAAGGACTACTAATACCACAAAATTTGTTTCTTGTGCCCAATCGTCAAAGCTTCGATGTATCAATCCACTCATTTTCAATAATCGTTACAAATCGATACATACTGTTCTTACGTTTGTAATCATTCTAATAATCTAACTCGGATGGATTAGAGAATGCATCCTTCTGAGAGCGACCTTCGTTTGAATAGATTTGGTTTGGTTTTGTTGGTAAGGTTGGGTTTGGTTGGATGGCATATCAACAACCATTGTCGGTTATTTGATGCTAAATCCTTTTTATACATATACATTAGATATGTGATTAAGATTTTTAAACGAGCCTGAGCTCATTTTTTTTTTCTCACAGATAAATGATTTGACATATTTCTTTTACGAATACACGTTGAATGTAAAAAACGTTCTCTTTCAAACAATTCAGTTTAGCGTGTCAATAAAGTTAAATGGTTCCAAATGTTGCTATGTATCACTAACAATTCAATTAAACATCTGTCATTTGTTTAAACATCGTTAAATGATCTAATAGTTCTATTTCAAAAAAATTAATTTAGCATAAGTACACAGTTAAAATGTCAAACGGCTCTATTTGACCCACAGATAGGACTCCATCAGGTGTTACGACTCCGAGCCAGAGTAGACCTGGGAGTGATGACAATAAAGGGGTACTTCGGGTTCCCCCAAAGCTTTAGCATTACTAAAATCTCATCATAAGATTGGTTATTGTCATATAAGGGGTGGGGTTACCCTTCTAAAGAGATGCAGTCGGTGTATTCACAGCCCCAGAAACTGGGGCAGGCGAGATTTGGCTTCGTTTCTTTTCATATTAAAACACCAAACTTCAGGGGTTATATAATGCCAAAGCCATCTTTTTTTAATGGTATATCAACCTTCATGGCTTATATCATGCTAAAGCCATCTTTGTAGAAGAAAAGTAGTGTTACTATTTAATATATAACTTTGGGTATAAGAAGGTTTATTTCTTTCCAGAAGGTATTAGACCAAGTGAATGTAACAGAACGGGTAAAGCTCGAACTCACTTACAAAGATTTCACACACGAATACCTTAGCAGTTACACCAAAGGGTGACATTGATCTGAAACTATCTGCTTCATGACGTTTATGGATTTTATGATATTATTTTCTTCAGTTTTAGTCCAGTTTTAGCAAAGAAAATCACTTTTCTTTAGTCTTTTATAACTAAATAACAGCAAATTAAAAAAAAAAAGTATGCTCATAAACTTTTTTTTGTAAAGTTTACTTGTTTCCCATATCTTGTAGAATTATTTCGAGATAGACTTCTAACTTTTTTACATTTTTTCTGAAAATTTTCCGAGGACATTTTCTTCGTTTCAAAGCTCAAGATACGAGAACAAAGAGATTTTCTATTATCTTCTCGATATTATATAATTAAATGAAGCATTACAGAAATAATGATGTATCTTTTTACGGTATGAAAAATAGCTTCTAGTCACCATTTTTTAATGTAATAAATAAAACGAAATTTTAGTAAAAGAAAAAGAAAATCTTAGACAGAAAATTAGGTAGAAGAACATCTCAAATTGAATTTCTTTATGGATGCGCGTAAAGAAGTGATTTTTTTTAAATCTCTGAAGGAAAACTATTTTATTTAAGAGTATATTACATTATTTACTTGCGTAAGTAATACCACTATTACATTATTCAAATCACATCATGAATTTTATCGACTGACGCTAATAGATGTAAATAGAACGATTTGCATATTCTTTATGCACTCATTGCTAGTTAGATAAAAGTGGAACTAAAAAATGTACCCGGCTAGTCTTGTAAGAGAGAGTTGAGTATTTACCACAATTCTCATTGTTTGAAGCTAGATAATATTGGTTGCTTTATTTCTTTGTTTAATGGCATATCAATCTTGGTGGGTCATATAATGCAAAAGCGATCTTTTTTGAAGAATGATAAGTAAAGTTGGCTACCTTAGTCGAGTGTGACCCAAAGGTTCTTTTTTCAACATATTGAGATGTACAGGAGAGTGCTATTCCATTCCCTGGATCGCGCCACTTTAACCTTGAGCCTTACCATATAAGGTTGAATGTTCAGCAAGGCGGCATCAAGAACTATTTTTTGAATCTTTGGTATGACTCGACCTGGGATGGAACCCTGGTCTCCCGGACCATTGGCGAACACAACTCATTACGCCATTTGTACTATTTAAACCGTAACAAGGACTATAGTTTGGTTCTTACTTTTACCAAAGATATTCATCATAAAGTGAACCAAGTGGATTGGGAACTCGCTTACTACAATGTCAAAATTCAGCACTTTAGCCACTACGCTACAAGAACTCATTCCCTGTTTGAAAAAGCAGCTCTCAGATGTTTAATTTTTATGAAGGTATCCACTTTTCACTTGAATTTTGGCACAAGAAAATTTTCCTGTAGTTTTAAAAGGATCGTGTTAGAGACGAGGTCAACTTTAGTTTAAAAACGAATAAGTTAAACTTAGAAATTCTTAACAGAATTTATATATATATATATATATATATATATAGTTGTTTTAGTTACTGTTTTTAATGTGATGTCAGCCTTCGTAGTACATATGATAACAAAGTCATCCTTTTAGTATAAAGCAGTGGTACTACACAATCCATGTCTGGTGGGTGAGATAAGTAAGTTTACCATTTCCGAAAGTGAACGTAATGGCCCGCCTGGAGTTTGAAAATACACACACACACACACACACACACACATACATATATATATATATATATATATATATATATATATATATATATATATATATTACAAGAAGTTCTAGATATCAACATATTTTGTTAAAATTTACAATATTATTTGTTGTTTTCAATTAACTAGTCGCATGCTGATATCATTTCCGGTTGATGAGATGCTGATTCCGAGGTAGGTGAACTTGTCCAGCAGTTTCAGAAGACCCCCATTTCCTGTGGAGATACCGCCTCTTTGATTAAAGCACATACAAAGAGAAACTATCGTTCATATGGTAGTCAGACCTATCCGATAAAATGAAACGCTGTTTTTTCCAAGTGGCAGTCGTGACAATAGTGATTTATAGATGCATCACGTTCTCGCTGACAAAGTGTATGAAGAAAAAAAGCTTAAGGGCAATTACACAAGAATGTTATGAGCAATACTGAGCAAGTCCTGGACACAACATCCCATAAAAAAGCAGTTGTACGGTCACCTATCAACCATCACTAAAATCATCCAAATTAGACGATGCAGACATGCGGGACACTGTCGAAGAAGTAAGGACGAATTCATTAGCGATGTACACCTGTGGACCTTTTTACACGGACGAGCAAAGGTTGGGCGACCAGCTGGTCTCTATCTACAACAAATCTGTTCTGATTCAGGATGTAGCCTTGAAGACCTCCCGGGAGCGATAGACGATAGAGATGAATGTTGAGATAGGGTCGGGGAAAACCGTCTTAGCGACATGACACGAAGGTGATGATGACAGTTACCAATTTAAAATGCCGTGTATACTATGTTCCCTATGGAGCGTAATGACATTGTTGTCTGATGAATATATATATATATATATATATACACACACACACACACATATATATATATATATATATATATATATGACAAAAATGCAATCGGGTATTTTTACTCTTATAAAAATTTTCCAGTGCCAAAAATTTATATATACACACACACACACATATATATATATATATATATAGATGTATGAATAGATATATAAAATATCGTGTTCGTTATTTTTTCCTTCCATAACATCGCGCAAAAAATCAAGTTTAATTCGAGCAGTAATTCTTGTAAGACGCCAAGAGAAACCTATGGTAAGTGGCAGATCAATACTCCTTGGTAAGACTATTAGTAAACACAGAAGAATGGTGCTCATAGTTTAATGGTTATCATTGTAGAAAATGGATATGGCGACCAAAGTTCAAATCCTGAGCAAGTCTGTCTCCATTTCATATTTTGCTAATAACATTGGGAAAACTATAAATCTTATTATTCTCCTTCCAGTTATAGTTAAATAGTAGGACAGACTGAGTTCTTAAACTTTCTTATGGCAACCAATTTAAGAGTAGGAATGCACTAAATTCTAACCTTGTAAACTCTACTTAAAATCTACTTTGTGTCGCTTCCTGACAGACTAACAGAAAGACAGAGATAGTCAGTGATAAAGAAAAACAAACTTAGTGAGATAGATAAAGAATGAAGAATATTAAGTATTTGTACTCTTGCTATGTTTAGCAAAAGAGTCCAAAACATCCAAAAATCTGAGTCGAGACCTGTGGGTCTTATTAATTTTGTCTTTCGCTTGACTGAGTTAAGATTCTTCTAAAATGATTAAGAGCTGCTGAGTTTTCTCGAAGAGATTTCTTATCATTCTACATCGTCTAACGTTTGCCTCACACATTCTTTTCTAGCACCATATAAAAAGAGTTACCGGTTGAGCAATCATCAGAAGCAAACCAAAATATTTTCCAGATTTTCGACTCCCATTTTTCTCAATTAGCTCAATCATTTCCGTGTTCGTTCGCAAGAATGTCTGAGATAAAGTCAATATGAAACTTGGTCTTCTTTAGAAGAAAAAACGATGATAGGTAAAAATTCTGAGGAAATAATCATTATATATATATATATGTGTGTGTGTGTGTGTGTGTGTGTGTGTGTGTGTGTGTGTGTGTAAGTGTGTGGGGGGTGCGCACGCATCTCTCTCTCTCTCTCTCTATATATATATATATATATATATATATTGTCATCCACAGACAGACTGTTTAGTGTGGCTAAACTTACGAGATATTATTAGCTGGGTTCAAAATAAGGCTGACTTTACGTCAATCCGATATCTTACCCTCCAAACTTTCCTACCTCTCGACATAAGCAAAGGAATTTTACATATATATTTATTTACATATACGATTCTTGGCTACCGGAATGCTCATTTCTTGAGAAGAGCTTTGCATTTATGCGTACATGGTACCTGGAAATTCCCCACTCGAGTGCTCAACGCACATGAGGGGACAATATATATATATATATATATATATACATTGTCATCGAAAGACACAGTTTCGTTATGTTACGACTCTTCAGTGTGACAAGACACGCGAGGTGCTACGAGCAGAGATCGAAAACCGGCTGACTTTACGACAGTCGTATATCTTACGCCAAAACTATCATGCATTTCAGCATCAGCAAAGGAATTTTACGTATATATTTATTAAAGTATACAATTATCGGTTCGTGAGCACACCCAAATATATATATATATATATATATATATATATGGAGGTACTTTTGGTGTAAATGTTACCATAAAGTTCAAATCTTGGACCAGGCTTTTTGTGTTTCACATAGCCTGAATATCCTTCGGAAAGATATGAATCTAAGTATTCTCCATCCAGCTTTGAGGAAACTGTAGGACAGTCTGAATTTTTTATCCACGGTATGACAACCAATCTAAGAGAAGAAAAACTTTGAATTGAAACCAGTTATACTCTACTAAAAAGTTGACTCTGTGTCAACTCCTGCCTGTACCTGAAGTTTGATATATATATATATATATATATATGTATATACGTGGTGTATTCAATAAGTTTCAGAATTTATGGTACAGGCATTTAAAATTGTGTCAGACTCTTGAAAATTTACTATGTTATTGCTATTTATCTTATGGGATGACTGACCAATTTTTATGATTTCAGGTTAAAATGAACAGCTACAGCAGCAATTGGAATACACCCTACTAAAGCCTGATTGTCACAGCTGGTGAATTTCAAAAATGCAATCTGGACGTGAGGACGCCTGAGAAAAATGCTGTGCTATAAAATTCTGTTTTAAACTTGGAAAAAATGCCACAGAAACCTATGGAATGCTTCAAATTGCTTTTGGAGCATCTTGCATGAATTGAGCATCAGTCTTTGAGTGGCATAAGAGATTCAAGGAAGGTAGGGAGTCTGTGAGGGATGATGAGAGGTGTGGGAGGAGTAAGGAAGTCAATAAACCAGAGATGATTGGCTAAAGGTTTAGGGTTAGGGTTACTCTGTTGAAGTTTTAAGGGAGTTCAGGAAGAGATTCCTAGGGAAAAGGCCAGCACTCTTCAAATCGGGTCCGTGGCATTTCCACCAGGATAATGCACCAGTCGTCAACACCATCCTTGTCACAGACTATTTGACCAAGATGGGCTCCAAGATAGTTCCTCGCCCTCCCTATAGACCCCACTTTGCTCTCTGTGACATTTGGTTATTCCCTAAACTCAGAAGCTGTCATTATGAGACAATTGAGGAGATGAAAGAGGCTGTGAAGAAGGTCATTGACACCCTCACACAAGGGGACTTCCATGGGGCCTCCCAGAAGTTGTTGGAACGTTAAAACAAGTGAATTGCAGCCGGCGGAGATAACTTCGACGGGGACTAGAGTTTCATGTGTGTACTATCAATAAAAGTGCTCATACGAAAAAAGTCTGGAAACTTATTTAATAATCCTCGTATATCTATATAATCAACCATGTATGTATAAAGAATTATGAACAGTATTGCTACTTAACACTTATAATTCTAATCAACATTCGTTTGTACACAGTTAAATAGTTACAATTAGTGTTCCGGATCACTAGCAATTCAATTAAACATGAATCATTTACTTACACACAGTTTAATGGTCAAACAAATGTATTTGTATATCAATTCGTTTTAACGTAAGTCATTTGTTTGCACACAGTGTAACTGTCGAATAGTTCTATTTGACCCAGAAATATAATTACATAAGTGTTTGATCGCAATAATTGAAACCAGTCGACTTTACCAAGGCCTTCTATTCCATACACAGAGGGAAGATGGAGCAAATCCTACTAGCATACGGCCTACCAAAAGAAACCGTAGCAGCGATAATGATTCTCTACAGAAACACCAAAGTGAAAGTACGTTCACCAGATGGAGACACGTAATACTTCGACATTGTTGCAGGAGTACTACAAAGAGACACACTAGCCCCGGACCTCTTTATCCTCTGTCTAGACTACGTGCTTAGGACTTCGATCGACAAAATCAGAGAAAATGGCTTTGAGCTGACTAAGAGAAGAAGCAAAAGGTACCCCGCAAAAACAATCACGGACGCCGACTACGCTGATGACTTGGCGTAACTAGCGAATACGCCTTATCAAGCAGAGACACTACTGCATAGTCTGGAACGAGCCGCAGCTGGCATTGGCCTCCATGTCAATGCAAACAAAACTGAATATATGTGTTACAACCAAACGGGCAACATTGCCACACTAGACGGAGCCTCTCTGAAACTAGTCGACAAATTCACCTACCTAGGAAGCAGCGTATCATCAACCGAAAAAGACATCGACACACGACTGACGAAGGCATGGACGGCTATCGATAGGCTCTCGATCATATGGAAGTCGGACCTAACTGATAAAATGAAACGCAGTTTCTTCCAGGCAGCGGTTGTGTCGATACTGCTATATGGATGCACCACATGGACGCTTACGAAGCGGCTGGAGAGGAGGCTGGACGGAAATTACACAAGAATGTTGAGAGCAGTATTAAACAAGTCCTGGCGACAACACCCGACGAGACTCCAACTCTACGGACACTTGCCCCCCATCACGAAAACTATACAGGTTCGACGAGCCAGACACGCAGGACACTGCTGGAGAAGCAAGGACGAGCTCATAAGCGATGTACTCCTGTGGACTCCCACACATGGATGTGCAAGAGTGGGACGACCAGCACGAACTTACATACAGCAACTATGTGAGGACACAGGATGTAACCCTGAAGACCTGCCGGAGGCGATGAATGATAGGGAGAAATGGCGAGAGAGGGTCAGGGATATCCGCGCTGGCGGCGCGACATGATGATGATGATGATGAACTGTGTAGGAACAATAGTAATAGTAGTGTACCAACCAATTAGTTGACACTCATTTAAAAATGCAACTACCGACAAACTAATCTTACAAATCATGTATATCTATTTACATATATGCAAGCAAATGACTGATCTTGAATTATTACTGACATATTGCAATACTTGAAACTATTTATCCGAGCGGAAAAATAGCTCAGGATTGTTTAAAGATATTATCAATAAAACGAGTCCACAATTCATATATATTTAACATAGGTATAAAAAAGGTTTTGGCATCAAATAATTTACAATGGTTGATACGCCATAAAACTCAACTAAACGAAATCATATATATTTAGTATATATGTATAAAGAGGATTTAGCATTAAACAACATACAATGGTTGATTTGCCATAAAACTCAATTAAAATAAAACCACCATTTCTGAGATTAAGAAATGTTGTTTTTCATATTTATGTTTCTATCAAATTTTATTTGGTAAGAAATGACATATCTTTTATCTAATTAATTTAAATTTCCATGATTAACATCCCCGAATAGTTCATATTAACGGCTGAGTTTAAATCAGTAGCAATGCAGCTAAACAAAATCCGAGGACTTTTTGTCCGTGATTTTGAAATAAGCTCTCGCCAACACATACACACTATTTGGCATAGTAGTATAGATTGCCACTCACATCCCACGCTAAAGTCAATTTTTGCCCAGGACCCCGAAGGCTTTCACCTATGATGACATCAATACGAAAAACTTATTTGCTGAAAATGATGTCCGGAAAATAGGAGCCCAAAACCGTTAGGGGTGCTATCATAAAAGGAATAAATCTCTTCATATATATTTACCCTCCAGGC
The DNA here is from genome assembly GCA_963585895.1 of Sepioteuthis lessoniana. Lineage (NCBI taxonomy): Eukaryota > Metazoa > Mollusca > Cephalopoda > Myopsida > Loliginidae > Sepioteuthis > Sepioteuthis lessoniana. Next base: position 110,722,249 of record OY757909.1, read on the forward strand.
GTAAACAGAGACAAATTTGTTGTCGATAAACATCAGTGATATGCTATTTTTATAAGAAGGCAAGGGCAAAGAAGTAGCCTCTTAAATAAATGATTGTATGACACGGTAATGTTTTCTTCGTTATAGAAAATAATATTTATAATAAAGTGCTGTGGGCTCCTGTTAGTGGTGTAATATTTTTTAAAAATGTTTAAAACAATAAACTACGTTTGATGGTGCGGCTCCTGTCTCGGGCTTTGGGGAATGTCGAGTACCTCTTCACTACCTTTAGTCTTAAACCCTCGCCGAAACAGATAAGTAGTATCTTCTAGGATCTCAACTATGAGTCTAATAGAACAATTCAATCATTAATTAAAGATAATCATTATTAGTTCTTTGAAACCATTGAACTGCGTTCAAATTGTTCGTGTTAGATAGGAATACTTAATCAATAGAATTAAAATGTTAAATTGCAATATATGAAACAATTTAGCTGCAAACAAACGATCATTATGAAAAAGTATCATGAGTCTGAATAGGAATACTAGCAACCATTTAACTGTGTGCATACAAATTATCTAATATTTAATATTTAATAGAATTATCTATGCTGAATGTCAATACGTGAAAACTTTTAACTGTGGTCAAATAAATTACGGTCGATTAGTGGTGTTTAATGGCATATCAACACCCATGGATTATTTAATGCCAGATTATGATTATACATATATTATTTACAAGTGAATATAACGTAGATAACTATTTTTAAACGAGTTGGAGCTCATTTGCTTTCAGACATTTAGATGGTTTAAAGTATTCCTATTTAACACTGGTAATTCTTTTTGATATTAATCATAATTACCGATAAAAGACTGGATAGTTCTATTTGACCTTCTGATGTGATTCTGGTCTGAGTAGACCTGAAAGTAATGGTAAGGAAGGGGTACTCTAGATTCCTTAAAATACAAGGCTAGAGCCTCACCACCAGATGCAATGATAGTGACGACACTAAATGATTTCAAGTTTTGCTTCTAACATTGATAATTCCGTTCAATATAATTCATTTATTTGCACACAGTTTAATAGTTTTAAATAATTAATGTAATACTAATAATCTATTCTAACATAAATCTATTCTAACATAAATCATTTATTTGCGCACAGTTTAATGTTTTCAGGTATGGTAAATGATAAGATATTTCTGTTTGAACCAAACATGGGACACTAACAGGTACTGCCACTGCAGGTCAAAGCGGGCCTGTGAGTAATAGCAATGAAGAGGTACTCCACATTCCCAGAAGCTTAAGGACTGGAACCTCACCACCAGATGTGTTAGTGTCATGTGTGGACATTCATTGCGATGGGGTCTTACCCCTCGGTAGATATACAATTGGTGTAATCAACCGCCTCAGCAGACTTTCGCCACGGACGTGATAGGTCAACTTTAATCGGATAAATGCTTTTTTTTGATTTAGAGGTTTCCTTCTCCCAGAGTAGTAGCCTTTGCAAGGCTAAATTATCCCTTCTCCTCTACTATTTATTCCTAGATATGGGAGAAAGAAGGGTTCATGTATTTTTGGGGGGCATTAACTCGAAGTGAAACGCAATACGCCTCGTCAAGGATTTGAACTTTGTTCGTCGATTCCATTTCCCAAGACAATGGCTTTTACACAAAGCGCACCTCGTTAAAACATTATACCGTGCAAATGTATGATTCATGTATAATGCCACACCACTTTTTGATTAAATATCTATCTTCGAAAATCGAAATTCACACTGGGTATCTCAGTTGTTTAGAACGTTGTAAAGGGGAAGTACAACCGTTAAGACGGTTCCGTTAATAGACAAACACCATTCTTAACCAGGTCATTTAATATTGCGTCAGTCCCGTACTGGCAATTGGACTTTTATACAAGTAGTCAACTTTACAACTGTCAGTCGACAAAAATTGGTAAACAAACTGAATTTACAATTAATAATAATTATCAAGCGAGGCTCGATTTCCCGTCCTTTTTACCAAGACCATCATGTGGAATTTATTCTTACTTTCTGATCCTCACCGAGAGCTGTAAACTGATGGTCTTGAGTTGGTGCAATAAAAAGCAATTGAAAGAAAAATAAAACAAAAATATCAATAGGTATTTGTTAATGAAACTTCTAACATATTTTCATGATATTTCGATGAGGCAGAATAGAAATAATTTTGCGGCGAGCTGAAACCCAGGAGGTGAAACGGCGTTATACATGCAGCTTTGAATTATTATGTTGCGTGTTAACTTTGACGAAGCTAAAATAGTCACGTCAAATCGAAATTTTACCAAAGAAGATTCTTGAAAGGAATAGAGAAAAAAGATTAAGCAACCAAACAATTACAGGAAAGAAAATACAAAATCATTGTTTCCGTTCAAGGATGAAGATTTGGAACAAAAAGGAAGAATGATCAGGAAAATATAACCCCCTTATTCCTTATGGGTTGAATACTATCACCACTGTCCTACTACAAGGGGGTGGGGGGTTGGCATCAACCCATAAAGGTTGCTCTGCCATTAAACAAAGACACTAAAATCGAAGGTCTTGGGTAAATGTGAAAAAAGACAGAAATGTCTGAAAGTATACGGAAATAGACGAAAGATGACGGAAACACGTGAAATAGACAGAAGTAATCGTAAAGAGACAAAAATAGCTAGTTGTAATTTAATAAGTTTTTTGCTGAGATGCAGCAAAAGGCCGTATTAATAGAGCACCCACGGAGACTCAAACACACTCGTGAAGAATTGCTAGTCTAGCTTGCTAACAATTACTCAACCCGAGACGCCCGAGGCGGTAGATAGTAATAGAAAAAAAAAATACACGGAAATCGAGAAAAATAGAAGCAAACGTTTTTCTCAAAACTTATTCATAATTACCTTAAGTCATTGATTTAACCTGCACAGATTCGCACAAATATATACATAACTCTGACTTTTATCGATAAATTTATCTTAATCTTTTTTAATTATTAAAGCAACTTTTTGAAATTCAAGCAAAATAATACATTTTCTTGTAAAACAACTACATTTTTTATTAGAAAGGTAGACAAACAAAAAGGATGTTGGGCTAGCTGAATAACATGGATTTTACAAGTTTTTCGTAAAGTGGTTTACATCAAAGCAAGCAGTCAGTGCATATTCCTTTGTATATCAGCAACCATGTGTATCGACCATAGCTCTTGATAATAACTCAAGATTGTACTAAAAGATTGTTATAAAATAGCCGAGGGATTTCGGTTCATGCCTTTGAGTTTAGTTAGGCTGAGAACCTTTCGGCTCAGCACATGGGTTAGTTAGGAGCAACATTGAAGCAGGTGTTAACGCGGGTGCGTCCGGGCGGATGGAGGTGTCACTCAAATGTCATAATAGTCCGAAACGAACCGAGGTGACAGGGTGCAAGTGACGTCACGCACCGGAAGCGCGCGGAGGTTTGTGTGAGAATTTGAAGAGAGAGAGAGTCGGGTACTAGACGCCAAACGAGAAGGATCGACTTTTGGAGTTCGCAGGCGCGAGGCGAACGTGCGCCCTAATGGGGCCACACGAGTTGGGGGCCAAATGAATAAGACAGCAAAGAAGATTGTGTCTCTCCTCCTTACGTCGAAACCTTTAACTCAAAGTTAATAAAAAGGTTTCGTACCTGAACAAGAAGTCGTTAAGTGTTTTCGAATTCCGAGATTCCTATGTTCTTTATAAGTTCTATCGTTATGAACATTATATGTCCATTTCGCACATAGCGTTAATTGTGAATATGGTACACTCAGTCGGAACAGAGCTGAATAATATGTCTTTGCTAATTATTCACAACTGGTGTGTGCGTGTGGAGGAGTCCAGAGAAGAATGTCGATTGTGAGTTCATCCTTATTTCTCCAAAAAGGCCTAGAATCTCTTGCTCGTCTTGCATGATTTGTGAGATAGGAGATAAGTGGCCGTAAAGTGACTGCTTTGTAGGCTGTTGTTGTAAACTAAAAAGGGCAGACTGCAACATTTCATGTATAGAAATATAACCACATTTTCTTTTTCGTTGTTTACGAACTTTACAAAATAGAGAAATGAAAGGAAAGTCAAAGGTGCATACATAGAGAGGTAACGGTGTGCTTTTTCTGTGAAACCTCTCTTCCTTTCTGCATCTTTCTGCTTTCAATCATCTCAGCTTCTTCACGAATTGAAGGCCTTCCCAATGCATCTATTTTTTAGATACTACCTGCGTTCGGCTTCAGGGGGTCTGTTTTCTCACACTGCTTGGTACCCTTATCATTATCTCAAGGCAATTATTAATCCTACCTTCCTCACTTTAAAGATAGCGTACAGCTCAGGACTTTTTATACCCTTCATCCCTGGGCCGTCTTGCAGAAGGCCAGTGTTTAGAGTGGTGTGACCGGTAGTGATTCTTTAGCCGGCTCCGTTTTCTCTCATTCTCCTCGGGTCAAAAATCTTCAGTTCGTTTTTAATTTTTCTGATTTCAACGCAATCCTCGTGGTCACATTTTCTTCTGGCATGCCACCAATGCAGTGTACGTGGGATTTCTGTTGAATTTAGCTTACCTTTGATAAAAGGTGGACATCCAGTTTTACCACCGACGTAACGTACACTGTCTATCAAAGGCATCTTTCCGTTGCTAATAAAATTGCTACTTGTTCGAAAAAACACTCAAACTTTTTGTGTAGTTCCTATGTAGATTTCGCCAATAGTTTCGTTGAACTCAAATTGGTGTAAAGATAAAATAGTACAGACATAGCAACTGCTTGGAATAATAACCGTTTTATTATAACAGAGAGATTAGGTTTATGTTTGTAAATTAACATGTGAATATCAATCCATGACTTTCTTATCTGTATATTAACATCGCTTTCAGCAGATGAGATATTGCTACTGAGGTAAATGAAATGGTCAACTAATTTTATATACTTGCCATTCAATCAGAATATGGAGTCATCTTGATCGAAACATACAAAATCTTTGCTATTTGAATTTCCGGGTTTATGTCAAATGTATGCTCTCTATAAGGGGTTAGACGCCTCCGTCAAAAATTGGAGTCCTGGATATGACATGAAACTGAATCTGATGGTGATGATTCAGATCTCGAGATGTAAAGTACCCCTTTATTAATCTTTGGTCCGCGCCGAGCCGAAGTGTTATCATCTGCTAGGGTCTCTTCTTTTTCTCAAATTGATCTTTCTTTTGATTTCATATTTGTTAAGAAAGGTTGGAAAAGCCTGTCAAACACCAACCAGAGAAGTAAATATGAACGTACAATGAAGGCGATTTCATAACCTCTAAGAAGAAAATATATCTAGACAGGTTATCATGCCGTCAAAATGAAAATTCTTTAAGTTTTGAACAGCTTTTCCTTCTCCTAGACTAGTTGCCCTACCAAGGCAAGACTGCCCACTCTGTCTTACTGTTTTACTCATATATGTATTAGAGGAATCTTATAGTAACGAGCCGAGGCATAATGGCAACGGTACTGGACAGTGAAATCGCAGTAAGAAAGTTCGAACTCCAGTCGCGATATAATGTTCACTTTCAAACTAACAAAAATAGGAAAGATGTTTATCCTCTTATGCCCCAACTTTGAACTAAATAATAACACTGCTGTCTTTCTACAAGCATACCTTTGGTATTAAGTAACCCACGACTGTTCATATGACATTAAGCGAATAAACTGAACCTGAGTAAAATATACGCTGATATAGATATTTAGAAATATAAAAATTACCTTGCTATTTTTCAGACAGTGAAACATGAGAAAAGAGGAAGAAAATTTTGGTAACATAAAATAAAAGTTGACATTCCCATTCGAAAATAAATATTTTGACCCAAGGCATATCAAATACTTGCACAAGAATTAACAAATAATAAACGACTCAATCCTCTCTTGTATATCACTGGTCACTTATTGTGACCCCTGGAGGATGAGCGAAAAGGTTTTAAATTGAATTATATCACCGCGTTGTGCTCCCATCATTATTCATTGACATTAAGATACTTATTTTTGCAAATCATATAAGACAATTTTCTCACGAATAATGGAAAGGGTAAAGTCTTTAGCATCAATTTTCGGGTTAATGCTTCTCACGTTATACAGATATTTCCAAGAATCTATATAGGGAATTATGCATGCAAGTTTGAGATATGACAGTTAGCAGCTCATAAAACAGGATCAGGTCTTCACCGATTTAAAATATTAATCGTACACGTTTGTTTCTCACAGGTATACGAAGGCAATCAAACGAATCCACCAGGCGGCTCGTCTCTCGCGTGTCATGAATTTTGATGAAGAAAAACGTGGCTACGTTAGAATATGATAAACTCCTTTTCTATAGTTCAATTAATCCAAAAAAGATTTTATTTTACTAAGCTTGGTTCCATTTAATAGAAGGCGAGAAGATTTTAGCAAAAAGTGATAATATAAATCTTTAAAAAAATAGCCTAGAGGTTGATTTTGCAAACAACTGAGGCATCTATCACTTAATGATGAATAACTGATTTTAACGACACGTCAACCTGTCTGGAAATATTTTATGCCATAAAGTTAGGGAATTGCGTACATTGTACGGATGTATTTACCATTTTTGCAGCTGTTCCTTATGAGATTTTCTAAACGGTTATATGAAATCACCTAGACAAAAGATAGAGCATATACTACTTGCCTATGGCCTACCCAAAGAAACCGTCGCAGCCATAATGATGCTATATAGAAACATGAAAGTAAGAGCCCGTTCCCCGGATGGACAGAGACTACATCGACATTGTAGCATGTGTACTGCAAGGATACACATTAGCCCCATACCTCTTTATCATCTGTTTAGACTACGTGCTTCGAACACCTACTGATAAAATGAAAGAAAACGGTTTCAATCTAACAAAGGAAAAAAGCAAAAGGTACCCCGCAAAAACAATAACGGAGCCGGACCACGCCGATGACATTGCCCTTCTTGCAAATGTACCCACCCAAGCCGAAACCCTGCTACATAGTCTGGAACAAGCAGCTGCTAGCATAGGCCTCCATGTCAATGCACACAAAACGGAATATATATGCTTTAATCAATCAGGTGACATCTCCACACTTAACGGTGGCTCTCTGAAACTAGTAGACAAGTTCACCTACCTAGGAAGCAGTATCTCATCAACCGATACAAACATCAACACGTGACTAGCAAAGGCATGGACAGCGATCTTATGGAAGTCAGACCTGACCAATAAAATGAAACCCAGTTTCTTCCAAGAAGCTGTCATGTCGATACTGCTATATGGATGCACTACGTGGACTCTAACTAAACAGCTGGAGAAAAAGCTTGACGGCAACTAGTTAAGAATGTTGTGAGGAATATAGAACAAGTCCTGGAGGCAGCACCCCAAAAAGCAGCAGCTTTACGGCCACTTACCACCCATCACGAAAACTATCTAAGTTAGACGAACCAGACATGCGGGACACGGCTGGAGAAGTAGGGACGAACTCATGAATGACATACTTTAGCAGACCTGTTTACATGGACGAGCAAAGGCAAGGCGACCAGCAAGAACATACATACAGCAGCTCAGTACAGATACGGGATTTATCCCTGAAAACCTACCGGAAGCAATGTACGATAGAGAAGGGTGCCGAGAAAGGGTCAGGGTATCCGTTCTGATGGCGTGACATGATGAGGATGATGATTCCTATCTAATACTAATAATTTTTATATCGATCTATTTGACCCATACATGGTACTCTAACACAAGAAAGGTTGAAAAAGGCTCTGAAACATCAAACAGAATAGTAGATATGAACGTACAATGAAGGCAATTTCCTAACCTCTAAGAAGAAAATATGTCTAGACAGGTTATCATGCCGTCAAAATGAAAATTCTTTAAGTTTTGAACAGCTTTTCCTTCTCCTAGACTAGTTGCCCTACCAAGGCAAGACTGCTCAGTCTGTCTTACTGTTTTACTCATATATGTATTAGAGGAATCTTATGGTAGCTCGCCGAGGCATAATGGCAACCGTACTCCAGTCGCGATATAATGGTCACTTCCAAACTAACAACTAACATAATAGCCCTGTGAATAATTACAATGGAGGTTAATCTATATTTTCCTAAGTTTCATTCAATTAGAAAACATTATCATACATGAAAATAATATAAAAATAGAAAATGGATACAAAAAAACGCGACACAAATTTTTTTCTCCTACAGTTCCTTCATACTTTAATTTTCTCCTTCAGTGCCTCCATTTTTTAATTTTCTTTTCAATTAGATATTCCTATGTAATCAAAACATTTTTAACGAAAAGGATGTGCCTAAAACTCCATCTTCATCACCCCCAACACATGTATCACCATTCCCCTTTTACTTCCCTTCCATGCCTCCCTCTTAAGACCTCCCACTTCCTCATATTATCTCTCTCTTTTCTTATTGATATTAAATCAAAACCAACCACCCCTACCTCCATCACACTTAGATCTATTTCTTCTCCTTTCATTTTCTGTCTTTTGTCTTTATACCATACCCCCTTTCATATCCACATTTATACACTTTTATCTTTTTTATTTTTGCTAAACTTTAGGGAAAAAAATCAATTTTCTTAATTCAAAATGTTCTATCAAAATGCATATATATATATATATATATATATATATATATAAATGTGTGTGTGTGTGTTTGTGTGTGTGTGTGTGTGTGTGTGTGGATATTAAAACGAAGTATTCAGAGGGGGATTTTATTAATAAAATATACAGTTCAAGTGACTATCTCAAAATTATTTCTTGACATTTTGAGTTTTATTAAATGTTGAAATATTATAATCAAAATATTTCAGTTTTATGGAAACACTTATTTTATCGAGTCGCGTGAAATTAAGTAAGTCCTTTCTATATCACAAATTTAAAATATCAAAATTGCAATAAATTTATTTCCTGCATCGTTATTTTCAAAATGCTATGTTACAACAAATGTATGCCCTGTCATCTTGAGTTTCTTTAAAATGTAGAAATTTAGTTATTACAAAATTTTTATTCAATGAAAACTATGTTACTATTGAGCAAATTTTGCAATTGCAACATTTTTATTTAATGAAAATAATGTTTCTAAAAGTAAATTTTAAAATTAATAAGTAAATTTTTTTGCATCAATAATTAAACAATGTATTGACCAAGAAACTGTTAAAGATATGCGTTTAATTTCAATGCTGTTATTTCATATCACAATATGGAAACACTGTCATTTTAACAATGATTTTACAGTTAAATAATTACTCCGTTCTGCATCACTACATTCAAAACTTATTTTATCACCCGTTTTATCACTCATTTTTATATTAAGAGATCAGTCAATTTTGCTTTTGTAATTTCAAAAATGTAGAATCCATGAAACTGACAGAATAGTATTTTATGTCATCATCAGTTTTATCACAATATCAACATCTTGCAAACACAATATTTGAATTTAATAAAAATCACGCGATTTTATTAAAGGATTTTAAATTAGATGTTATGTCATCTCTTCATTGGCTATCTTAAATGTATAGATCAAGAAACGTCCCCAGAAACACATCACTACCAGTGTAACGCTACAGACCCATGTCACAATACAAAACGACCCTCTTTCATGATATGAAACTTTATTGCAGCAAGCAGTTTTTCGAAGTAGCTGTGAAACGAGGGAGATAGTTTAAAGGAATTACTTAAGCCCATTAGATCGAGAGATAGAACAAAGTGTGGGAGACGAAACGGACAACCATACCCTAGATATTCTTCTTCACTGACCCGGATTCACGTGGGTACGCGTAATGTTGGCTGCAGCTGACCCCTAACTTCTGACTATTCCAACTGGGACTCTCCAGCTTACCGCCTCCAACCGACTCTGCGTCTTTGAAATCTTCTCAATTTTTCTGTTAGTCACACGTAATCACCAAAACATTTTAGAGACACCTCATAGCTACATATCAGCTGATATATATCGAAATCTTTATTTCAAAAGAAACATGTTACGGTTTATTCTGAGAGGAGCTGACACGCGCAGATGCAAAATAATATCTCTTCAAGTCCTGACCCTTAAAAATTGAAAACCTGCGACTACGAACACAAACTTTTTAGCTAGCACACACTTTATCACTAAAATAAAATGATTACAGAAATAATTTATCAAAATCCCAAAATATAGTACACTTGGATGTTTAATGTTAATTAAAGTTAATTAATCTTAGGATAAGAAAAATCTTTTCCAAGAAAATGTAATAAAAAATACAAAAGAATACATTTTTTGTATTTTATATTGCATGTAAAGCAGTTATAACCGTTGTTGGTTGATTCTTTGGTTGGTTGGTTAGGTTTTATGGCATATCAACCTTTGTTGGTTATTTAACGCCAAATCCATTTTTATACAAATAGTCAGTTCTATTTCAAACAATTCAATCTAGCTTGAGTACACACTTTAATTGTCAAAAACATTACTCTGTTAAACTATGCAGTTTATTCAAACAGTTCTAATTCAGCTAATTTTGTTTACACAAAACAGTTCAATATATAACAATAAAGTTTAGTGTAAATACAGTTTTCATGTCTAAAACAGTTCCATTTCTAACAATTCAGTTTACCATAAGCACGCAGTTTAAATGTAAGCATGGTTTCATTGTCTAAAACATTTCTATTTCAAGCTATTCAGTGTAGTCAGTTCAATTTTAAAAAAGTATGCCGTTAGTTCTATTTAATCCATAGATAGGGCCCTATCAGGTGCTACCACTCCGGGCCAGAGTAGACCTTGGAGCAATGGCAATGGAGGGGTGCTCCGTATTCTCCAAAGCTCCAGCATTACTGGAACCTCACCATCAGGTTGCTTAGTGTCATATCCAGGACACTCGTTAGTGGGATCTTACCCCTCTGCAGAGGTGCAATCAGTGTATTCTACAGCCCCAGCCGACTGGACAAGCAATTATATCGGAGAAAGACACCCGTTAGAGAACATTAAGTAATTTATTGTAAACTATATTCTTGTTGTTTTTTTTTTCTCGCGAAGGTACATTAATAAAACGATTATGGAGACTTCCAACTCTGGAAGTTCCTACTCATCATTTTCCTTTTAAAAAACAGTATTCTAGATGCAATCCAAAAAGTGTTTAACATTGTGGCGTCTTAATAGACAAAGCAAAGCTTATTTAATGTGAACTGCATTCTTTTAAACTGAAATATTATTACTGATAGTATCATGGCAATTGTCTAAAAAGAAAACACTTCTCCCTTATCACCAGCAATAAGAATAGAAACTTCTATATGTGGCATCAGCCTCTTATCTACAAGTCTGATTCCATAGCAAAAATGAGGCTGATCCACATTTCATAGCAACATTATTAGACTTCCAGCTTTCAGTCCAAGTCTATTTCCAAACAATTCTGATAGTTCCACTGAATTTTGAAACTCAGTAAGGTACTTTGTCACCTTATATTGAGCAACAGCTGTGTCATTATTTATATATAAATATGAGTATTTGTTAAAATTGTCCATAGATGATGATGATTAATTCCAATTACGATGGAATTCTTTGGTGTCAGCACAACTTGTTCACATAAACACTTGTGATTCTTGTAAAGATTCAGAAAATTAATAGATATCTATATTTCCAAGCCTCCAAATTATGTACACAATATACTTATATGAGCATGGATTAAAATCTACCATTGATAATAAGCATTACATATCCTTCAACAAGTCATAATAGATTTTGTGCAAACTGATAAGTTCGTTGATCTCCAGAAAGTGCTCGTGGTGTAATGGTTATCGTCGTAGGGAATGGACACGGCGATACGAGTTCAAATCATGGACTCAGCTGATTGCATTTCACATAGCACTAATACCCTTTGGAAAGGTATGAATCCAATTAATCTCCCTCCATCTATGGGTAAATAGTAGGGAAATCTGGGTTCTTCTGGCTTGGTTAGGCAACTAGTCTAGGAGAGGGAAGAATGAATTCAAACCTGTTAAACTCCGCTTAAAATTTACCTTGTGTCATATCCTGCCCTAGCGGAAAGGTTGGTAAATATGGATCACCAGAAAGCAAGTTTGTTGAAAGAGTCAACATTGAAATATGCAGCTATTGGTGAAAAGATTTCATGCACGTATAGATCTTATCGGATTTGTGCTTTAAGAATTTATAAATATCTAAATACTGGAATTTAGAATCGTATTTTTTGAATGAAAGGAAAATTCAGTTATTGCATGGTTCTCATAGAACGACTGATTATCATTTTTACTGACATCAGGTAAACCTGAAAATATATATTGATAAAATCATTAATTTGTTCGTGAAAGCCTACTTCTGATGGTTCTGATAGAGAAATGTCTGCTACCATATTCATCAATACAGCGGACAAACAAAGGAACTCATATATGTACATGTCTGTCCATCTGCCTGGGTGCCTGTCGATGTATGTGTGGATATATATATATATATATATATATATATATATATATATATATATATATATATATATATATATATAACTGGAAAGAAGCATGTTCCTGTATATTTGAAATGAACAGAATTCAATCTTATTCACATAGATCATAATATGGTGTTTTTTCACAATGTTACTTTAAAACCTATAAAGGAAATGTTGATCTAAGTTAAAACAGCGTTAAAAGAGAGTTAACGGTTCTTAGTGCCTGTCAGTATCTCGGCTCAGTGATTTTCAGAACAAGTATACATACATATATATATATGTGTGTGTGTGTGTGTGTGTGTGTGTTGTTAGTCCATTAAGAGAAACGTAAATACTGTGAAATAAATAGGTCCGCAAATGAATTGCAATGTGTTATTTTAGGGTTTTATTTCATATGAATTTTCTCAACGCGTGTTTCGGACGTCGTGGTCTTTTTAAAGTGACTAATACTGCGTTCCTTTTTCACTGGGTTGTAATTCTTTTTAATTCAACTTTATCTATTTTTCAGCAATTACAAACTTTGTGAGTTTATATACGTAAGCTGAAACACTACTGCATAGTTTGGACCGAGCAGCCGCAGGCATAGGCCTCTATGTGAATGCACACAAAACGGAATATATGTGCTATAATCAAACGGGGGACATCTCCACTCTAGACAGAACCCCTCTTAAACTAGTAGACAAATTCACTTTCTAGGAAGCAGCGTCGCATCTACCGAAAAGGACATCGACACGAGGTTAACAAAAGCATGGACAGCTATCAATAGGCTATCGATTATATGGAAATCAGACCTAACCGATAAAATGAAACGCAGTTTCTTCCAGGTAGCGGTCGTATCGATACTGCTACATGGGTGCACTACATGGACTCTAACAAAATGGCTGGAGAAGAAGCTAGACGGCAATTACACAAGAATGCTGCGAGCAATCTTGAACAAGTCCTGGCGGCAACACCCCACAAGACACCAACTGTACGGCCACCTGCCTCCTATCACGAAAACTATTCAAGTTAGACGAACCAGACATGCAGGACACTGCTGGAGAAGCAGGGACGAACTCATAAGAGATGTACTGTTATGGACCCCCACACATGGCCGTGCAAAAGCAGGACGACCAGCACGAACATACATTCAGCAGCTATGTGAGGATACGGGATGTTGTCCTGAAGACCTGCCTAGGGCGATGAACGATAGGGAGAAGTGGCGAGAGAGGGTCAGGGATATCCGTGCGACCAGCGCGACATGATGATGCTGATGATACATTCATATACACGCACGTATATCCGGTTGTTTTGTTTTATATCTTTCTTCTTCTTTTAGTTAAATGCATGTAAGAACATATTGATACGTATTCAATGTATACTCGGTTATATTATTCCTCTTTTTATCTCAGAATTGAATGTGTCATAGACAATTTTTCAAAATGTTTTTTTGTGTATAAACTTCAGTGTATATATTTGGGTTTTTTTTATTGGAGTTCGCTTTTGTGCGTGCGTGGGTGCACGCATGTGTGAAATTAGATTCTGTTTAATGTATGTTTAAATCAACCAATGATTTTTTTCTTTTATTTGGGGTGATGTGTTGTCATCAGTTTGCTATATTTGCTTTATTTTAGATATTACATTACAGCATTCTTAAAGCTGTCTTGAAAGATAGTTTGCTATCTTCTGCTGGTTGAATATTACTTTTTTGTAAAGAAACTCTTTCGTTCACAGCTCAAGTTGATCCTTTGTGTTTCAATGGATTTGTTTTATTTTCATTCTAAAAATAAACTGAATAAAATCCATTTCTTACACCCTAGTACGTAGATTATGCACCCTAGTCACTAATGAAAACCTCCGACAAACTCATCAAAAAGATTTACGTGTAACCCTCTACTTAAGGGATTATTCGACAACACTAAGTAGTTAGGGATTCGAAATAGTTGGAAACATACCATTAAGACAACGAAGAACCCTCAAAAATCGTAGCAAGAAAAAAAACCTTCAACATACGTCTCAACGTACAACAAAAATAATCAAAAATTATTCACAGAAATAATAAAACAAATCGCCAGCAAATTGAAAACAATGAAAAAAAAATACTAAACGCAACGAATACTATTAAAAGCAAGGAACAACTTTAAAAATATTCTCCTTTCTTCCACATTAGGGGAAATTATTCACAGAAATAATAAAACAAATCGCCAGCAAATTGAAAACAATGAAAAAAAAATACTAAACGCAACGAATACTATTAAAAGCAAGGAACAACTTTAAAAATATTCTCCTTTCTTCCACATTAGGGGAAATTATTCACAGAAATAATAAAACAAATCGCCAGCAAATTGAAAACAATGAAAAAAAAATACTAAACGCAACGAATACTATTAAAAGCAAGGAACAACTTTAAAAATAATCTCCTTTCTTCCACATTAGGGGAAAACACAACGCCTGGAGTCTCAAATTGCAAAAGAACAATTTGTAGAGTATGTAATATAATTATAGAAGAAAGATCCTCTATTTTAAAAAACTCAAAACAAAATTCATAATAAATAAAAATCTAAGCAGTAATTGAAAAACATAGTCTACATAATCAAATGTTACAGTTGTAAAATCGTATACAAAGGATCAACTCTGGCTCTTAACAAAAGAGGTTTTTTGTGGGGTTTTTTTTTTTTGTTTACATAAAATCAACATTAAACTACCGAAAATAGAAAACTCAATGTTTCAAAACAGCTTTGTGAATGCAGTAATGGAATCTTTAAAATAATGCCAACTTAGTAAAATGACATCTACTCATAACTCCAAATAAAAGCAAAAAATCTATTAATATGTTGAAACCTACATAAAATAGGACCTCATTTCAGACACAGGCATGCACACGCACACACACACACACACCCACACACACATGCACACATATATATACAAATGCAAAGAACCGAACTTCACGTACACAGTCACAACCAACAAATATATCCAGCTAGGCTCATTAGACTTACATTGCACGAAGAGAGCCGATGATCAGCATAATTTAGCAAAGCTCGAGCCTCAGCTCGTCACCAACCATTCCCTCCCCTAACCCCCACTATAATTCGACCTTCGGGTCATTGACATTATGTCAAGTCCTGTCTGGTGGCAGACAGAGACAAATATCACATTCCGGCCAGGTACTGAACTGTCAATGCTCAATGGCAGATTTGAGGCCGAAAGGTCCCGGCTTAGGCTGGGCCACCTTCGGCTGGGTGAACTGTATTATTGACACCTTTGACACCTTTGTATAGCAATGGACCTTTTGGTCCAGTTTAAGCTATAACCAGGTACCCGTGCCTGGACCAATGTTTGGGTCCATTTCCAGAGAGGTTCATCTGGCCCACGTTGCACAAAGTGAACCGAAGACCAACATAGTCAAGCAGAGCTCGTGCCTCAGCCAGTGCCCAATCTTCCATCTCCTAATCCCCACTATAATTTGACCTTCGGGTTATTTGACCTTGTGTCGAGTCCTTACTGGTGGAAGGCAGAGACAAATATACATATTCCGGCTGAGACAGACGATGGGAGAGGAAGGTAATCTATACCTCCTATCGTCATGGGCCTCCAAGCAAGGCCTTTTCGGCAAATCGAATAAACCATGGAGAGAGAAGACTGACACAAAATCTTTGTACTATTTAACAAAACATATTTAAAGGAGAAACGCTGCCTAAATACACACACGCACAGAAACTCACACAAATACACGCGTACACGCTCACGCGTACACGCACACATACACACATTTATATACCTATATATCTATATATATATTATTACAGTGTTGGTTGTCACTATCTCACTTTGTGGGTTTGTGGCAAACCAAATGCGATATAATTTGGAGAGTGCTCGATGACTGTGATAGAGCTATTATGTAATAATAATGAGTATATATATATATATATATGAGTTTATATATATATTTAATAATCTGTTGCGACTTTAGCTACACATGGTGTCTCATGCATCAAGGAGACAACTACCAGTTTTTCGAGCGACACATGTATGTTCATGCACACACATACTAGATATCACTTATTCGTCCACACACAATAATACGCAAATATAACCGACAAAAACATACACACTTGTTCACACACTCACGCACACATAAAGAGTTGTAAACAATTTTAACGTTTTTTGACTGCATTTTTCAATTTTTTCGATTTCTTCATTATATTTCGTTATCTGTCTGCTGATTGTCTTTTACAAAACGTCATGGAACCTGAGGTCACTGACAAGCTTCCATGCTATTAAGTATATATAAAACTAATATATATTTACTTATTATTATCTATTTATCTAAGTATCTATCTATCCTAATAATATAGATGCTAATTTGAAAAGTTAACATGAAAATTATTTTTGACAAAACTGATATTACACTGTGTTACAGTTATGAACACTAGTTCATCACTCGAAATTTGATGTGAAGAGCACAATCATCAGACAGAAATGTGTTTAAAATGACAAATCAACCGTATTTTCTATTATTTTTTTACTAAACAATTATTGGCCGAAATAACATTGGTTTGCAATTTTTTTCCCAGTTTCATCTGATGATTGCACACATCACATAAAAGTTCAAGAAATAATTTTTTCTTGCTTATATATATATATATATACACGGTACTTCTACAAATTTGACATAGAACAAACACCTGTAACTTCCCTACTCCTTTTTACTAATGACACACTGTAAATCACAAAAGCTGTCATAAATGAAGATGCTTCCTTTTCTAATTGAAAGCACATTTATGAGCCAAACATGGCGTCCAAAAGTTGCTTCCCGAAACCTGAATACTGTATATCATATTACAGGCGTAAATAAATAACCTTAATCAGTTCCCTATTTGCCGGCTAATTGACACCTGCAGAGGTTTTCATGATGGCCAATGGTTTTTCGATTTTTGTTGCCGATGGCCAATGTGCAGACAATGACTCGTGATGGTCAACTTACGACATAATTATCTGTCGAAAGCAGCAGGCAATCTTGGACTGAAGAGGAGACGGTTGGCTACTGACAGTAATTGCTGTTTATATTCACTACGATATCAAATGGAATCGTAGCTTTTCCGATAAAATGTACATTGTCTGCTCAACAGCAATGGAATTGAATCGATTTTCTCATCAATATAGACGCAAAATTGCGAACAGAGCTGCACTCCTTTAAGCTAAGATAATATTCCACAAGTGAAGATTGCTGATCTGATAAAGTCGAGGCTTGGAAAGAATTTTAAATTCCAAATCTGTGAGATGATCCACAGAACATTAGCAAGCGGAATCAGATTTTTATGCACTTGTTTACATCGTAGAATAAAGGTTTATCATTATAGTAAAGGAGTCAATTAATCGCTGTTGTTCTTTTTTGTGAATGAAATTTCATTTAAAACATTTTTCAACTTGGTCAAAATGATGGAACACATGGTTCATGATTACATACAAAATTATCAAGTGGTTTTATAATAGATATAAAAAGTCTTTATTTATAAAAGCTAGATTCGTGAAAATCTTACTTTAATTATTAACACTCACAAAAGATTATTGTTCGAAATGAAGTTATAATGGTTCATATATATATATATATATATATATATATATATATATATATATGTATATATATATATATATATATATATATATATATATATATATATATATGTATATATATATATATATATATATATATAACTCCTCAAGAGGAGCAGGACGCGATACAAGGTAAATTTCAAGCGGAATTTAAAAGATTTAAATTCTGACATTTTCTTCTCATAGACCGTTAACTATCCCAAGGTTAAAGAGCTAAGTCTGCCCAACTATTTATAATATAATTAAAGATAGCTATTGTTTATTTTAGTCAATTATTTTGTTTTAGTGATAACTTCAGTGTTAGAGAAAAAAATTGAGTTTGACTTCATAAGTACAAGTTCACGCTGGAAAGTTCAGGCGATAGGTCTTTAAATGCATTCGAGGTCAGTTCCTATCAAAATATGTAATTGACAGGTTGGTTTTGAAACCGGCCACGAGCAAAATATTAAGATCGACGAGCAACATATTAAGATCGACATTTTAGACAGGTGTCAGCTGACATTAGTATGACGTGTAACTGAACGTTTTAATGATACGTTTTATCATCAGATTGATTGAGAGAACAGTTAGCTGAATATGTATTAGCAGAGTCAATTAGAAATGAAGAAATGAAGTCTGTGTTTTTTCGTCTCGTCAACCATGAATTAAACCCTCTTTCAATATATTTTTCTCGTTTCGAGCGACTGGTGTATAGACAGTGGAAGCAAAAAAACAAACAAACTGAGCCTTTTTATGTTTGTGTGTGTTACGACTTCTGATATGACCGTTAACGTAAAACTTAGACGTTTATATAGTTCCGTAACTTATAATAGTAACTCATAGCATGAGGGAGAATAACTTGATTGGAAAAGTGGCTGCTGGAAGCTCCCACTTTGGGCAACAGGATTTTACGTCATCCAACACAAGCAAGAGAACCCAGTCTTGGCTGTAATAAAATTTCTACGACAACATCCTCTTTTATTCTGGCTCCAAAACTCCCACGAATTTCAATCCTTTTGATTTTTATGTGTGGGGCGTGGTTAAGTGAGAGACCAACAAAACCTCCTACAACGCAAAAGATAAACTGAAGGCAAGGATAATGGAAGCATTCATCAATTTAAATCAGGAGACCATCAGAAGAAAAAGGCTTTCAAGAAAGTCCGAAGTTGTCAGGAGGCTTTGGTTGAAGCCAAATGCGATTTTTTTTCAATAGATTTTATCTATAGAATTTCAAGACACTTTTATGTCCTTTTAATATTATCTTTCTTTTCCCGTTCTGTTTTCCTTGTAAATAGGGATATAAGAGATTCAATTAATAACACACACACACACACACACACATATATATATATATATATATGGATGTGGATGACTATCGAGATATATATATATACTCCCCTACCCCCGTGGGGTTGAGTTCTCTGGCGAAGAAGTAATCGTGTTGACATTAGCGATTATTGCAAGCCTCTTCGTTTGAATTGAGGTCTCGGCTACCGTTGAACGGATGTATGTAAATAATATTAATTGTGATTCATAACCGTTTAAAATTTACTTCGCAGCTATTATCTCCTCGTGGCTGAATGGTTCGAAGCTTGTGTTGGCGTTTGAGTCAACCGGGTTTTGATCCCAGCTACGGGAAGATACTGTCTAGCCACACTGATGAGTTCTGATAGAACGAAACAGATCTGTCTGTGGATGACTATATATATATATATATATATATAATGAATGCATCACATCAGCAAATAATTTCATGACGTCAGGTTTCTTTCTAAATAATTTTTATATGCCAGTCGTTTAGCGTATATTTTCACATTTCAGCACATTGATCATATCACAAAAATCTGATGATAATTCTTATCAAGGTTTTGGGACCCGCCTTTATAATATATTCTGTTGTCATTTATTCATTTAGATATATATCTATTAACATTATTCCCGTTTCATTGTTTACACCGATCACATCGTAAAAATTGCTCACCTTTAAAATTTCATTTTCATTTTTCTTTTAATGCAAAATATATGATATGGGTATCATATTTACATATGGGAGGGTGAGAAGTACAAGGAAAGTGGAGAGATATCTAGCGAGGGGGAAAGATTGGGGGGAAGAGAGATAAATGACAGCATGTATAATCAGATTGACGTGTAATTTTGAAGATGCTATCCCCATAGCGATGGAGATAGCATCTTCAAAATTACATTTTGAAAAGGAAAAATAATGTCTACACGACATAAGTAAGCGAAATGTGCATATATATATATATATATATATATATATACATGTTATATTTTGCTTAAAGCATTGCAGAAATTATTTTATTTTATAATATTGAATTAATTTTGAGGACAATTACAATGCGAAATAATAATTATTTGAGTCAAATTAATTTCAGATTAAAATTTCATAAAGAACAAGATGTTCGAGGTTCAATTTTTTTAACGCTGTAAACAGGGTGTCACGTGGTCTGTTAGAACGCCATGTCGGGTGCTGTTACCGTGGTGCAACGTCGGGTTTTTTAAAACCATGCGGAACAGACGTAACTTCAGTTGTCCTAATCAATTTTATTTTAATTTTTTATTCTTATTTTATTTTATTTTTTAAAATACGTACATTTATTACAAGGAAGGACTACAGATGCAACTGGCTCACTCTGGCCCAATACGTAACGAAGGAAAATAACATATATAAATAAATAATATATATATATATAACTATCATAATTCTCTCCCTTGACTCTGAGA
Source organism: Sepioteuthis lessoniana (assembly GCA_963585895.1). NCBI lineage: Eukaryota > Metazoa > Mollusca > Cephalopoda > Myopsida > Loliginidae > Sepioteuthis > Sepioteuthis lessoniana. The sequence continues at coordinate 110,742,993 of OY757909.1, forward strand.
TTTTATTATAGTGAGTTAAATTGTTTAAGAAGTTATCTCTATAATGTGTCATTATAATTCATCGTCCGCATATAGACGAATGGTGAGAGAGGGTCAGGAAATCCGTGTTAGCGGCACGTACTTATATATATATATATATATATATATATATATATATACGAGGGGGTGGTTGAATGTTCATAGTCTGACATATAGAGAGTTTCAAGATTTTAAAGTTTTCATGATGTTTGTCTTTGTATGATATTCGGGTGTTTTTGTTACAATTAGTTGTTATTTTGTGGAGTACGAACAAGTTTGAGGTGTTGAAAGAAGGAACTAAACTTTCTTAAACTTTCTAAATTATTCAGATCTCGAAATCAAAACTTTCTTACAAAAATTTAACAGATCACGTATAGAATATACAGACACGAAGTCACTGTCTTTTTCAGGCATGTTTTAATTGCTACATATATATATATATGTATATATATATATATATATATATATATATATATATATATATATATATATATATATACGAGGATAATTAAATAAGTTTCAAGACTTTTTTCATATGGGTACTTTTATTGATAGTACACACATGAAACTCTTGTCTCCTTCGAAGTAATCTCCTCTGGCTGCAATGCACTTGTTTTACCGTTCCAACAAATTCTGGAAGGCTCCATGGAAGTCCTCTTGTGTGTGCGTGTCAATGATCTTCGTCACAGTCTAATTCATGTCCTCAATTGTCTCATAACGACAGCCTCTGAGCTTAGGAAATAACCAAAAGTCACAGGGAGCAAGGTCTGGACTATAGAGGGGCAGACGAACTGTCTAGATGCCCATCTAGGTCAAATATCTGTGACAAGGATAGAGTTGTGGACTGGTGCATTGTCATGGTGGATATGCCACTGACCCGATTTGAAGAGTGCTGGCCTTTTCCGACGGAATCTCTCCCTTAAAACCTCAACATAGTAACCTTAACCCTAACCCTTTGGCCAATCAACTCTGGTTTATTGACTTCCTTACTCCTCCCCTACCTCTCATCATCCCTCATAGACTCCCTGCCTTCCTTGAATCTCTTATGCCACTCAAAAACTAATGCTCGATTCATGCAAGATAGTCCAAAAGCAGTCTGAAGCATTCCATACGATTCTGTGGCCTTTTCCAAGTTTGAAACAGATTTTTATCGCATATAGTTCTTATAAAGTGTCCTCACGTCCAGATTGCTTTTTTGAAATTCACCAGCTGTGACAATCAGGCTTTAGTAGGGTGTATTCCAATTGCTGCTGTACCTGTTCATTTGAACCTGAAATCATAAAAATTTGTCAGTCATTTCAAAAGATGTATAGCAATAACATACTGAATTTTCATGAGTCTGACACAATTTTAAATGCCTGTACAAAAAAAATCTGGAAACTTATTGAATACACCACGTATAATGATTACAAAAATTCTCTAACAGTAGTAGCATAAATAAGAATTTATGTAACAATAGTAATACCGAATAGAATATTTGTAACAACTGTAATATCTAATGTAAAAGATATTCTGTTATATAAAGAATACCAATTTTTAAAAAATCGGTAACAACTGTAATACCAAATAATAAACCGTATTAACAATTATTGTTTTACACAATGTATTTCTTACAATATCTTAACAATATTTAAGACGAAGCTTGATAATTGTTATTGCTTAGAATATATGTACTAGTGACTTCATCTTTATTGTAATACAAGCAACGTTTCGGCCGAGATATCCTGTGGTCTTCTTCAGGTGTTTTGTGTCGAACTCCGGAGTTCACACAAAACCTCGAACTGAAACCTTTTTTTGATCTGCAGTATTTCAGTTGAAGTTGAGAAGTTTACAGTTGACCATATATGAAAGAAAAGAGAAACCATCTACCTTAGTGGGAACAAGTTAAAATAATTGTTTGTGATGATCAGACGTCATAAAAATGTCGTGCATATTTTGGGCAAGAATGACCTGTTGAGTAGACCAAGTATAGAGATGAATACGATTTGGGAAACATTAACCAAAAAGCCAGCTAAAAGAAAAAAAAATGCGATATGATCTTGGATCAAAAAAGCCTGATATGATAGTGGAGCGGAGTATCTCATAGGTTGAAGGAGACATTAGGTTTATAAGTACCAAAAACACGCTATGAATTGTTCAACAAGGACGCTTAGCGCAGTGGATAAAGCGTTTGGTTAAAAAGTGCTCTTGAGTTAAATCATTTTGAGGTTACTGGTAAAAATATCTAGAGATATTTACTTAACACTTCCCTCGGCACTGGTTAACAGAATTAGAACAGTCTGCCCTCTTAAATCAAAGAATTCAGTTCGAGTTTCTACATGAACTTCTGAGTTCTTCTAGAAACACCTAAAGAATATGAGGTCAATGTCCGAATATTTCTATCAATAACAATTAACACAATCATTTTTTATGAGATTTAATATTTCCTTATCTGAGATTACAGGAATATTTTTTAGGGAGAGGATTATTACTATTATTATTTAAACGTTCGTCTAAGCATTCATTTCATTGAAACAATATAGACATGTAAAACTGGTTGCTAGAATATCCTTGAAATTTTAATGTGTACTACATTTTACTTACTAATATATATATATATATATATATATATATATATATATATATATATACGTGTGTGTGTGTGTGTGTTATTAGGCTTTTTGTTTAATGGTATATCAACTTTCGTGGGTTACTTAATTTCAAAGACATCATTGGAGGACATTAGTGGTACAATGTAACCAATTGTTGGGGAGATAAAGTTTTTCATACCATGTGTATGCGTGTGTGTATATGTGTGTAATATTTTCTTCGTAAAAGACCAGATAAAATATTCTATAATAAGATGTTTTTCTTACCAGGGATATTATTAAGAAATAAAAATATATGTATACTTTTGTTAATTTTAACGACTTATAATGCTGGTCGCCTTTATTAGCCCCCATGAAATTCAAAAACATCATGGTCAATATCTCTTAAAAAAACCTAATATATATAAAACAGGTCTGACCTCCAAGTGTTTGAGGTTTGGCATAGAACAGAAAATGATATCGAATTTGAAAACAATAAAAGGCTAAACAATAAAATATTAAATATTCTATTGTTATTTTTGGCAACCTTAAAAATTAGACTGAAAAATAATTATATTTGGTGCATATGTAATAATTCATAGATAACCTCCTTGTGAAAAATTGGCAGTGTCCACGTGACAGGAATTAGCCAATAAATGAGCAAGCTAATGATTTAAAGTCAGATATTTTCACCGTTCTTTTTCCTTCAATAGAGAAAACGCGGGAGCTGCCAATATTTGTTTTACTTGGCTTTATGGGATGTCAACTCCGGATGGGTTTTTAATGTTAAAGTCGCGGGTTTTTCTTCAAACAGTCATATAGTTTCTAATAACAACCCTTTGTCGTATGCAATAATCATCGTTACCCCCCATCAGAAAACCACAAACACTGGCAGAGATGTGATAGACGAATGGGTTTAGATGTTATTTTCGATTGAATAAGCGAGGAGAAAGTTGCATTTAAAAGTTCTACCGATGGTGTGCTACAGGGAGAACAGTGTAGGATAATGGCAGCCAACTCAACATTAATAAACCTGGCGTTCGGCTTTGTGACCGATAACAAAATGTCAATCACGAGAACACTTCCTGTGAGTGCGAGAGATAGTTAAACCTGAAATTTGGATATTTTAAGAGTCAGTAAGAGAGTGGCTTAGAGGTGCCAAGGAACGATATAGATTTCGATGCCAACTCCCCTATTGGGCTGTACAACTTGTTAAAAAAGAGGTATTTCCAGGATCGACTTGAAAATACTTCACCTCTTCGTGTTTTAGACCCTGGTCTGGAGGGAATTTATAACAACGGCAATAAAATGAGTGGAATTTTTCTGTGACTACGTGTCTGACTTTTTATTTCTTGGTATAAACAATCTCATCTCTTAAACAAATCTTCCTCAAGTTTTTGTTTCTTCGAGACGCTGCAACATTATAGCATGTGTTTTTGAGTTTAATATTTTAGAAGTTACTTTTTAGAGGTTTTGATAGTTTACTTAAAACTTAAAAGAGTTTACTCTTTTCTCTCAAAATTAGTTGGAAGACTTGCGAAGAATAAACAGCCTGAATTAGTAACATATTGATAAATATGAGAATCGGTTTGTAACACTGTGGTAACCTGTTCCTTTATAACCAAGAACAAGAGACAATCCCTTCTCCAAAAATATTTCGTTACATGTACCAATCCTTTTCGTCAACTTTTCGTCCCAACAACATTTTAGTGATAACATTGTGAGAGGACCACAAATGCAACACCCGCAAAGATTTATAGTTTCCAGTACGCATTCTTAAAAAATATTTTGCATATAGTCATATAATTTTAAGTATTCTTATTAAATAGTAATATTTTGAAAGCCAATTTATTATTTCCAGGATATTTGACCATGCGAACAAATGGTATATGCACAACCCCGCAGCTGGAGAATGACACACAGAGACTCCTATGGGACTTTGACATACAAACGGATCACCTAATCTCAGCCAGAAGACCAGACCTTATAGTAATCAACAACAAAAAAAGAGAACTTGCAAAATTGTCGACTTTGCTGTACTGGCTGACCACAGAATAAAACTGAAAAGAAGTGAAAAGAACGATAAGTACGTAGACCTTGCTTGGGGATTTTCAAAAATCAACGGGACTGGAGGGACTGGAAGACGTGGAAGTTGGAGGAGGAGTGGAGATCATCCAAACTATAGCATTGTTGAGAACAGCCAGAATACTGAGAAGAGTTGTGGAGACCTGAAGAGATTTGTTGTCACTTCAAGTCCAATGAGAGACCATCAGCTAACGATGATGTGAAAAACTTTAAAGGAGGAGTAACAAGAAGAAGAAGAAGAAGAAGAAGAAGAAGAAGATCATAAAGAACATAAGTTAAAAACCCTACAGCAACTGAAACACAAAATCCTGAAAAATGAAATCACTACAGAAACCAGCAACACAACATCAATGTTAACACAATTAGACAGAAAAAATAGAGGGTTAATAAAGAAAATTATGACCAAAAAGAAGATTACATTACCATTCCCCTGGAATCAAGGCTGGAAAAAAGTCAAGGTAGATACGGCAAAGTTATATAAATTATCAAAAAATATCCCAACGGACAACACAACAAAATAAAATAAGCTAATTAACGTTGGAGTAAAACTTGTCAGCGATAAATACATATCTCCTAATGAAGCCGAACTGAAATACAAAAGCTGGATTGAAAATTTGGTTAGAATGACAAATAAAGAAACAGTAATATCAAGCGAATGTGTTAAGGAAGGAAAAACACACAAGGGTATATAGAGATAAAAAGACTAAAATAAGACAGCAAATAAGTCTGATGATAAAACTTAGAGAAATAAATCAGAACATATTGGCGAGAAACTTAAAAGTTTTATAAAAGAAAACAAAAATCGTGGTGTAATGGTTATCGTCGTAGGAAATGGACACGGCGATACGAGTTCAAACCTGGACGAGGCTGATTGCATTTTCACATAGCACTAATACTATTGGGAAAGGTATGAATTCAATTATTATCCCTCCAGCTAGGGCAGACTGGGTTCTTCAGCATTGGTGATGCAACTAGGCTAAGAGAAGGAAAACTCTCTTTTAAAGTCCGCTTAAAACTGACCTTGTGTCATATCCTACCTGAGCGGAGGGGTTGGTAAATATAGATAAAAGAAAACTAAACCAGACTTTACAAAATAACGACTGAAAATTCAAACAAAAAGTCGATGAAAAATGTACATTTTAAAACAAAAACCAGACACAAAAGGATAAAAAAGATTTGGTATAAAATAGAACAAAAAAGGTTGAATGGATAAATGACACGGAAAAAAGTCATGAGGTGAATATACATCTGGACCTAAGAGAAAACATTAGAAAATATCATGTCCGAAAACTCCAAACCATGATTCATGGATCCTTGTTTTAGACAGATTCTCGTCCAGGTCTAGTGGGTTGACAACCAGAATGTTTAGATGTTATGAAATACATAAGATTGTCTCAGCAAGAATACCCGAATGGCTGAGGAAAGGGAGAAAAACTTGCCTAATCCTGAAAGACCACGAACTAAGTACCATCCCCAGCAACTATAGATATGTTTAGCTATGATGCGGAAAATTCTAACAGCACAGACGGAAGAAATCTATCACTCGCTTGTATGGAAAATACTTTCTAGAAAAGTTTAGAGATGTTTAAATAAGACGGAATACAAAGACCCACAAGAGGCCAACTGGAGACACAGGGAAGAGAGAGACACAGACAAACCCAAAGCAGACGACGAATCATGCACGCACCCAACAGCACATGACAGCCGGCGAGCAGAAAGATAACAAAGTCTCTCTCTCTCTCTCTCTGTTCACCTTTCTGTCTTAATCTATATCGACCAGTTCATCTGCAAAGAAGCAAAAACAAAGCAGAATTCTTTATTTTTCTACACTTGCTACTAAAAAGGTAACGTAAACTGCGGTGTACAAATCAACCTTTTAAGATTAAAAAAATCTCTACAAAACGAAGTCTTCTCACACTGTTGGACTAAAATTCAAACGTTTACCTCAGAGTGATCAACCAATAGCACACCACTCCTAACAATCGATATACTCCAGTTACCGTAACTACAGCTGACTGTCACAAACTTTTCCAACGTATACTCGTGTTTGATGATCATAGTTGACAAATCAACGTAGGTATTAATATAGAATAATAAGACTGTAATATATATATAAAGTATTCTATTAAGGTTAGATAACACGCCGTTTTTAGCAGTCGATGCCCTGACTGGAAATGCTAACTGGAACGTCACAAAACGTTGGCGTCCAGTCAGACAACCACAGTTTGTTTTTTATCTGTCCCATTTCATGACTGCGAAATAGATTCGGAATTTATGGATATAAGCTTTAATGGTTATGATTTGCCTTTTTCATATCTGACTGATGTAATTCTGATTTTAGATAAAGATTATGTACACCAGACATTAGTGGGATAATGACTGTTAAATAAAACATTATTGTCGTTTATTGAACCTACGCACAGTGGAATTATAAATGTCAATATGTGGAACAAAATTTTAAATTTAGGCCTACTGGGTAGGTTTTGGCTAACCTGTAGCCATATGAAGTTTTGCAAGTCGACCAACAGAGCAAGCATAGTGCTAAATGATTAAGCATTTTAGTTAATTATTCCAGCAGTAAATTCTTTGGTTTAAGCTAAACTTGGAATTTAAAGTTGCTGAATTTGATTTGAGGTCTACGTCAAGTTTGCTGTGGGCATTTGTTTTACTAGGAGACACCGAGAATGCAATCATAAACATTAATTTGCGAATTAGAAGATGGACAGTTGTTTAAGAATCAGTTGATGTTTTATATTCTAAGATAAGCAATTGTGTAGAATCATGTGATATTTGGGAATTAGCTGTGAGGCGTCACTATAAAACTTAGCTGTAACATGCCATTTCCAATTTACGGAATTCATAAGTTTAGATATGTGTATATAAGGCAAGATTCAAAGACCCACAGGAGGCTAACTGGAGACACTGGGAAGAGAGAGAGACACGGACAAACCCGGATCAGACGACGAATCACGCATGCACTCAACAGCACACGAAAACCGATGAGCAGAAAGATAACAAAGTGTCTATCTCTCTCTTTCGTCTCCCACCACAGTTCACCTATCTGTCTAAATTGCTGACACGTTTTTTCTTCAATATCTCTATTTCGGCTGACTGCTATAAACTACTATTAACGGTCGAGCACAAATAAATTTTCGCATCTGTAAAACCAGAGGAGTCATGTTGAGTTTGACTATCTTTCCATCGCGGTTAGGTTACCACTGGGTCAGTTTGATAGTAAAGGGGTTACGTTACATACCCCTTAAGTGTCTCGTAACACTACAATAGGTCTAAGGCAGAATTTTTGACAGAAAAACCTGATTTCAAGTTATATGGCAGATATACGTGTACAACACAATTTACAGTTGATAAAATTTTGAAAATATCATTCTTATGTTTTTGTTTATTTTTGAAAGAATTTAACCAAAAATATAAACCAAAAGAAATGTAAAATTTTTAAATTAATTAACAGAGAATTGTTCTGTTTTAAATTCGCGCGGAAATTAATCGGCAATTAAAAAAAAAATGAATAAGTCTCTTATAAAGGTTATTTAAGTCAATGTTTGTTTCTTTTTTATTTGTATTTTAGTCTGTGTAAACAACTGTTTATAACTTGGTCAGAAAACAATTTTCGCATTTATTCTACTGTTGCATATTGACTTTTGACAGAATCGTCAATTAGGGATTTTTGGGACAGAATATTCCAGCTGTGTAAATAGGAGAAAACTAACATGGGTAAATAATCGGAATCAGGTCACGTCGGTTGACAACCGAAATGCAAGGCGTTATGAAAAAATATATAAAGAGGCACCCACAGTCAGTTAGAGCCAGTCAGTCGTTCGGGCAGTCAAGAGGTTCAGGATCTGCTAGCAAGTGTCTGGTGTGAGCGTGGGGGCCAAATGGGACCTTAGTGGAACCCGGTTGAGAACCTCTTGTCAAGGAAGCGAGGACGTAAGGCCCTGAATATGGAATTACAATGTGGGTTAAGGTCAATATGCAGTCTCCCGTCAGTCTGTGTCCGTGACTTTCGACTTTCTGTCTCTCTCACACTTCGACCAATTTCAGACATCTCGAGAAGTAATAAAGAGAGGGTATATTTTAACTAGGAATTTTAATTCTATATATTTTAACTGCGCGCACCTACACTCACAATCACAGAAACGAATGTCACCCTTCGTGTCACATTATAAAAAAGGTACTGAATTCGAAGAATAAATATAACTACCATCACTCTGAATACTAGGGATCTTCTTAGTTACTTCCTTTGGCAATTATGGCTTACTTAAGAAGTAGTTTAATTATAGAATATAAAAAAAATCAAATAATCTTAGCTGCATACAATTGGAAACCTTTTCATAGATGGCTCTAAGAAATTCTAAATCATGCCCAAAATAGCAGAATCTAAGTAACCCACAGACAGACGGACATTTAGGGAATAAGATAAAACTTACAGATGGCCTTTATTGAGTCTTAGTGACATTAGAAAATATGTTCATATGAAAAAAATTAAAATAAAACAGCTCTTTTATCAACTGTACCCATTTTTACGTTTTTTTTTTGTTGCTTTTATCACTTACATATTCACCAAGACACTAATACTGTACCCACACGAAGTCACTTAATGCCAATCCACAAATATATACACATAGGTATATATATATATATATATATGGGTGTGTGTTTGTGTGTGTAAGCAAGTATGTTAGTGTGTGTGTGTGTGTGTGTGTGTGTGTGTGTGTGTGTGTGTGTGTGTGTGTGTGTGTGTGTGTGTGTGTGTTAGGTAAATTTTGTAATGACATTCTACCGTAAGAAAAAAGTCACTATAAGAAATCGGATTTATATTGTTCGTCTGATGGATATGTACTTCAGAAAAATTCCCAACAAAATAAAATCTACAGTGAAAAGGAAAAAAATTTTACCAATATATATATATATATATATACTAGCTGCAGAAGCAGAATTATGATATTTAAGAACTAAGAATATCCAATAAGAATATTTAATATAATAATAAATAGAATATCTAATAAATTAATAGATAGAATATTTAATATGATAATAAATGATTCTATTATAAAACAAGATCAATTCAATTTTGAAAAATAAACTACAAAATAACATAGACAGAAATAGTTATTCAATATGGCTGCCATTTTTCTTTCAATTATTTTATCAACAAACCTTTGAAATGATTTTCATGACTTTAAAATAAATTCTTCAAACATTTTGTTCCATTCCTTCTCAATTGCAATGTTAAGCGAATCAATATTTGGGTGAGAAGCTGTATTTGTTTTATTTCTAAAACTCCCCCATATAGCATAATCAAGTGGGTTAACGCTTGGACTTGATTTGATGGAGGCCATAGAGAAACTCCAATTATTTCGAAATCATAGATTCTTGGTCGTTTCTTTTCTTGCTCATTCATATTGTCTGAATTTTAATTTTTAAAAAATGTTTGAATAATAGAGCAAATCGTGAAGATTTACATTTATCTGTTAATTCCAAAAATTTCACGAATCAAACTACAAAAACATTTTTAAAAACATTTAATATTTTGCTTCCGCACCATATATACATATATATATATATATAAATGTGTGTGTGTGTGTGCGCACGCGCGCGCGTGTGTGTGTGTGTGTGGTGCATTCAACAATTTTCCAGACTTTTTTTGCACCGGCATTTAAATTTGTCGTAGACTCTTGAAAATTCAGTATTGCTATACATATTATGACATGACTGACTAATTTTTAGGATTTCAGGTTCAAATGAATTGCTACTGCAGGAATTGGAATACACCCTACTGGAGCTGGTGAATTTCAAAAAAGCAATCTGGACGTGAGGACTCTTTACAAAAACGATATGCAATAAAATTCTGTTTTAAACTTGGAAAAAATGCCACAAAAACGTATGGAATGCTTCAGACTGCTTTTCGACCATCTTGCATGAATCGATCATCAGTTTTTGAGTGGAATAAGAGATTCAATGAAGGCAAGAAGTCTGTGAGGAATGATGAGTGGTGTGGGAACAGTAATGAAGTCAGAACACCAGAGTTGATTGGTCAAAGAGTTAGGCTTATGGTTACTATGTTGAGGTTTTAAGGGAGTTCAGGAAGAGATTCCGTCGGAAAAGGCCAGTACTTTTCAAATCGGGTCAGTGGAATTTCCACCGGACAATACACCAGTCCACAACTCTATCCTTGTCACATATATTTGACCAAGATGGGCATCAAGACAGTTCCTCAGCCTCCCTATAGTCCAGACCTTGCTCACTGTGACTTTTGGTTATTCCCTAAGCTCAGAGGCTGTCGTTATGAGACAATTGAGTAGATTAAAGCGGCTATGACGAAGGTCATTGACATGCCAACAGAATAGGACTTACATGGAGCCTTCCAGAATTTATTGGAACGGTACAACAAATGCATTGTAGCTGGAGGAGATTACTTCGAAAAAGACTAGAGTTTCATGTGTGTACAATCAATAAGAGTGCCCATATGAAAAAAGTCTGGAAACTGATGTAATGATCCTCGTTACTACTTTTTATCCAGTGTTAGAGTTTTTATATAACATTTTCCACAAAACCATTACAGGATCATAACCATATATGTTAATGAACTCAATAATCAAGATATACTACGTTGGACTGAAGCAATTTTAGTAATTATATCTGACAACACGGTCATAAATGTTACGCAGAATTGAAACCAAGTACATGTTTCGTCAATACGACTTCATTAAAGAGCTTTTGTCTTTTAAATGATACCGGAGATTATATATATATATATATATATATATATATATATATATATATATATATTTGTGTATGTTTGTGTATGATTATATGAATGTGCATATCTATATATGGACATACATGTATAAATGTATATATATATATGTGTGTGTGTGTGTATGTGTGTGTGTATATATATATATATATATAGTTTCCTATATTTATAAGTCAAAAGCGCTCAATATCGGTAATAAAGCATTCATATCTTCATTAGGATAAGTAAAGCTCAGAATCGATAATCCACACCCATTGTCTTCAAACGCTGATATATATATATATATATATATATATATATATATATATATATATATATATATATATATATATTGTACCAAGCGCTTAAAATTTATAAAATTCTTTTAAAAAATTCTTTACATCTGCAGTGATGATGTGCAACAAAGGGTTCAAAAATGATCGTAACATTTTCGGTAAGTTCATCTACCTACTCCAACCAAAAATCCAAACACTTGTCAGGAAATTTGAAAGGATTCAATTAAAATAGATAATATGTGCCTTTATTTTTTAATCAAAACTGGTTAAGTGAAAGTCAGCTGTCGAACAACGCGTTCTTAAAATACACACACACACACACACACACTCCAGCACTCACATACACACTCACACACACACACACACACACACACACATATATATATATATATATATATATATATGATTTATTGTTATGATAAGAAAGAACCCGACAGTCACCAAGCGCCAAGGACTCTGCGCCTTCCTTATCCTAAGATCTGTACGCTCTATTACCGATATTGAGCGTTTTTATTTATAAATAAAGACCACAAGTATGGCGCTCTCAGTCAAAATCATTATGTAACATTTCCTTGCTGGCCACTCCTATAGAAAACAGACATGATATAAATAGATGAAGATATTTTAGTTCTTTCTTTAAATGAGATATATTGTTGCAAATCATGAAAACTCACATTCCAGGATAAATGCTTTTACTTTAAACCAATGGACAGCGCCTGTGTGAGTCATACATAAACGGTAGTAATAGTGGGGGGATTTAAGCAGAAGTTCAGTATTTTAAAAAAAGACAGGGTAAGCGATAGATACTTGGGAAAAGTCGGTTGGTATGGAAAAGGCCACCTATGTGTTTTACTGGATAATTGCCTTCGGCTTCTTTTGAACAAGGATTGCATGCCAATATTCACCGCAAGCCATAGACGCTTTCGTGAGAGGCTACACAAGTGAGTTTACATTTGATTAAACGTTTTGGCTTTTGAAAAGACTACAGGAATTCGGTTAAATGGAGATGTCGTTGACAACAGATGAAGTCATTTCGAAGAGACTCATTCATTCAAATAAATAATTGAAAATTTCTTTTACCCACATAATCGCCCAGTCTTCTGAAGCCGTTGAATAGACTGACTGCATCTCTACCGAGGGATTATACCCCTCCGAACGAGTTTCCTACATATGACACTAAACAATCTGATAATAAGGTTCCAGTAATGCTGGAGCTTTGGGGAATACGGAGTACCTCTTTATTGTCATTGCTCCAAGGTCCACCCTTGCTCAGAGTAGTATCACATGATAGTGTCCTATCTATGGGTCAAATAGAACTTTGTTATTTAAACCGTGAGCAAGCAAATTGCTTTTATTTAATCTATCTACAAATAGAATTGTTTGACTATTTAACTGCGTGTAAATAAATGAGTGATATTTAATTGAATTGTTAGTGATGCCTTGAAATACGTAGAACCATTTTATTGTGTGCAAATGAATGGTTGATGTTGAATAGAATGATTAATATTAAATAGTAATACTTGTAAATGCCTTACTGTGTGCAAACAAATGATTAATATTGAATAGAATTAAAAGTGTTTGATAGCAATAATTGGAACCATTTAACTGGGTAGAAACAATAGCAATACTAGTGTGCAAACAAATTAGTTCTAACTCATTTAAAAATCAAATTACCGACAAAGTAATCTCTTACATATCAAATATTTAAGTTTAAATGTGTGCAATTGAAGTCATTTCGAAGAGGCTCATTCATTCAAGTAAATAATTGAAAATTTCTTTTACTCACATAATCGCCCAGTCGGCTGAAGCCGTAGAATAGACTGACTGCATCTCTGCCGAGGAATAATGCCCCTTCCAACGATGTTAAATTGTTACTGTTACATAGAGATAGTTGAAACTATTTCTCTGTGTGCAAGCAAAGGATTAATAGTGAGTATAATTATACGTATTAGATAGAAATACTTGCAACCGTTTAACTGAATGCCAAAAAATGTGCTCAGAGCCTTTAAAAACTGTTTTTTACAAAATGTTTATAATCATAGATATTTTCAGTGGATGTATAAAAAGGATTTGATATTAGATAACCTACAAAGGTCGATAGACCAAACCAAACCAAACCAAACCATACCAAACCAAACAAAACCATTTACATATATAAACATATCAAGACGACACAAACAATACTTAAGGCTTATTTTGCCCTTCGTATACGTTCTGGTTCTGACTCGTAATTTAAAAAAAAAACATTCAGGAATAATTGTGTATGCTTACTATTAGTGGTTAAGTTTAACATTGTCATATCCTGATGGATCAATTAAATAAATTCCATGGAATTTTCACCTAAACTGAACCTCATTTAAGTCATATATAATTAAACTTAAATAAAACAATTACCTTGTTCGTTGTTTATTAGTCAATTGAAAAAAATGTTCAACTCAAATCCAGTTGATTTGTTTGAAAAGGTTACACTGTTCAAAGGCATATCAACCTTCTTGGTTTATTTAAGGCCAAAGTTATCCTTGTTGAAGAACAGTAGTGGTACTATAGCTGGGGAATAAAGGGTTCATAATTTTCCTAATGGTATTAATCCGAAAATGAATTTGATTGTCCGACTTGAGTTCAAATTGGCTTATCACCATGTCGCAGACTTCCTCCATATCCAGCTGAGTGAGATAAACTCATACTACACTTTAATCAAAGACCGAAGACAATCTAAAAACATAATTCATCCAACGCTAACGTCTTTCCTGTCTCGTAATGTTTTAATACCTTACTTAATCAATCTGGATTCTTACGTTTTTATCTTGTTTGCTTTTTGCTTTTTTGATATTTCATCACCATCATCATCATCATGTCATGCTTTCAGCACGGATATCCCTGACCCTCTCTCGCCACTTCTCCCTATCGTTTATATCCTTCAGGTCTTCAGAGCTACATCCCGTATCCTCACATAGCTGCTGTATGTATGTTCGAGCTGGTCGTCCTGCTTTTGCTAGGCCATATGGTGGGGTCCATAGGAGTACATCACTTATGAGCTCGTCCTTGCTTCTCCAGCAGTGTCCTACATGTCTGGCTCGTCTAACTTGCATAGTTTTCGTGATGGGAGGCAGGTGGCCGTATAGTTGGTGCCTTGTGGGGTGTTGTCGCCAGGACTTATTCAATACCGCTCGCAACATTCTTGTGTAATTGCCTTGACATTTAAAATACCATAATTATTTGTACATAACAGGAAATCCTCTTCTCATACTTTTAAACCTAAACCTTAGGGATAGGTATTATACACAATAATAAAAATCAACTTAATTCTGGCCATGTGCGATACTACCTTCGAGGTGACATATGCGAAAGTAAGTTTTATCTACAGTCCGAACTAATCCGTAAGAAATACATGTTTTATTCCACTCTAGAGAAACAGCAGCAAGCCAACGGAATGTATACTTATTAAAAACGTTGATCCTTCTACTGTGAGCTTATGTTCGCTGCATATCTTGAGATTAGCTTTAAATATCACATGAACTTTCTGTTTCAAAATATAATGTGAATTATGTAAAATTTTTTAGACGATACAAAACAGATAAAAAAGGCTTGACAAATGTTAAATGTAGGTTGTGTGGTTGGAGGGTTGTGTTTATTGACATATCAACCTTTGTAGATTATTTAACGCCAAATCCATTTTTTATTCAAATAATCAGTTCTATTTCAAACAACTTAGTTTAGCATGAGTACTCAGTTTAATTGTCAAAAACATTTCTATTTCAAGCTATTCAGTTTATTCTGACAGTTCTAATTCAGCTAATTCAGTTTCGTATGAGTACAGATTTTGTTTACACACAGTTGAATGTCGAAACAGTTCTATATTAAACAATTCAGCTTAGTGTAAGTACAGTTACAATGTTAGAAACAGTTCCGTTTCAAACAATTCAGTTTAGCATAAGAACGTAGTTTAAATGTAAGTATAGTTCAATAGTCAAAAACATTTCTATTTCAAGCTATTCGGTAGAGTCAAACAGTTCTAATTCAAACAAGTTAGTTTAGCATAAGCATGCAGTTAGTTCTATTCAACCTAAAGATAGGGCCCTATCAGGTGCTACCATTCCGGGCTAGAGTGGACCTGGGAGCGATGGCAATGTAGAGGTGCTCCACATTTCCTAAAGCTCCAGCATCACTGGAGCCTCACCATCAGATCATTTAGTGTCATACCCAGGACACTCATTGGGCGGGGGTCTTACTCCTCAGCAAAAATGTAGTGCGTGTATTCTACAGCCCCAGCCGACTAGGTAAGTTAAATCTAGGTTAAATTTAGCTGCTACAAATTTAAAAAAAGTCACTCTGTATTATACTGCTTATTTTTTTTCCAGAATTTAATTGCTTAAAATTTGGGGTTCATTTAAACATGACTAATTACTGTATTAACGGTATGATACTAGAGTTTATATTCCAAATATTTCGAAGCTACTGGCTAATATCCAAACAACTGTTTATTATTATTATTAGATTTTATAATGTCTTTGTCTGATAAAGTTGATATTGCTCATAATTTGTGACGCTATGATGATAAATACGCCGTCTAATTTAGTAACGGTTATGTATGTATTTGTACGTGCTTTAAAAATTGCTCAGGTTCATCAAAGTGGGTTTCGTTCGGGCGCCACCGTTTAGGTGTCATTGTTGGAACAGTCTTTACATTGAATTGTTTTGGCTCCTTTGGCATATCATGAATAGATCAATACGATTGGAAGGAATGGCTAAATATTCATAATTAAAAAAGGATTGGATTTTTTTTCTTACAATAATACTAAAATCAATTAAGTTAAATGAATATTAAAGATTTAATGTATCTCATAATTAACGTTCAAACCAAGCAAATTTTCCTACGAAGCACGTGAATCAAACTGCTCATTGGCTCCTATGTATTTCAAAGATTTTGATTTGGTGCTTTCCTGGTAAAACCTAAACCCTAAACTCGAAAACCAAACACTGGATTGCCTAGTCGGGTGGAGCTGTAGAATATCACAACTGCTTCTCTGCAGAGGGATAAGATCCCCACCCCAATGAGAGTCCTGGATATGACACTAAACAATATGATTGTTAAGTTTCCGTAAAGCTGGAGCTTTGTTGAATGCGCAGTATCCCTTCATTGCCATTGCTCCCAGGTCCAATCTGGCTTACAGTGCTAGCAACTGATGAGGTCCTACTTATGGGTCAAATAGAATTAATCTGTGTACTTATGCTAAACTGAATTGTGTGAAATAGAACTGTTTTTGACATTAAAACTTGGACTTATCTTAAATTGAATTGTTTGAAATAAAACTGTTTTTCATAGGGAAACCTAGTATTTACGCAAAACTGAATTTTTTGAAATAGAACCGCTTTGACATTTAAAATGTGTGCATTCAAAAAACTATACTTATACTAAACTGAATGGTTTGAAATGTAATTCGGTGCTAAATGACCCGAAAACAGTTGATACGCCGTAAAAATAACCAACCAACCAACCCAGGAATAATCTAACGTATTTTACTTGACCGTTACTGTTGTCTGCTTCTCGTTGCACTATCCGTCGGTTGCTGTTGTTCGGTTCTCGTTCTGGCGCCAAAAAAATTCAGCGCCAAAATAACGAAGTCAAAATGTTGGTGTAAAAATGGTGGAGCCAAATAATTTCAATCCGTGCTCATCAGTTATTACTAGTGTTCCGTTTTAATGAAGAGAAGAAATACAGCCTGGGAGTCAACAGTATACAATATTCTATCTTCATTTCTGTTATTATCCGACCTGATTAATATGAATGTTTATTTGCTAAAAAGCCTTTCTAAAGAAAAACACTTTATTTAATCCTATAGATTTTCTTTAAATGTTCGTAAATTGCCCAGTCCCACCAGCTTTTTCCGCCATCATCCGAAAATGTCCTTTACCCTCTTTTCTTGGTTCAAATGAGAACTTAATGCTAAGTAAAACGTTTTATCGAATATAAATTTACGTACATGTGTCATTCAGTAAATAAAAGAAACTTTTTGAAAAAACAAAACAAATATTTTTCCATTAATGCATTATTTGGAATTGGTTTAAAGCTAAAATGACTTTAATCTCACAAAAAAAAATGTTTTCACATTATTCAAAATGATGAAAAAGCAGGCTTGAACAGAGGTCTGTCATGAATTCTCTGGTAGCTGAGAAATGCAAACAGTTTGAAATTTACTGATGAATGAGTGATCTGTTCGAAAAAGAATGTTTTAGTAAAAATAAATTGTTTACAAATAGGCTAAAACTGAGCTTTGTTCCGACCAACCTGAGTAAAATAAATAGTCGATGGTCTGAAAATATGCAGACTCTCCAATAAAGAAAAGGTTCGAGGCGCTGCAAGTCGGTAAAGAATGCCATGCGGATAGTCTTCTAGGACATGAAAACAGACATCATAATTGATTTCCTTGAAAAAGGTGCAAAGGTAGACAATGCTTCCCATTACAAAGTTCTGAAGTAATATTTCCTTTTATTTATTAAATGACCCACGTTGCTAGGTAAAATATACATGACAATAATATGCTTAATGTTTTAACTCGTTTGTTGACATTATTGATCTCCTCTTAAGTAAACATAAATGAAAAAGAGAGTAAATGACATAAGAAAGAGTTTTGCCATTAAATGTAATCGATTTTACTCTGAAAGAGAAACTAGGCCTTTTTTTCCCAGTGTAATG
This sequence comes from Sepioteuthis lessoniana, assembly GCA_963585895.1. Classification (NCBI taxonomy): domain Eukaryota; kingdom Metazoa; phylum Mollusca; class Cephalopoda; order Myopsida; family Loliginidae; genus Sepioteuthis; species Sepioteuthis lessoniana. Next base: position 110,761,410 of record OY757909.1, read on the forward strand.
GCTACTACAAATCAGACAGAATCACTCCTCTGCCCACTGTAACGCAACGTATCGAACGATAAAAAGCTTTTTATCTTCCTTTGTTGACATACAAAGTGTCGTCTTCTACAGACCTGTTGCTGTTCCGATTTTGACCTATTGTTTAACAATTAGCAACTAATTAGCTGATGAATGTCAATACTCCCGTTGTCCAGACGATTCATCGATTACTAATTATTGTTAAGTGATTTACTGAGGACTACAAAGCAATTAATACAGTGTCATGTAGCAATGTCATAAAGGGCGTAATAATTATGGCCTGATCACAAGGTCGATCGTGTTCAATATTTTTTGATAGAGGCTTGACTCTTCTTGTAGTTAGAAATAGAATCAGTGACTAGAAGTATAATAATAGACGCGGTTGAACATGTTTCATTCCGAGGACATTAGATTACCCCACATTTTTTGGTTAATTTTACATGATACTTTCAGTATATTTTAGATAACGCTGGTTATATAACGGTCAATGACGTAGGAATTGAACACGATGACTCGAGTTCAAATCCTAGACAAGACTATTTACATTTTATATAGCGCGAATACCTTTGAAAAATGCATGAATCCAAGATCCTCGTTCCAACTATGGTTAAATAGTTAAGAAGACTGGGCTCTTTAAACTTGGTATGGGAAAAAGGAAAACTCTAAATTTAGACCACCTGAACTTCGCTTAAAACTTGACCTTGTGTAACACCCTTCTCGTACGGGGGTGGTGGGTTGTAAATGCATACAATATATTTTCTAAGAAAAACAAAAATTTCGTGGGGAGGCACTTTTGGTGTAACTTGATAACATGCAGGACTGCTGTATCATTATAAGCAAGGTCTAACTTCACTCCAACTATTATATCCACTTCCAAATTAATTATTATTGAGAACTCTTTACCCCTTCAGTTATGGGTTAAGCAATTCTGGCAAGGCCGAAACACAACCGCATAGTCTGGAATTAGCCGCTGCAGGCATTGGCCTCCATGTCAATGCACACTAAACGGAATACATGTGCTTTAATCAAACAGGCGACATTTCCACACTAAGCGGTAGCTTTCAGTAACTAGCCGACAAGTTCACCTACCGAGGAAGCAGTGTCTCAGTAACCGAAAAAAGACTTCGACAAGCGGCTAACGAAGGCATGGACAGCTATCGATAAACTATCGGTCATATGGAAGTCAGACCTGACCGATAAAAATGAAAAACAGTTTCTTCCAATCTGCGGTCGTCTCGATACTGCTATACGGATGCACTACTTGGACGCTAACTAAACGGCTGGAGAAAAAGCTAGACCGCAACAAGAATGGTGCGAGCAATATTGAACAAGTCCTGGAGGCAACAACCCACAAAGCACCAAGTATACGGCCACCTACCTCCCATCACGAAAACTATCCAAGTTAGACGAACCAGACAAGCAGGGCACTGCTGAAGAAGCAGGGACGAGCTCATAAGTGATGTACTCCTATGGACCCCCTCATATGTCCGAGCAAAAGCAAGACGACCTGCTCGAACCTACATACAGCAGCTCTATGAGGATACGGGATGTAGACCTGAGGACCAGCCAGAAGCGATGAACGATAGGAAGGTGTGGCGAGAGAGGGTCAGGGATATCCGTGCTGGCAGCATGACATGATGATGATGAATGTTCTTCTGCTAGAATGGGTTTAGCATTAAATAACCCACGAAAGTTGATATATCATTGAAGAAAAAAAGACAAATAATGATATCCATGTTCAAATAGAAAATATAGACTCCTCAACCATTACTTATTTATACAGAAGTCATGAAAAGGTTTCTTATCACCATTTTTTGACTGCTAATGTTTTTTTGCACAAATGCATCTGGAAATGTTTGAATTATTTTAGAGACATCTTTACCTTTTCTATTAAGACGCTGTTTGTCCTTTTACTAGAAGTAAAGTCTCAGACAAAGAAATGATGACTGCTTCCCGTTCATAGAAGATATTTTGATCCAGTTTTCTTTTGTCTCTTGAATGGTGCTGTTTTTTTCTTTTTGTGACTGAATGTTTTTTCATGATTCTGGTGAAGAACTCCACAAATGATATTCAAAAGAATATATATATTTCTATATGACTTATTTCTTGCCTTAATGCTGTGATCTTAAAAATAAAGGTAATTTTTTTTTTCGCTGGCAAGTGCATACGTCATACAATAGACGAAATTATGTGCAATCTAATCTATGTATATTATATATAAGTAAACTTCTCAAACACACTCATACACACGTACACACACACACACACACACACACACACACACACACACATATATATATATATATGTACGCGTGATAAGAATATTTGTAATATACAAATGGTTAATTAGAAAGCGTACTGTTTAATTGATTGAATGAAACGAAATTGCTATTTCATTAATAAACTATGTTCAATATCAGTAATTGAGCACCTCTAGATGTAAGTTCCACAGCTTTGACACAGAGTAAAAGGTTATTTGGTAGCGGTCAATTTCTTGCTTTTGCTATCATCAGATCAAGTTTTTGGTTGACTTAGTGTCAACACTAAGCTTCCTCATATATATATATATATATAGTCAAGGGTTTTAGAAAAATTCTAAGTCTGACTCATTAAGAAAAGCTATGGCTGAAAATTTTTGTTATGGCAACGCACACTCTCTTCTTATTATGCCAGAAAGAGTAATTCAGATTTTCTGCGAAAACTTCTGTGCAAGTAAGGCCGATATAAATGTGTGATATGAGCAGCAAATCTAACATCTTGTTGATCTATCTCTTTATATATAAATAGATATATATGGGGGATGTTGCCGCCTGGACTTGTTCAGTATTGCTCGCAGCATTCTTGTGTAATGGCAGTCTAGCTTCTTCTTCAGCCGTTTAGTTAGCGTCTAAGTAGTGCATCCATATAGCAGTATCGATACGACCGCTGCCTGGAAGAAACTGCGATCCATTTTATCGGCTTGGTCTGATCTCCATATGATCGAGAGCCTATCGATAGCTATCCATGCCTTCGTTAGCCGTGTGTCGATGTCTGTCTCTTGTTGATGAGACGCTGCTTCCTAGGAGGGTGAATTTGTCTACTAGTTTCAGAGAGGTTCCATATAGTGTGGAAATTTCGCCTGTTTCAGCTGGGGTGGGTGTATTCGCTAGTATCGCTATGTCATCGGCGTAGTCGGTGTCGGTAATTGTTTTTGCGGGGTACCTTCTGCCCCCTTTCTTTGTCAGCTCGAATCCATTTTCTCTTATTTTTGTCGAAGTTCTAAGCACGTAGTCTAGACAGATGATAAAGAGGTATGGGGCTAGCGTGTCCCTTTGAAGTACTCCTGCTACAATGTCGAAGTATTCTGTGTCCCCATCCAGTGTACGTACTTTCACGTTGGTGTTTCTGTAGAGAATTGTTATCGCTGCTACGGTTTCTTTTAGTAGGCCGTATGCTAGTAGGATTTGTTCCATCTTCCCTCTGTGTATGGAATCGAAATCCTTGGTAAAGTTGACAAATAGTAATGTCGCCAGTAGGTTTTTGCCCGTACGCCTTCAAGGATTCTACGGATGGTCAATATTTGTGAGGTCGTGGATCTATTTCTTCGGAAGCCATTTTGGTTTTTCCTAAGGTTTTTGTCGAGTTGGGATTCTGTGCGGTTTCGTAGTAAGGCATTGTAAATTTTGGCTGCTATTTATATAAGTGTTATACCTCGGTAGTTCTTGACTAATCCGAGGTCACCCATTTAAGGGAGAGGGAGGATGCATCCCTTTATCCATCTGTCTATTGGATTTTGATTATAGACTGCTCTGCAGTGTCGGAGCAGTATGTCGTTGAACTGTCTGGTCTTCCATACTTCTGGGGGGATCTCGTCCAGCCCTGTAGTTTTCCTATTTTTAATTTTTTAAGAACCAATTCGAGTTCTTTGGTGAACGGACCTAGTTCAATGTCTAATTGCTTACTGATATTTCTGATGATCGGTTAATGCGTTACTTTCGGTGGGTTTCCTAGTAGAATTTCGAAATGCTGTTTCCACAGTTTTATTCTTTCTTGTTAGTTTGCAGCTTTCAATTTTGCTTTGGCTGTGTTCTTCCTTCTACTCACTTCGTTTATTGTTTGCCTGGCTATCCTAGATTGCCTATCTTCCACCGAGTCTGTAATCTTATCGAATAGAACTGTTTTTGCTATATTAATGGATTTTGTATTAAATAACCAAATTTTATGCCATAAAATAAAAAAAAACAAATAAACTTTGGCAGGAACTCTTTCAATACTGTCATCAACTCAACGTAATTTTTCAGCAGTTAGATTAAAACTGTAAGTATTACAAGTTCCTTACTTGTGAGTAACACACCATATTTGCATGTAAGTGTTCTATTTGTTTTTCCGTTACTTTTCTTATTTTTATGCTTACACTTATAACTAAATTAATATATATATATATATATATATATATATATATATATATATATATATATATATATATATATATATTAAATTAGTTATAAGTGTAAGCATAAGAATAAGAAAAATAACGGAAAAACAAATAGAACGCTTACATGCAAATATGATTTCTATATATATATATATATAAACACATTTAATGTTTTGAATGAGTTTTGTGCTCATGTTTAGTATTCAACATTATCAATTTTTCTTCTTTTAAGATATTTCTGTTTTGATTTGATGTCTATATATCGATATTAATTTGCTTTTTCCTTTAATGGATGATCTATTTGTGTGTAGTAGATACTCGTAAGTTTTCATTTAAGCATAACACATCTATAATAAAATATTAGAAAATATAAAATCATGTTATAAATGTAATGTTTAACATCTATTCTACTTGAAGATATTAAACATTCTTCATGAGTATTAATAAAATGGTTTCTGCTATTTATTATTGATATCTAATAAAATCTTCATTACAATGAAATAAAATAAAAATGTCCACTATATATATATATATATATATATATATATATATATATATGTACAAGGTGTGTCTGAAAAGCAAAGGGATTGTGTTTCTCCTTTAAAAAAAACCTTCAGTCTAATGCAATTTCCAATCCTTTTCTTTTAGGCTTTCACATACTGTCTGCTCTGTCTCTTAGATCTGTAGAATACGCTGACTTCTCTTCTGTGCAGAGGTAAGCCCCTCAAACTACAAGTCCACCGTTAAACCGTTGGTGGCGACCTGTGATGTTTAAGGACGGCAACCGTATGGTCATGTGACTTGCAACAAACCACTGGTGAGGCCCACTTGCGTTGATAGAAAAATACTTTGTCCCAGATAAATTACACGGTTATAAGTATCGTCGTTTCAAACTTGAAATAGGCTGGGGCTCAAAATCCTTCTCCCATTTCGAGTATACTGGCAGTTTAACACCATCTAAACTGAGACTAACCCAGTTGGCTAGGCCTGTAAAATACGCCGATTTCATCTCTTCACAACGGTAAGGCTTTCTCTTAATGGCTATGGGTATGACACTAATCTGGATCTAATGGAGAAGCTTCAGTAATGCTGGAGATTTAGGGTATATAGATTACCCTTTATTATCATTACTCCCATGTCCACTCAAACCATTTGTGGTAGTAACTGTTAGGGTCCCATTCATGGGTCAAATAAAACAGTTTAACAATTTCTTTATGCGTAAGCAAGTGATTGATATAAAATTGAATCGTTAATATTATATTTAATATTAGCAATTCAATTTAATATCAGCCATTGGCATAAACTGAAGCCATTTCGCTCTGTTCAAAATAATAATAAACATTAAGTAGAATTGTTTGTTTGTTTGTTTGGGTTTTATGGCATATTAACCTTTGTAGGTTATTTAATGCCAAATCTATTTTTACACAAATAAACAGTTCTTTTTCAAACAATTCAGTTTAGCATACAGTTCAAATGTCAAAAACATTTCTATTTCAATCTATTCAGTTTAGTCAAAAAGGTCTTATTCAAACAATGACCCGATCAGATGGTACCACTCTCGTCCAGAGTGAACCTGGGAGCAATGGCAATGATGGGATAATCTGCATTATCCAAAGCTCCAGCATTACTTGAACCTGACCATCAGATTGTTTAGTGTCAAAAACATGACACTTTTGGGTGGAGGATCTGACCTCTCTGCAGAGAAGCAATCTATGTATTCTACGGCCCCAGCCGACTGTCCTACCTGGACACTTGTTCGGGACCACTTACACCTCTACAGGGATACAATCGAGGTTTTCTGCAACACTAGACGACTGGGCAAGTGTAGAATTGTCAGTGTTAGATATCAATGATTAAAACTATCTAAATCTGTGTCAACAAATACTAAGTAGAAACGTTCATGTTAAATATGACTGCTTTAAACCATTTAGCTGTGTGCAAACAAGTGGTTGATACCAAATAGAATTATTAGTGTTAGATAAAAATACTTGAAACCATTTAACTGTGTGCAAACAAGTGAGCTCGAGCTCGTTTAAACATGTTACCTACAATTTCTGTTTACAAATCACAACTATTTAATATATTTACAAACAGAATTTGACATTAAGTAACCAACAAGTGTTGGTATGCCGTAAAACCCAACAAACAAACCATCTATGCAATTCTTGAAGGATTCTTCTGAGATGACTTTTTGGTCTGACGTTACGGGCCCCTTGATAGTTTCTACGACCACTGAAGGAATTTCCTTTATCCCCTTGAGCTAAGGGAAAATAGACCATTGCGAGCAAGATCAGTGAAATAGGGAGATTGTTCCAAGACGGTAATGTTTCTCTTTCTCTCTCTCTCTCTCTCTCTCTCTCTCTCTCTCTCTCTCTCTCTCTCTCTCTCTCTCTCTCTCAGACACTGCTGGGTGCTCAGGGTGTGTGTTGTTATGGTGAAGTAGCAAGCACCTGTTCTGCCACAGTTCTCGTCTCTTCTCTCGCATTGAGCCAAGCAAACCCCACAGTATCAGTTTGTAGTCTAACTGATTAGTCACCTGGTCCTTTTTGGTAAGAACTTGATGTGAAAGATGCCCCTCACATAATCAACATGTCTTCTTTACTTCGTCTGGCATTTTTGGGCCATGGTTAGGTCAGAGATTACCAGTGACTATCCTGGATCTTGTTTGATGACTTTATGAATCATGTTTTTCTTCAATTTGAAGACGCTTGACGATGAACAGAAAAAACTACACGCAGTGCTCTGTGTGCACATCAGTCACGAGTCTTGGCGAAATATAATTAGTCTCGTTGATCATTTTAATAGTAAGTTGTTTTCGATGTAGATTTAAAGGTTCATCAAGTCTAGGTTAGGATAGCAAAGGCGCCCAAATTGAAAATAGAAGTGTATCAGCAGCCAATCGGTCACTAGCCGTGATTGGCTGAAAAAAGCTTAAACTAAAAAGCTGTTAAAATGGAGGCAGGATAGAAAAGAGGAAAAGAAGGAATTGTGGAAGAGAAGCAACAATGTAAAGATGACAAAAAATTCCGGCACACATTTTGGGTAAGGTCTGTGAAACGCCACCCCCCACCCACCCACTGCGAAGTCGTGAAAGCAGAATCATCGTGCAAGCACATCAGAGAACTACAAGAGTAAACGAGAAAGATAATACCAAGGTCCGTGTCTGCTGTTGCTCTCTCTCTCTCTTTCTCTCTCTCACAACGGCTATTTCTCTCGATCTATCTAAAGTGGTTAATTCAGTTCATAAACCCTTCCTCTCTTCTTGACCAGTACTAAGCGGTTTAGTTGTGTATAAACTTTTGTATTGGCGAACCAAGACTGTTTTGAGCGTTCGTTACTTTTTCTCGCAGCGTGGTTACAACAGGGGTCCGACTGAAACTTAAGGTGTGGTGTTACTCTCGTAAACCCAATAAGACTGTGGTGATGGAAATGTTTATGAAGTGTCGTAGCGAAACAAGGGTCTGCTGAGAACCATGATACTGCAAGCGTCTCTTTGGTGTCGTACTATTACAAATTTCTATTGGAGAACCGTGGCGTTACATTGGCAAAAACTCGAGGCAGACTTTTTGCATACACAAATCCTCTGTAATATTCCTCCAATCACTGTCCTTTTTCATGGCGAGCTGATTTGCTATCATTCTAACAGTTAACTAACGATCAAAACGCACCAATAGCCTAACCCACTCAATGTTGACCTTTGTTCTGTTTGTTAAAGGCTTTCCCCGCCTAAAGACATCTTTTTCCTCCTCGAACTTATTTGTAGCACTCAAAAACATATGTATACAACTTGGTATTAACCCCAAACACTTCCGGAAGCATTTCAAGAGATTGTAACTTAACGTGACAAAAATATTTAGGTTTATTTGTTTGTCAATGTTCATAATTGAACAACCTCCAAAAGATTGGGTATGAAAAATAGCAAGTGAAAAAATGCAATGCTTACAGAAAGCTAAGATTACAGTAATATCCTCCCAACATATCATATAAGATGATCATACTTATCCCTTTTAGCTGATTGCTCATAGATTATACCCAAATCCTGATACTTTTCTGACAAACCTAGTATATATATATATATATATATATATATATATATATATATATATATATATATATATATATATATATAACTCTCTTGAAATAATTTCCATTGAAAAATAAAGAAGAAAATCTTTATTTTACATGTTCAAAGATAATTACATAAAGAAATACGATCTTTTGTTTAATAAATTTAAAGGTGATGAATTTATTAGAAGGGTGAAGTTTCATTAAAACCGAAACTTTTTAACGAAAACTTTCCTTTTAATGTATTCATCAATTCTGAATTTGACAATTTTTATACATACATATATATATATATATATATATATAGTAGTCACTCTCTCACTTGGTAGTTTAATGGCAGAGCAAATTCTTTATAATTTGGAGAGTGGTCAATATCTGTAATAGAGTGATTATATAATATAACAAATATACATATATATATATATATATATATATATATATATATATATAATGGACTTATTTATCAGTGGCGACTATGAGGGCCTACATTTCTACTCAAATATGAACTGCTGGGCTAACCTCAAAAGAGATTTGTTTGTAGCTGTGAAATGTTTCGTCGGACAAACCACATTCTTTGCGTAAGCAAATGACTGAATCGTGGTGCACTGTTATGCCACAGATTCTTCTGAACAATACTCCTCAGGTTTTTCATTTAGATTTTTAGCTTCCCCAGACCAATTGCCCAACAAAAGCTTGTGAGACCTTCCTACCCTACTATTTTAATACCAGCTGGAAATAGGCTACCAATTAATTTGCCCGTAATGAAATCGACATATTCGTTATAGATTTTTAGGTTACTTTTTCTAGATCACAATCCCATTTAGGAAAAGCAGTGTCTTCCTCTAAAAAGCACTCGAGGCTGAGAATTACTCGCATTTGTTCTGTCATATATTCTTCTCTTTCAAATATACATATATATATTCACAGACACCTAATCACAAGAGCAAAAGAAAGATAATGTTAAAGAAATAGAAAGAGATTTACGCAGACAGAGAGAAAGAAGTAACAAATAAAAATATATATTTGTACAGACAGATATGCATATGTACATATTCACTCACAAAAAGTCATAAAGATACTCACATTATTTATATATATATATATATATATATATATATATATATAAAACGAAACCTATGTTTAAAATAATCTTCCTATTATAGGTTTCGTTATTTCTTTATATTTTTCTCGGCTAGCCTATCAGTCTCAATGCTTACCTTGTAAAAAAAGAACAGTCTTTTTTTTGACGCCAGACAATAAACTTTCATAAATAAATCTTAAGCATCTGTTCTCGTTTTCCTCCAACATTTTTACAGAGCGAATGATGCCGATCGCAGTGTGTTAAAAAAATGTTGGTAAATATATTAATTTGACTATCACCACTGATTTATTCATTCCTCAACGGTTTTTGCTCATCGAGTTTTTTCTTCTTTTCTTGATTCCAGTCAGCTTTTCAAACGTTTATCAACCTTTTCTTATTTGCGAGGGATTTGATTTTCTATGAAGCGGTTTTGTTTATCTCTTTCTCCCTCGTCTCATATATTGGCAGTTTTTTTTTAATCATGACTTTCTGCCTATTCTTTGTAACTATTTATTTATTTTCTTGTTTCCTTCAGTCACTTGCTGGTGTGGCTAAAAGGATAACGGCTCAATATTTTCAAGAAAGGCCTTGTTTATTTTCCATGATCAGACATGCTTAATTCATTAAGTCTGATAATGATACTAGCATTTATTTTGCGCAACAAATTACAATTTCTTAACATAATCTCCTTCTGTGGTAATGCACTTTATTCAATGATTTTATATAAGTTGATCAACATAAATTTTAGGTTGAAAAAGTCCAACGAAGGCTCAAACTCTCTTTACTAATGTAATTTGTTTGAACATTGCCTTGTCGGTTAGTACCGTGGAATACATCGATTGCGTCTCTGCAGAGGGGTAAGACTCCCCCAAAGAGTTGCCCAGTCAGCTGGGGTTGTAGAAAATCCCAATTGCATATCTGCACAAGGGTGAGAAAGCTTCCCCACAACGAGAGTCCTGGATATGACACTAAACAATCTGTTGGTGAGGTTCCAGTCATGCTGGAGTTTTTGGAAATGCGGAGAATCCCTTAATTGACACCGTTCCCAGATCCACTCAGGCTCGGAGTGGTAGCACCTGAGGGGATTCTAACAATGGGCCAAATAGAATTAAATTGCAGGCTTATACTAAATTGAATTATTTGAAATGGAACAGTTTGTGATATTTAAACTGCTTGCCTCTGATAAACTGAGTTGTTTGAAATAAAATTCTTTTTACATTTAACTTGAACCTTGCTCTAGACCTTCAGAGTTAGAGAATCGAGAACCACCAATTAGTAACGGAAGACTGCCGGGAGAGAATTTATAGCCGTACTGCGACCTGCTAAACGACTAAGCTTTTTGAAAAGATATGCCTACTAATACAACTAGACTGAAAGCTGAGATAAAAGGGGCTAGGTTCTGAATTACAACAGGGAAGAGACTTGTATTATCAGACTTATTCATTTTTTAAAAGTGACTCTATTTTTTTTTAAGAAATAGATTTTGTTATTTTTTTGTTAGCTAAATTTTTCTTATTAATTATTGAACACTCAGTGTTGTTTTGTCTCTAGCTTTCGAGCTCAGTTTTTTTTCTTTGAATGATCAACCCTGTCTGATCTATTTGGCGATCGGCAACTAACAATTCGGTGATCTGGATCTAAAAACAGAACGTGAGCAGGAGGCTGGACATGCCTAGGTTCAATCCTTCATCGGAGTAGTGACTCGCCGGTGGTCGTAGCAGTCGACCGTGTGCCAACACGGATTTACACCTGCAATGTCTGCGAAGGGTGGCCGAATTCTAGCTCCTTCTTTGTTTTCCTGAAAATTAATCGGGTTTACAAGTCGTTTCTTGATCAAAGGTAAGTCAGTTGACTTGTTAAAACTAATTGACGCAGACGTAAGAAACTTCAGTTTTATTTCTATCTTTTTTTAATTGTATTTCAATTGCCAGTCAAAATACAAGTGAATTTAAAGTGAAAGAGAGAAAAGATAAGCAGAGAGAGAGAGAGAGAGAGAGAGAGAAAGAAAGAGAGAGAGAGAGAGAGAGAGAGAGGGAAACAGTGAGTGAGTCTGTTGGCCTTTGTTTGTGACTGACTTTTGATACAAACTAAAATCTTTGATTGCCCCGTCAGCTGGGGCAGTAGAATACATTGACTGCACCTCTGTCGAGGAGTAACCCCCCCCCACAAATGACTTTCGTTGATATGACACTAAACAATCCGATGGTAAGATTCTGGTAATGCTGGGGATTTAAGAAATGCGGGGCACCCCTTCATTGCCATTGCTCCCAGGTCCACTCTGGCCCAGCGTGGTAGCACCTGATAGGACCCTATCTATAGGTTAAATAGAACTAACAGCCAACTTATGCTAAACTGAACTGTTTGACTAAACTGAGTAGCTTAAAAAAGAAATGCTTTTTGACAATTAAACCGTAAACTTAAAATGTAAACTACAAACTTATGCTAAACTGAATTATTTGAAATCGAACAGTTTTTAACATTGAAACTGTATTCGCACTAAACTGATTTGTTTAACCGAGAACTGTTTTGACATTTAACTGTGTGTAAACAAAATCTGTACTAAAACTAAGCTGAATTAGCTGAACTAGAACTGTTTGAATAAACTGAATAGTTTGAAATAGAAATGATTTTGACAATTGAACTGTGTACTCATGCCAAACTGAATTGTTTGGAATAGAACTGATTATTTACATAAAAATGGATTTGGCGTTAAATGACCTACAAAGGTTGATATGCCATAAAACCCAACTAACCAACAAACCTTTGATTTGGGAGATGAAAATTTTCTGTCAACCGATAACGTTGGCCCCTTGCCTATATCTCGGGACGCGGTTCCGTTTTATATAATAAAAAAGGAAATTAAAATCACATTCATATTTACCAATCCCTCTGCTTGGGTAGGATATGACACAAGGTCAAATTGTAAGCGTAGTTTAACAGGTCTGAATTCAAAGTTTTCCTTCTCCTATACTAGTTGCCTCACTAAGGCTGAATAACTAGTCTGCCCTACTATTTACCCATGGCAGGGTAAAAGCACATAACTCATATTTATCCCCTTTTCTTTTCTCATGTTCATATATGCATGAACTTCAATGGGTCTCTTCAAAGTTCAGAGTTTACATATCCCATTTCTAATTTGCGTTTGGTAACCATTTTCTCATTAAGATACTCAAGATTATCATAAACTTTTGATGAGGGCGAGGATCCTTTAATAGTAAAAATGATTGGACTTAATCAAGATACATAGTCTGAGTGATTTCAAGGAGTATCAATGATAGATAGCCACCAAGCTGTCAGATATTTTAATCATTTAATGGTCCGGGAAACCTGGGTTCAATCATACCGAAGCATTAAAAATGGTACTTGATACCTCTTGCTTAACACTCAGCAATATAATTTACGTATCAAGAGTAAAGTGGAGCAATCCTTGGAAAGGAGTAACGCCCTCCCCTACACCTCGGTGTAGTAACTATTGAAAAGGGAACCTTATGGTCGCCCTTGAATACGTTCGCCAACTTTACTTTTACTATATATACATATATATATAGAGAGAGAGAGAAAGAGGGGGGGAAGAGGGGTTCAGAATAAGGTGTTTTTCGTAGCTTACTTCTTATACAAAATAGGCTCTTTGATTTGGAGGATAAAACCTTCTGACTATCCGGGTGGATTGTTTGGTATACTGTCCTTCTTTGAACCAGACACCTTCTAGGTTTCCTCCCCTCTGACAGTTTTAATTTCTCGAATCTTTTGCAAGAGACATTTTTTTACTACTTTAGAACTATCACCTGAATTTTCAGCCTGTCTAGCATAAACTTCATTACGCTGTCCAAGATTTATCATTTACCTTGCTAGTGCGTGTCGACCGACCACTCATTCAGATTGTTTATTTTTTCAAACTAAACATATCATCCGCCACCTGACAAAGTAACAGCCGAACAGTCTTTTATTAGGACAAATATTGGTTCAGTGTCTCCTGAAGATGTAACTAAGAATAAAATATATCACATTCTCTGTGAACAAGTTTTGAGACAAAACTTATCCTCCTTTAATAGTTAATCCTGATTTGAGTCTTTCCACCAATAATCAAAACACAACTCCTTTTTCACTATTTGGAAACGTGTAGGATGTATCAAGCAATGGTGTCAAAAATTGTTATGATTTGACTCACAAACACATTGCAACCCAGATGTCCAGAGAATATGACAATGAACAAATTGCATTCTCTAACACATTGTCTCCGGCGTTTCATTCAAAGTTGTCTCTCGAAAAATTTAACAGATCACGAAAAATCAAAGGAAAGCAGAATCAGCTGAAGAATATTGGAATTTTTTAAAACTAATACGTTTTCTATGTTATTAAGTTGATCATGCATTTTTGTCCATTCTCGGTATTTGATAGTCTACCCACGGAATTCTTTGAGCCAGAACAGAATTAAGAATACACAATTACCTTCTTGGCGGGCCTTAGAGTAATGTGACTGTATCCTCGGCATAAGTGTAAGATATCCCAAAAATAACATGTGTCCTGGTATGACACTTAACGGTATCTAATAGCGAGACCCACTTATGGAAATCTAGGGAATATGGATGACCTTTGCATTACTATTACTCCCATATTCATTGTTAGTGTCCCATATATGTGTCAAGAAGTCTGTTTATAAATAATTCTTATTAGATAGGACCATGTGCAAAAATATAATAGAACAATAATATAAAAAATAAATATGATAAATGAATACGATTCCCAAACTTCTAGGCATAAAACCACCTGCGACGGTTTGTCATAAAGTTAAAATGAACCTTTTGATTCAGTTGGCTGGGGTTGCAGAATACACTGACTGAATCTCGGACTTCCCCGACGAATGCCCTGGATATAATACTAAACAAACTGATGGTGAGGCTCTAGTAATGCTGGAGCTTTGAGGAATCCAGAAAACTCCTTTATTGCCATAGGTCTCAAGTCCACTCAGGACCGGAGTGGTAGCACCTGATAGGGTCCTATCTATCGGTCAAATAGAACTAAACAGTGTATTTAACTGAATTTTTTAAATAAAACAGTTTTTGAAATTTATATTGTGCACTTATGCTAAACTCAATTATTTGATATAGAACTGTTTATACATTTAACTTTGTGTGAACAAAAATCTGTACATATGTTATATTTTGACCTTCGACCCGGCCCAAAAATATTATTCCAAGGTAATACACCGGAAGGAAGTGACACATTCCAACGGCCAGTAATCGAAAGAGATCGCGTGGGCGGATTAAGGCTTATGATATGGGACAAGGTGAAGGTCCCATTGTGCCATTGCAGTCATGCACCGGAAAGAGTAACCTCTGAACTGCATGCCAGTTATTTCCGCTTGATGACGATTAAACATCCGATTTCAAAGATCCAGTAGGCGATCGTGTGGGCGTTGAATTATTATATAATTGAGTTGAGTTTGGGTCCCAGAGCAGTTGCCAGTAGAATTCCAGACAGTAGAGACCAGATGTGGTAGGGAAGGCCACACCCGACCGAGGGGGCCCTCGGAAAGCCCCAATGGAGTGGACCCCAACATCAAGAGAACAAGAAAGACACAACGTGACGGTCATAACAGTGGGGTCAAAATATGAAGTTTATGTTCGGTCTCCAGCACCCTCTCACATGCAACTTTCAACAACCCTTTCGAACCCTTGCAATAAAGTGAGAGGTAAAAATATTGTTAAATATCTTCTTGCGTCTTCCTTCCTGCATCTTAATTGTTACTGCGTGCGTCGTTTATTCATGCGTCTGTCTTTGATGTTGTGTCGTTTTGATGCTGAATGAACGTGTAAATAACTATACAACACATATACTAAACTGAATTGATTGAAACAGAAATATTTTTGACATTTAAAATGTGTTCCTATGTTAAACTGTATAGTTTGAAATAGATCTTTTTGTTTATATAAAAAAAGATTTTACCATTAAATAACCAACAATAGTTGATATGCCATAAAACCAAACCAAATCTAAATCAATCAGCCAATAAACTTCATGAACGACAGATAATTTGGCCACCCGGATATATTGTAAAATTGCGTGAAACTATTCGTGAGAATTTTATGCTGTTCGATGGTAACATGAAGGAGAGAATTGCTGTTTGAATTTTTACGAACACTTTTAAAATGAGGTCTAATACTACTAAATTTTCCTCGTAATAAATGAGCTGTGACCAAAAATAATCTGTTACAGTCTGTTGGGAACACAAAGATATCAACTTTATCAACAACACTCTAATTGTTGATGACTCATGGCTTCATGCTTATAATTCTGGAGAAATAGAATCTATTGTCATAGCAGAATAAGCAAAATCTCATGTCAAACGCAGCGTGATTGACTCGTAGTAACGAAAAGGAATACTAATGTTATATTTAACAATTTACTAGTTGGTCCCTGATGATATAGCTTTTCTTTCAAATGCACCACCTCAAGCCGAATCTGTGCTTCATACCCTGCAACAGGCAGCAAGAATCATAAGTCTTTATATGAACACAGACAAAACAGTCTCTATGAGTGAAAACATTGAGAGAAAAAGATAAGGGCTGTGTGTGTATGGACTATGCGAATTGTTTCAAAATATCCTGGAAGCAGGACCCTACAAAACACACAATATTGCAGTTTTACACGTAAGCCCTTACACTAAATGGTATTTTTTAATTAGAAAAAGAATATTTTTACGGTTGATAATTTTACCAGAAAGTTTGCCCCACTTTGCTTGACGACTACTTTTAATTTTTTTATTTATTTATTCATTTATTTACTTATCAATTTTCCTCAGTTCCATTTTGATGATAAACGATTTTTATTTCTTAAATACATTCATTGTGTGCGTGACCTCACTCTCCAAACCTTCTATTGAATGTACATAGCCTTATAAAATCGGAGGTTGTCGAAAAACGTGTCACCTTCTGGGCAAACTTTCGCTAATTATTTTCTGGAAAAATAAACAAGTTTCTCCTTAATAGATGACACGTCACAATCGATAAAAAGAATTTTCCCGAATCTGTCAATGGCCAGTCACAAGCAATAGAAATCTATTTGTTTATCACTGGCTTTTCATTAGGAAAATCTGCTCTCCAGTACCCAACGCTTTCCAATTGTCACTTGCTCAAACACCTACATCTTTTTACTTCACTCTTTTCTTCCTCTTGGCTCAATGATTCATGGGTAGTCATTCTCTTGCCTTGTATTATATACAATGATTATAATTGTATTTAAATAATAATAATAATGATAATAATCCCAGGAGAACTAGAATACTAATCGAGACAAAACTATATAGCAGAAATCTTATTAAAGGAATAAATACCTAAACTGTTGCCCTCGTAAGATATTCGGGACCATTTTTGAATTAGACAAAAAAAAAGAACTTAAGCCAATGAAACAAAGAACAAGAAAACATATGACCATGCATAAGGCATTACATCCCAGAGACGACGTTGACAGACCCATATGTATCAAGAAAGGACGGAGGAATAAGATTGCCAGCACTGAAGACAGCGTTGATGCATCGATACAACGACTCGAAGAATGCAATGAAAAGCACGAAGGAGGGTTGATTGCAGCCACCGGAAACGATACGGAAAACACGATACCCAACAGAACGACAATAACAAGGAAACAAGGAGGGGCCAGTGATGTAATGGTTATCGTCGTAGGAATTAGACACGACGATACGAGTTCAAATCCTGGACGAGACTGATTGCATTTCACATAGCACTAATACCCTTGGGAAAGGTATGAATCCAATTATTCTCCCTGGGTAAATAGTAGGACAGATTAGGTTCTTCAGCCTTGGTGAGGCAACTAGTCTAGGAGAAGGAAAAACTCTGAATTCAAACCTGTAAAAGTCTGCTTAAAAATTGACCTTGTGTCATATCCTGCCCGAGCGGAGAGGTTGGGTAAATATTATAACAAGGAAACAAAAATGGGAAAAAAAAAACTCTACGGGCGATTTAAACGACTAATATACAACATCTCACACGAGAAAACTCGGACGTAGCTAATAATGGGAAACCTTAGGAGAAAAACATAATCTATCCGAATAGCAGCACAAATCAACGCCATAAGAACCAGTAATATCAAAGCGATAATAGATTAGACGCCATAAAATCGCAAATGAACGTCGTGTGGGGATAGAGACGAAACCATCAATCACATAATTGTGGTACTATAGCTTCACGACACCTAGTTGGCCGCTGGTTTCGTGATTACCACATGTGTCGACTGGTCTTTCTCTGTTTCTTTCCACGCCCACGTTGCTTTCAGATCCGAGGAAAGAGAAGATGGTTGAGGTCCAGTCGATGAAGGTTGGAATTCGTGTTGGAGAGATGAAAAAGTTGCCAAGCAAATTTTAAAAATGACAAAAATAAGGCGTTTGTTATAAACAGTAACAAACGTTTATTTACACAGTTGTTTAGATAATTTTTAGTCAAACACCACAAACTGGGAGTGAAAGTAGTTGACTGGCGGAGTTTTAACTGCAATTAGGCAGTGCAATGGCAACGGATTTGGTTCTTTTAGCGGCGAATTCCTGAACCAACTCAATTTTTCGCTTTGGGTGTCCTCCATTTATGGGCCCGAATCCCGAATAATCAGTTTCTGATTGGTCAGCCAATGGGGACAGCCGACCAATGGCTATCATCGTAACAATCCCCCCGGTTTGCCCCTGATTGGTTTAGACAATCGGCCAATCAGCCACAGTCATTGGGAGGGGCCACAAGGAGCAGTCCCGTGGTTAGCTGACCGATGATTTAGTGATTCAAGGCCTTGTGCCAAACTTCGTGACACCAACCCAAATTGTCCGCTATTTTAAAAATACATCTTTTTGTTTAAAGTTTGAAATCCGATGGCTCTCTTGACAGCTTTTTGCAGTTGTGCGGATGTTTATTTTTTGGTGACAGATTTATAGGTCAACAAGCCCTGATCGGATCTCAAACTTTTTCGTACTTAATCACTTGATATTTATTTTATACACGGTTCTCAAAAAATACTTGGACACCCAAAAATGAATTTATTTTTAATAAAATACTTATTATCATGATTTAATAAAATTAATTAATTTCCTTTAATTAATTTCGCCAGCCAACTCCTTGACACTTAAATGAAAGTGTCATATTCCTACCCATCTTACCAGACATTTAACCAAGGGTTAAATGTCGGTAAGAAATTTTAGCGGTAACATACACATACATATATAAAAGGATTGGTTTGAGTTCGATTTGTTGTTCTGGTCTCTTCTCTTGATCAGTGACAACTATTCCTGAGCGCTCAACATTCTTGTGCAGCTTAGTTCGTCTATCTTTCTTAAGCTTACTGAAACAATGGCGTATAATCAGGCTTAATGTTAAGGAAACTGATAAAATTATTAAGTTGATGGTTATTATTAAAATTATCCAGTTACCTTTTAACACCGAATTCTTTTCAATCTCTCTCTCTCTCCATATATATATATATATGTTGTTTTACACACCTTCATTCATGCTTACAATCGTTCTCCGAATCAACGGTATTTTCACGGATGATTCTCAATTTACCTACACTAGAGCCCCGTGGAGATAATTGTAGCTTCTTTGCATTGCAGTCACTATCAGAGTCCATTGCAGATTTTTCATGAATGATTTTTAATTTAGGCTGAAGCCCATCAACAGCTATAGAGTTTGTTTTTGTTTTTTGTTTTTTTTTTGTTTTTTACAGTTGGCACTTTAAAAATTTTTTTCTTTGCTGTATTTGGTACATGAAGGGAATAATCAACAATACGATTACGAAACAATCGCATACGAATAGGACTATTCTTGCAATCAGAATCACTACTAATTACTTTTTTTATCTTTGTTGGAGGTGTAAAGCCCCCCGTGCTTTCACTATCAGATTCTAATAGTTTTTTTGAGGCAAGACGGCGTCGAGTAGGGGTATAGTCAGAGATTTCTTCTAATGGGATAAGACTGTCCTCTTTATCAGGCAAGTTTTCACAGACAGGAGATGAACGAGGAGCCGATGCTCGATCATCATCTGTTAAATCACTCTTACTGAGCAAACTACCATCATTACTGTCCTTGAGCACAGACTGCAGCACCTCAAAAGCAGACAGCCTTTTAGTAACTGCCTTTTGTTTTTTCTCTGTTGGTTGATCAGCAAAGGAAGTTGTCTTACCCTGTGATTCTTCATGAATAGATTTTTCATTTGTCAACTTTTGGAAACTATTTGTTAAGGGATGTTTAGGAATTGTAGCACTGGCAAAGGGACTGGGAAACTTATAAGGACTAGTCTTCTTAACTTTGTCCTGGAAGTTATTTATTGAAATTTGTCTTGACAGTATCCTTTTTGATGGCCGCAAGGAAAGCAATGACCATTGCTTATCTTTAACATCTTCCATCGTAGACTTCTTTGCATTCTTGGACAGTTCCAATTTTTTCTCTACAGCCTCAACATCTTCCTTCTCTTCCAGTTCTATGACCTCAGTGGTACAAGCATCAAGTGAAGTTTCATTCTCCACTTTTGGACAAGAACCTGTTCGAGATAATAGAGTTTGGGGTTGTTTCTCTTGAGCACTCTTGGATAATTCACTAGGAGAATTACTATTGCCATCTTCAGGAACTCCTGATTTCTCTTGAGCAGATGGTGGAGTGATAATTTTATTTTCATTTGCTTTTACAGATTCCTCATTACCAACATTAAATTCAAAAAGCAGCTTCACAATAATATCAGCAAAAATAGATTTCTGTTGAGGGTTCAGGCTATCTTTCTGGGAATGCTGTAGATACTTCTTCCCAACAATCTTTTTGGTTAACAGATTGAAATCATCAGTTTTCGAGAACAAGTCACGAACAAAATCCTCCATACGCTGCTTTTCTTCTTCCTCCATATTTACATGCATTCCACTCGCCTCCTTTGAAATCACCTGGTATAGGTTTTCTTCATTTGGCTCTGAAGGGATTACTTTGGCAGCGCAGGAAATAGCAGTTCGTGGGGGTAACTTTACACTATCAACAGTGTAGATTTTAGTTTCCCCACTGGTTTTACTATCCAAGGGAATTTCTACCCCCTTTTCTTTCTTTAATGAGTGGATATGGTTAGTTTTGTGACTTTTAGTTTGTGCCGGCGCCTTGGTTTTTCGTTTTTCTGAAGTCGAGTAAGTTATATTCCCGCCTTCGGACCTCGGGCACTTTTGTTCGTCACAATTCCAGCGTTCTTGCTGACTTGGAGCATTCCTTTTTTTTTATGTACTGGTTGTCTACAGCTGTAACAACCATGACTCTCTCCAGCCCATTTTCTATGGTAACCCTCCGCCTTTGGTTCCCTTAGTACTGTAGAAGAGCCTATTCCCTCCTGTCGCCAATAATTCCTACCTGAAAATTTATTAGTTTTTTCTTTTTCACGGCAGCCCCGAAGTCGCTCATAGAGCCTTTCGCTTTCTCTGGCTGATGACAAGGCTTCCGACAGTGTCGTCGGGTTAGCTCTTGCCACATCTTCCCTAATGAAGGAATTGTTTATCCCATCAATGAAGAATTCGGCCAGTTGTACTTGTACGGCTGACCCTTCTCTCAGCTCAGAGTCTCCGTAAGCCATCCTCGCAAGACTTGACATTCGACTCGCTAACTCCGCAAGCGATTCATTTTTTCCTTGCGTCACCTTAATCAACGCTCGAGCAGCATCAGCAGGGTTTATAAATTCTCCATACTGTGCTGTGATTTCATCGAATAAGGTTTTACTGGAAGTGTCTGGATGGTCGTCAAGATAGCTTCCAATCCATTCGGATACGATCCCATCTGAATAGTCATAGGCTAAGTTGATCAATTCGGCGTCCGTTAGATCATGGACCCTTTGTTTTTTCTTTAACGCCATTAGCCATGGTTTCAGGTCAGTCGGCCTTCCAGTAAAAATTGGGATCTTCGATCCAGCTGTTACCAACATAGGGAAAATGCTTGGACGGGAAGTAGCCATTGTATTAAAAAAACAAACACTTAGTAGCTTTTTCGAAACGAATCAAATCTGCACAATGAATGTAGAGAAGCAAAGGAAAATAGTCACTTACCCCGACTCTGTGGATTTTTCCTTGAGTGGCTGTGTGACTGTAGTTGAGCTGATGTCTTCCTGGGCTGTTTTCTGGGTGAGGTTTCGTTGTGCCGGTGAATTATTTGGGTGTCGATCCTGTGTTTTGAACCATCAAACGTAGTCAGGGTCGATTCTGGTTTCTGAGGCACAGATGCGACGAGATCCGCCGTGGTAATTAAACAGGGTCAATCCTGGTCACGGCACCAAATGTGGTACTATAGCTTCACGACACCTAGTTGGCCGCTGGTTTCGTGATTACCACATGCGTCGACTGGTCTTTCTCTGTTTCTTTCCACGCCCACGTTGCTTTCAGATCCGAGGAAAGAGAAGATGGTTGAGGTCCAGTCGATGAAGGTTGGAATTCGTGTTGGAGAGATGAAAAAGTTGCCAAGCAAATTTTAAAAATGACGAAAATAAGGCGTTTGTTATAAACAGTAACAAACGTTTATTTACACAGTTGTTTAGATAATTTTTAGTCAAACACCACAAACTGGGAGTGAAAGTAGTTGACTGGCGGAGTTTTAACTGCAATTAGGCAGTGCAATGGCAACGGATTTGGTTCTTTTAGCGGCGAATTCCTGAACCAACTCAATTTTTCGCTTTGGGTGTCCTCCATTTATGGGCCCGAATCCCGAATAATCAGTTTCTGATTGGTCAGCCAATGGGGACAGCCGACCAATGGCTATCATCGTAACAATCCCCCCGGTTTGCCCCTGATTGGTTTAGACAATCGGCCAATCAGCCACAGTCATTGGGAGGGGCCACAAGGAGCAGTCCCGTGGTTAGCTGACCGATGATTTAGTGATTCAAGGCCTTGTGCCAAACTTCGTGACACCAACCCAAATTGTCCGCTATTTTAAAAATACATCTTTTTGTTTAAAGTTTGAAATCCGATGGCTCTCTTGACAGCTTTTTGCAGTTGTGCGGATGTTTATTTTTTGGTGACAGATTTATAGGTCAACAAGCCCTGATCGGATCTCAAACTTTTTCGTACTTAATCACTTGATATTTATTTTATACACGGTTCTCAAAAAATACTTGGACACCCAAAAATGAATTTATTTTTAATAAAATACTTATTATCATGATTTAATAAAATTAATTAATTTCCTTTAATTAATTTCGCCAGCCAACTCCTTGATACTTAAATGAAAGTGTCATAAAGTGTAAAAGTCCGCTTAAAAATTGACCTTGTGTCATATCCTGCCCGAGCGGAGAGGTTGGGTAAATATTATAACAAGGAAACAAAAATGGGAAAAAAAAAACTCTACGGGCGATTTAAACGACTAATATACAACATCTCACACGAGAAAACTCGGACGTAGCTAATAATGGGAAACCTTAGGAGAAAAACATAATCTATCCGAATAGCAGCACAAAACAACGCCATAAGAACCAGTAATATCAAAGCGATAATAGATTAGACGCCATAAAATCGCAAATGAACGTCGTGTGGGGATAGAGACGAAACCATCAATCACATAATAAGCGAATGCAGCAAATTGGCACAAATGGAGTATAAGACTAAACACGATTGGGTCGGCAAGGTGAGCCACTGGGAGATGTGCAAGAAATTTAAATTTGACCATATAAACAAATGGTATATGCACAACCCAGCCTCTGTCCTAGTGAATGTCACACATAAACTCTTATGAGACTTAGAAATACAAATGGATCCCCTATTCTCGGCTAGAAATCCAGATATTATAATAATCAACAAAAAGAAGAGAACTTGCAAAATTGTGGACTTTGCTGTCCCGGCTGACCACAGAATAAAACTGAAAGAATGTGAAAAGAAGAATAAGTACCTCGACCTTGCTAGAGAATCGAAAAAAATATGAACATGAAGGTGACAATTGTACCAATCGTGATTTGTGCTTTTGGTACAATAACTAACGGATTAGTAAAGGGACTGGAGGACTTGGAGGTAGGAGGACGAGTGGAGACCATCCAAACTACAACATTATTGAGAACGGCCAGAATACTGAGAAGAGTCCTGGAGACTTGAGGAGACTTGCTGCCACTAAAACTTCAGTGAAAAAACATCTGCAAAAGTTTATGCGAAGAACTCTCAAGGAGTAAATAATAATAATAATAACAGAATAAATCTAAAGAAATAGGAAAAGAAGGATAAGTACCTCGACCTTGCTAGAGAATTCAAAAATTTGTTGAACATGAAAGTGACGATTGCACCAATTGTGATTGGTGCTTTTGGCACAATAACTAAAGGACTATTAAAAGGCCTGGAAGACTTGGAAGTTGGCGGACGGGTAGAGACTATCCAAATGACAGCATTGCTGAGAACGGCCAGAATCCTGAGACGAGTCCTGGAAACTTGAGGAGACTGGCTGTCCCTCAGGCTCCAGTGAAAAACCATCAGCTAACACTGATGTGAAAAAATCTAAAAGGGTAAAATAATAATAATAAAAAACCGTATTATATGTAGTGCACTCGCATTATCAGTGAAACCTTTGAATAGTGACAGTAAAGACGTTGCTTTCACTTTTAGTTTCATAGGAAAGTACAAAAAAATCTCTGAGTCTAGTGGTAGATTATTTGTTGGGTTGACGGACTTATTTTAACGGCATGTTAAAGCATCTAGGATTATTTTATGTCAATAATTTAGAGAATCGCATATTGTTGCATACTAAAAAAGAAGGAAACATGAGGAATAGGCATGATAGAAGAATGATCATAACACTTGTTTATAAAGATAAAACCCTTAAACTTTATTCTCGAAAGGGATCTATACTTCTGTGGTGCGAGAGAGACAGACGGAGACAAACGGAGACGGGGAGGGGGAGACGAAGACAGACTGCCATATTGACCCATAACTTCCGAGCAGATCTGAGTGACGCTGTCTCAGCAACGCGCCCAGCCACTTGCAGGCATTCTCCGTAGATGACCGAATCTTTTCCAACCGCAAGCTGAAACTGATTCAAGACTAACTGCATCTCACATTGGCAACTGAATTTGTCATTTTACAACGCTCACCATTTCCGCTCAACCACGTGACTGCTTCCGATTATTTACTCAGGTGCGTCCGGTGCAGAGAAATCTCTGACAGACGCCTCGGACAAGGGTTAATGTTCAACAATTCTTTGTACGTTCATATCAACATTTTTGTAGCTGTTTCTTAAGAGAGATTTTTTGCTCACGATTCAATCAAATACGAATCATTTTTAAAAAGATCTATTTAACCCATGAATGGGAGCCTAACCGATACTGCGACCCCGATTCAGAGTTGGCTTGGGGGAAATTGAAATAAATGGGTACTCTACAATCCTCACTTTGTAGTTTGGTGTCATATTTTATTGATTCAGAGTGAAAACCTACTATTTAACAAGAATAGCCTTATAATGTACCGGTTTGGTTTTTGTTTGATTTGATCTAGTTTTATGGCATATTAATTATTCTTGGTTTTTTAATGCCAACTCATGTTTTTACATGTACATTAAATATATGATTTATAAAAACATTTTTTTGATAAATGATCAAACAGTTCTATTTTTGACTATTCAATTTAGTATAAATCCAAGTATTGCTATGTATTACTAGCAATTCAGTTAAACATCAGTCATTTGTTTAAACATAGTTAAATGATCTAATTCTCCAATTTTCAACAATTACAATTTATCTTCAGTCATTTGTTGGCACCCAGCTTAAATGTCAAACAGTTTTTTTTCAACCCATACATAGGACCCTGTCAGGTGCTACCACTCCCGGTTAGATTGGACCAGAGAGCTTAGAGCACTGGTAATGAAGGGATACTCGGCATTCCCAAAAGCTCTAATATTACTAGAGCTTCAAAAATTAGATAGTTTAATGACATATGCAGGACATTCGTTGGTGGGGTCTTGCTCCTCTTTAGAGATGCATTCGGTGTATTCTACAGCCCCAGCCGACTGGGCAAATATTTACTGTATATACAGCTTGATAACTCGGCTATAATATATTTGATTGTTTTGCGTCATATCCAGGACACTCGTGCGGGGAATCTTACAACTCTGCAAAATAGAGTTGGTGTATTCTACAGGTTCAACCGACTGGGCCACAGGACTCTCGTTGGTGGTGACTTACTCTTTGCAGAGATGCAGTCGGTGTATTCTAGAGGCCCAGCCAATGGGGCCACAGGAAACTTGTTGGTGGGGTCTTACCGCTTTGCAGATATGCAGTAGGTGTATTCTATAGGCCCAACATACTGGGTCACAGGACACTCGTTGGTGGGGTCTTACCCCTATGCAGAGATGCAGTCGGTGTATTCTACAGGCCCAGCCGATTGGGCCACAGGAAACTTGTTGGTGGGGTCTTACCGCTTTGCAGAGATGCAGTAGGTGTATTCTATAGGCCCAACATACTGGGTCACAGGACACTCGTTGGTGGGTCTTACCCCTATGCAGAGATGCAGTCGGTGTATTCTACAGGCCCAGCCGACTGGGCTGGATATAGTGGAATTAAATAATGAAGTTAAATTATCATGAGTAAATGGTAGTACATTGTTTTGAATTATCGTCAGCAAATAATGTTATATCAAATTATCGTAAGAAATTATTGTTAAAAGATAAGGTTGAATAACTTTTTAAAAAATTCTTTTTAATATTATGCATGTAATATCAAAATTCTGACATACATGTTGATAACTTTTGCTCCGTTTGTGTCCTCCTAGAATTTAAAAAATGAATTGGAGAGTTTTATGCATGTGGTATACTTGAGAGTTTTTTCCTATAAAGTCTTCTTCAAATAATGATTCAATCTTCAAACAGGGTTTTGGGTTTCTTGCATCCTTACCACTAGCCCAAGAAACCCTAGAGGTATGTGAAAACCACCAGATTTTGACTTTCTACAGTTAGGAATGAATTTAAAGTGTATAGTAATGATTCTTTGTAATTTTGAATTATTAGATTCAACGTATATAAGGTGTGGATGTTTAACAGTCTGAAATATATTCTAGACGAATTGGAGCCAATTTGGAAAAAAATTGGAATAAACTTATTTTTCCTAAGACTTAAAACTATGTGACTTTTTCGTGATTTATATTTGTAATGATTTTTTAAAAATTTTGAATTGTTATGTTGAACCTATATAATAAAGTGCAGATGTCTTGAAATCTGGAATTTATTCTAGATGAATTGGTACCAACTTGAAAAAAATTCAGTACGCTTCATTCTTCCAAGACATAAACCTGTATTACGTTTTCTTTTTTTCATATTTAAAAAACCACATCAAGGGTATAATTTTAGCATCTGGAGGGTCATCAGAAAAAAACTCGCCAGCACAAGTCAAATGATTCCTCGACAAATGGAAACCTCGCTGGAATAAGTGTACTGGATGCCAAGAGAATCATTTGGACAAAAAAAGCATTGTTTATTCATTCTTGGTAAATATCAATTCAATATCAATCACTTTTGCCAATATTTCGTATAAATACGTATGTGAATATATATGTATGTGTGTACATGTGTAAGTGCGTATGAAATTGAGTATATTATTAGGTTCTTGTGTACTCTTGAGGCAGGTCCAACATACCAAGCGCTCAGAAAACTTAATAATATGTATACAATCAAAAAGGTCATTCTATCACACACCCTTAACTGTAAACATGAAATATTTCCAACTTCCAATAATCAAATAACCTGTAAAACAATAAAAATAATTGATCCCGTTGATGCACTTGAAGAAAAAAAAACATAGGTAAAGAAAGATCCAATAAATAAACGGATTTCCAAAGGACTAGATTTACTTTCTCTATATTAAAGCTGTTTCTATTTTCAGTTTCGAAACTAAAGCCAGAAATAATTTAATTTCAAGAAATAAAATAAAATCATTTCTATTCTTAAAAATATTTATGATTAAATTATCGCTTTCTCAAACTTTTTTACGTAAATGAGCTCTGTTTTGCATCTCTAGAAATACGATACAGTTAAATGTTATCATGTATTTCCCTTCAAACTTATAAAATGGCATTTAAATGAATATTATCTATATAGTTTTATTTGCCAATAGTTCACTTTGGTTTGATTTTATGGCATTTCAACCATTGATTGTGATTAAAGCCAAATCATGCTTTTCCATACATAAAAATATAAATTTGTAAACATATTTTGTTGATACACATATTTTATGATCAAACAGTTCTGAGAATTAATTTTTTGGGGGGACTTTTTGTCCTCATCCTGGTAGTTTTTTCTGTTGTTTCTTCTTTCACAACGTTTCGGCCAAATTTCACCTCTGGCCTTCTTCAGGTGATTTACCGCGACCTCGGATAGGAATGCTGAGTCTTGTAACCGTATCCCAGTAAAAAAAAAAGTATTTAATTCTCAGATCAAGAAGCCTCATCTCAAAATGATTCCAATTAAAGTCAATCAGTTCTGTTTATAATAATTCAAATTAGCATAAGTCAAAGTTAAATGGTTCAAAGTATTGCTATGTTTAACTCACAATTCAATTAAAAATCAGTCATTTGTATATATATATATATATATATATATATATATATATATATATATATATATATACTGTCTAATGATCAAACAGTTCTATTTTAAAGAATTCAGTTTGGTAGGAATCATTTGTTTTTACTCAGTTTGAATATCATATAGTTGTATTTGAACCCTAAATCGGACCCTTTCAGGTGCAGTCCACTCCGAGCCAGAGTGGACCTGGGAGCAATGGAATTGATAAGGTAATCTGCATTCCCCGAATCTCCAGCCTTACAAGAGCTTCACAATTAGATCGTTTAATGTCATAACAGGACACTCGTTGGTAGGTGGGTTGTTACTCTTACTTCTCTGCAAAGATGCAGTCGGTGTATTCTATAGTCCCCCAGCCGACTGGACTATTTATTTGCCAAGATTATTGAATAAGTTGGAAGGAAAAATGAAAAACAAAATTAACTGCATTATATAACATAATAACTATAATAACCCAATCACACACGCTCATGTGCACACGCACGCGCACACTATTCCCTGGTTTTACGACATCTACCTGGCGTTCGCGATGGGTGGGTGATATAGTATTAACAGCCTTGTCCCAGGAAGTTTTTTTTCCCAGGGCAATACCTGCTTAGCAGGATTGAGTTCATCACTTGTAACATGTGCCGACCAAAAAATGTGGAACGCCAGCGAGATCAAGCATTTTTGTGATGGTGTGCATGAATTTTGACCTCACTATAAAATGACCTTGTGCCAAACTTGCAGGAAATTAGATAAAGATAGTACACACACACACACACACACACACATATATATATATATATACATATATAAGCACTCATATATATAACAAACAGTGTGTCCATGTGTGAGGGCCCTTCAAAAAATGCTAAGCCTCTCTGAAAAAAGAAGTCTATTGCTAAATATTTTTGTTGTGGTACTATTTACCCAACCCCTCCGCTCGGGCAGGATATGACACAAGGTCAATTTTTAAGCGGAGTTTAACAGGTTTTGAATTCAGAGTTTTCCTTCTCCTAGACTAGTTGCCTCACCAAGGCTGAAGAACCTAGTCCGTCCTACTATTTACCCATAGCTGGAGGGAGAATAAAGGGGTTCATACCTTTCACAAGGGTATTTGCCCGAAAGTGAACGTAATAGCGCGACTGGAGTACGAACTCGCGTACTACGATTCCGCAGTTCATCGCTTCAACCATTACACCACGAGGACACACTACCACTTATAAAACTGTAAAAATTAATTCAGATATATATCCACCGAATAATGACTACAGAAAATGTATAGATAGATTAAGCAAAGCTGTGAAGATTAAACTAGGGAAGAAGCACTTGTTAGAACTACAAACTTCACTCTCTACCTCCTCACGACATTTTTCCTCTTTGTCTAGTTAAAACGATCGATTTATATTTCATACGTTGTTTTCTCTCTTCTCGACGACTACTAAAACTTGTTGGTGGGTTCTTACCGCTTTGCAGAGATGCAGTAGGTGTATTCTATAGGCCCAACATACTGGGTCAAAGGACACTCGTTGGTGGGGTCTTACCCCTATGCAGAGATGCAGTCGGTGTATTCTACAGGCCCTGCCGATTGGGCCACAGGAAACTGTGATATAAATTTGATATTAATGAACCAAGATGATATTTTTGTGTGTTCGTCATATCTTCTTTTCATCATGGTTCGACTGACATTTACGACGTATTGCTACACGCATAGATCCGTTAAAACCATGCTGGTGCAAATGTCTATGTAGTGTCAAGGTGCCACAAGGATTTGCAGAGAACCGTGATAAAATAAATGTCTATTGAAACCATATCAGCACAAACGTCTTTTTTTAGAACTGTTGCGTTACAACCCTTTATTTTGTGTGTAACGGTACATTTTCTCCGGAAATTAAAAACCATAGTTTTCAATCAATAATACATTACATAGATATATTATATTCCCCCACAGTTTAACCACAAACATTATCGAAAAAAAAATAGACAACTTTGGAATTAAAAGGATCATTTACTCTTCAAAATAAATTAGAAATTTAATTAATAATAAAAACTAATAATACAGGCGTCGAATTCCGAGGAGGGATGTATGAAATCTTATGTCATGAGAGATATTTATGTCCTTAGAGCACTCACTGTGACAATCATCGCTTCTGCATTATGGGCCAATAGTGGGTGGGTATAAGTCGGTGCAAACAAATAGAAATTGAAGTCGAGATCATATCTAGAAAAGTTACTGGAAATCAAATGGTATTTCGTGAAACTAACATCGTGTTAATCAACTGGTTTTTAGAGACTTTGAAAATAATTTTAATCACGTTTGGAAAGAATTTTACATTATACACGCACGCACGCACGCACGCACAGTTCATGTTTATTTATTAGTTATCAATGTTGTCAACGAAAAAAAAGTCGTAACTTCTTACAAATTAAGAAAAATAATCGATATTATATACACAAAAACAAGTATTTCATTTAAAATTTGTTTACCTTCTAAAAATTTGTTTATATATAAATATATATATATATATATGCACACACACATATCATAAATATTGATATGGACTACACTTATATATATATATATATATATATATTCATTCATGAATATACATACAGATATACATTCATATGTATACGAATATATACACACACATTCGTATAATATATATAAGTGTATATAAATGTATATTTATCCACTCTTTCTCTATATATATATTTTTTATACGTATATATATATATATATATATATATGCAAACTCACATATTAATATTGATATGGACACTAGGGTCAGTGGCATTGCAACCCGGACAATGCACCAGTCCACAACTCCATCCTTGTCACTGACTATTTGATCCAGATGAGCATCAAGACAGTTCCTCACCCTCTCTATAGTCCAGACCTTGCTCCTTGTGACTTCTGGTAGCTCCCTAAGCTCAGATGCTGTCGTTATGAGACAACTGAAGAGGTTAAAGAGGGTCTGACGAAGGTCATTGATACGCTCACACAAGAGGACTTCCAATGAGGCCTTCCAGAAGTTTTGGAACGGTACAAGTGCATTGGAGCCGGAGGAGATTACTTCAAAGGGGACTAGAGTTTTACGTGTGTTCTATCAATAAAAGTTCCCATACGAAAAATGAAATATTATATATCAATAAAAATCTTAGTTGAAAGCTGCTTTCTAATAAGTATCATCTATTTTAGATCTATTTCTTGAATTTTCTAATGTGTTATAAAACATTCTAGAATCTCCTTGAAATTTCTGAAATTCAAATTAATTTGCAATAAGAAGACAGGATTTTTTCTACCTGCAAACGATAGGTTTTGATAGTTGTACCGATAGATATCCGTTCTGCTGTAACTTGCCATGAAATGTTTTATGACATCCAGGCAATTTAGATTTAAGGTCACTTTGTACCATAGGTAAATACGGCTATTTGCGAAATGTACATGGGACGTTCATTACATATATACATAACGTAGAACACATAGGAATCTCGAAATTCAAAAACACGTAACGACTTCTTATTCAGGTACGAAACCTTTTTATTAACTTTGAGTAAAAGGTTTCGACATAAGGAGGAGAGACACAATCTCACTATGCTGTCTTATTCATTTGTCCCCCATCTCGAGTGGCCCCCATAGGGCACAAGTTCGCCTCGCGTCTGCGAGCTCCAAAAGTCAATCCTCCTCGTTTGGCGTCTAGTATTCAACTCTCTAACTTTCTTTCAATTCTTCAGAAACCTCTGCGCGGTTCCGGTGCGTGACGTCACTCGTACTCCGTCACCCGTTTCGTCTCGGACTATTGTGACATCTCTGAGTGACATATTTGTCTTCCCGCGCGCGCCCGGGTTAACACCTGCATCAATGTTTGCACCTAACTAACCCATGTACTGAGCCGAAAGGTTCTCAGCCTAACTAAACTCAAAGGCATGAACTGTAATCCCTCGGCCATTACGTTACAAATTTTCCATATCACACACTAACGGGTTTAATTAAGGCGTGGAATTTCTTTGGATCACTGACACTGAAAAAAAATTTGGAAGGCCCGAAAAGCTTGTAAAATCCATGTCCTTATTTCAAGTCTTGTAAAAACTTGCGATTTAACAAATGAAGAATTGGCAAATGAGATCAGACAATATTTTGACAACGATATCCATCATGCATCTGTTCGACGCATTTTAATCAATTTAGTTATCGATCAAACATGAGGCCAAAAATTGCTTCTTACAGCTAGAAGGAAGAGGAAAAGATTATAATGGGTATGATATCATCAAAAAAGGTCCAAAGAAGACAGGGAAAAAGTTTGATGGATTGATGAGCCTAATGAAAATAGCTGAAAAATTTATCCGAGTCCGGGTTTTGTAAATCCTCTAAAAATGATTCAACCAAAATTAAGATATCCTTTATCAGTAATTATATGAGGATACTTAGTTTTAGAAAGATAATGCTGAAAAATAGGTTTGAGTCAAAAGGAATGAAAGTAATGGTATTCTGCTAATTGAAAGTGTTTTAATATTTTATAGGAGATAGCCAACAACTGCTTCATGGCAGATGCATAGCCCACGTTAATCTCTTTAACATTGGAACAATAAACGATTTGTTTAGTCTAAAAAATGACATCAACATCTAAAAAGAAAACAATTGTTGAATCGATGTCCAACAGGCATTGTTGAAGGCAAAAGGAGTTCTAATTTGTAATTAATTTTTGACAATTGAATTGATTATTGCGAAAAATTTTTAAGATCTAATTTGATTGAATCATGAATTTTTTATAAAAATTACTCCTTTTTTTTCGGAGATTCACTTGCTGTATAGTCATTTAATCATTACTAATTGTAACATTTATTTTTCAGAAATAATAAGCTCTTTAAAAAACTTTTTGCTTAAAATCAAATTTTATAAATAAAAATACGATTCTCTGAAAACTTATGCAAACTCCCGGATATATATATATATATATATATATATATATATATATATATATATATATATATATATATATATATATTTGTGTGTGAGTGTGTGAGTGTGTATGTGTGTGTGTGTGTGTGTGTAAGTTTGGATGATAAATCTGACGGATTATAAAATAACAAAAAGAATTAATATTTTTCTTATATATATATATATATATATATAGTCATCCACAGACAAATCTGTTTCATTCTATCAGAACTCAGCAGTATATATATATATATATATATATATATATATATATATATATATATATATATATAGGTATAATTCGGTCCAGTTAAACCGGAGTTGGGAGTAATTCCATCACGACAAAAAAAAAACAAAAACATTCAACAGTGAACATTTAACTTTTCTTGGTAAAGAGCTCGATGTAACAGGCATTACAGAGCAATGATTTCTTTAAGAAAAAACAAAAACCGGTCACATTAAAATTATAAGTTTATTTCCATCCTGTTATGGGTTTTGATATAAATCAAAAACACAAAAAAAATGTATCCCTAAGATCTGAAGAAGTCCTGTTAATTTTTTTTGGTGTTTTTGAGTTATATCAAAACCCATAACAGGATGGAAATAAATTTATAATCCTAATGTGACCGGTTTTTGTTTTTTCTGAAAGAAATATATATATATATATATATATATATATATATATATATATCCGAGGAAAATAGTCTTAGGGTTATAGTATTAAGTAATAATCCAAAGTGAATAGGAAATTCCAGTTGATTGCTTAATGTCAACGGCTATTGAATATATAATTAATTTCAGATTAAAAATATATCGAAACTCATGCGCAGAGTGAAAACTTTTTTTTTTATGAAATTAAACGAAAAAATTCAATTATCTTGTTTTGAAAGTTATTTTTTTTTTCTTTCACAGAGAGAATAGTTGGTTTCATTGAAAGAATTCGGTGGGAAACATTCTTCTTCTATAAACCCGGAATGGAAGATAATGTACAAAAATATAAGTTTAAATCACTGAAAACTAAATGTTGGAACAATTTGAAAAAGAGATATTTAAATTGATTTTTAAAAAATCGTATTTAGAAGTAAAATTATTAATTTAAAAAAAAATTAAAACTTTGTGGTTGACATCAATAATCCAAAAGAGATATGGATCAGGGCTGACAAAACTAGAAACCTATATAAGATTTATCCATCACTATATAAGAAAATATTACATAATAAGATCACGGAGAAATATCAATTAGATCACGATGACATTCATTATCAAATTAATAGAGATAAATAAAATTTTACAAAGAAACTCAATATCAAAAAAAAAAAAAAATAGGTAAACTAAACAGAAAAAATGCATATATCATTTCTCAGGATCATAAACAGAACTTCTGTAATAATAAACAGACAAGATAGATTAACTCGACAAAAACTGAATTGAGATTAATATCCAAAAGAATAATACAAAATATTATAACTAAAATCTTTGATAATTCAGAATTTATGCCGTGGAAGAACTCACGAAACAACATAAAATGTTTCAAAAATATGAAAAGCACGAAAAATACTTCGTTTATGCCATTTGATGCGATAGATTTTTACACACCAACAACTAAGAAATTGCTATTACACAGTTATCATTTAGTAATAATTATACTGATATAACTCAAGTTGAATTAGGCATTATATTGACATGTAGGAAATCTGTGTTGGTTAATAATGACACCACATGGGTGAAAACAGGTACTGATATTTTCTCTCTCACCACTGGGTCACTAGACTACACCCAAATTGCTGACCTGGACAGTATATGTATTTTAGATAGACTAGAAAGAATCATAAATTTAAATAACATTGGTATATACTGAGATGATGGTTTAATTTCCATCCCTAAT
This sequence comes from Sepioteuthis lessoniana, assembly GCA_963585895.1. Taxonomy (NCBI): domain Eukaryota; kingdom Metazoa; phylum Mollusca; class Cephalopoda; order Myopsida; family Loliginidae; genus Sepioteuthis; species Sepioteuthis lessoniana. Next base: position 110,796,345 of record OY757909.1, read on the forward strand.
GGTAACAGGTCCCTATCATCAAAGATACAAAAGAAAGTTATTAAAGCTTTTTAATATATGGGGTTAAAAATTTGAAAAAAAATTGTTCGAACTTAAAAAAAGTCAATATTTTACCCTCACTTTCAATTTGAATGACGACACATAGAAACCATTTGATAAAACCAACATAAATTAATGTTAGTTCTAATCACCCTACATCCATAATTAAGCAAATTCCTAATGAGATTAATATTAGAATAAATAGATTATCATCTTTAAAAATGATATTTGATAATCACAAAGAATTTTATGATGAAGCCATATATAGCAGAGGCTATAAAAATGGACTCAAGTACATCGAAAAAAAAAAAAAAAAAGAAACATTACAATAATAAGAATAAAATTTAGAATATCATATAACTAATGATATAAATAAGAATTATATAGAAAACAAAAATATGAATAAAAATTGACGGAGAAAAATTTTCTTGATTAACCCACTGTTATAAAATAGCCGAAGGGATTTCGGTTCATGCCTTTGAGTTTAGTTAGGCTGAGAACCTTTCGGTCCAGCACATGGGTTAGTTAGAGGCAATTGAGGCAGGTGTTAATGCGGGTGCGCGCGGGCAGATGGAGGTGTCACTCAGATGTCATAACAGTCCAAGACGATACTGGGTAACAAGGTGCGGGTGACGTCACGCACCGGAAGCACGCGGTAGTTTGTGTGAGAATTTGAAGAAAATAAGAGTCGGGACTTAGACGCCGAACGAGAAGGATCGATTTTTCGAGCTCGCAGGCGCGAGGCGAACTTGCGCCCTATGGGGGGCCGCTCGAGCTGGGGGCCAAATGAATAAGACAGCATAGAAGATTGTGTCTCTCCTCCTTACGTCGAAACCTTTAACTCAAAGTTAATAAAAAGGTTTCGTACCTGAACGAGAAGTCGTTACGTGTTTCCGAATTCCGAGATTCCTATGTTCTATCGTAATGAACATTATATGTCTATTTCGCACATGGCCATATTCGTGTACATGGCTACGCAACACCACCTTTTTGCAAATACTCTAATATTAATATTATGAAATACTTTTTAGGTTTAATAAACAAACATTTTTAAAAAGATAAACCCTTTAGTGAAATAATTAATAGGAATAATGTAAAAAATAAGTTATTCTTGTACTAATAATAACTCTAAAATAATTTATAACCACAACAAAAAAATTAATGAACAAACTAGACTGGAATAACAATGACAAATTAAAACAATCTTTTTTATGGCAAAATAAAATATGAATGCTTCCAAGGGAATAAGTGTAACCTCGGGCAGGATATGACACAAGGTCAATTTTTAAGCAGAGTTTAACAGAGTTTTCTTTCTCCTAGACTAGTTGCCTCACCAAGGCTGAAGAACCAGTCAGTCCAACTATTTACCCATAGTTGGAGGGAGAATAATTGGATTCATACCTTTCCCAAGGGTATTAGTCCTATGCGAAATGCAATAAGTCTCGTCCAGGATTTGAATTAATATCATATATCAAGCTAATATCTCAACCAAAGAAGTCGTTACGTGTTTCCGAATGAAAAATGCATGCATAGTTATTACCAGTTTAAACTGGAAATACATATATCACAACCACCTCCAATCATTCAAAAATCCATCATTAAAAAATCTTACAACCCTATCTAAATACAAATGGTATTTGAAAGAACTAAGACGAACATCTATTATAAATTGAAAAATAATTAAAAGATCTACCTCTTCAACCAGTTGACATGGTCGATAAAATTTAAAACGTAGATGAGAAAATATATACATTGAAATATAAAGATAGGAACTTGCTAAATACTCGGCAAAAGTTAAGAGTCAAATGTAGACAGATGGAAATTATAAGTATAATTTAGAATACACGTCTTAATTGTATTGAATATATTTATCTTTACCATATAATTAGATAATTTTCATATTAAATCTACATATTGAAACATTGATGTATAATAAAAAAAAATGATAAAATAATTTGATGACAATTTCTTTCAATAAGGAATATATATATATATTTTTTAAAATGAGTATAAATATACGTCCTTTAAAAAATTAGAATAATGATTTAATATAATACATATTCGGAAAAAGATTCAAACTTAACACTATAGCCACAAATGTTAGGAGGAACTATCCTATGTACTACACCGTCTTAATATATCTAAAGAAATATATTTACCCGATTAAATACAATTATATTTGAAACTACTATTTGATTCCGTAATTATATTAAAATTAGAACTTCTTAGATATATTAATTAAATATCTCTTACAATATTAATCCTGAACATATCACGGTTAACTTAACAATGATAACTCATCCTAATATAAATTACAAGGATTTTGTTGCGAAATGTTGCATAATTAGACGTTTAGTTAAATTTATATTAATATTATCTTCAGACGACATCAACTTTATTATTTATTATTTAAAATAGACATTAATTTCAAAGAAAATTAGGAATCAGTTTTTGATTTTATTTATACTTTATTTAATTAAATCTCAACTTACTATAAATATCTTGCGATATTCACCGGTTTAAAAAAAAAAAATCAGTAGTTATTTAAATTATAGGGAACAGGTTTTATAAAAAAATATACAAAAAAAAAGGAATGCATGAACATCATATTTGTTAATATATAATCATATTTCCACTTAAATTTTTTTTAAAAGAAATTACAAGTTTTTATGTTTCTTTTAGAAAAAATATGAACCTGTTAACGTCGTATTCAAATGTATTTTATCCATCTGAAGAGAAAGCGACATTAATATTTGTCGACTTTACCAAGGCTTTCGACTCCATTCACAGAGGAAAGATGGAAGAAATCCTACTAGCGTACGGCATACCTAAAGAAACCGTAGCGGCAATAACGATTCTCTATAGAAACACTAAAGTAAAAGTACGATCACCAGATAGAGACACAGAATACTTCGACATAGTAGCAGGAGTACTACAAGGAGACACGCTGGCTCCGTATCTCTTTATCATTTGTCTAGACTACGTACTTAGAACATCGATTGACAAAATCAAAGAGAATGGCTTCGAACTGACGAAGAAAAGAAGCAGAAGATACCCCGCAACAACAATTACCGACGCCGACTACGCCGATGACATAGCGATACTGGCAAATACACCTGACCGAGCCGAAACACTTCTGCATAGTTTGGAACGAGCAGCAGCAAGCATAGGCCTCCATGTTAATGCACACAAAACGGAATATATGTGCTATAACCAAACGGGGGACATCTCCACTCTAGAAGGAACCCCTCTTAAACTAGTAGACAAATTCACGTACCTAGGAAGCAGCGTCGAATCAACCGAAAAGGACATCGAAACGAGGTTAACGAAAGCATGGACAGCTATCAATAGGCTATCGACTATATGGAAATCAGACCTAACCGATAAAATGAAACGCAGTTTCTTCCAGGCAGCGGTCACATCGATACTGCTATATGGATGCACTACATGGACGCTAACAAAACGGCTGGAGAAGAAACTAGATGGCAATTACACAAGAATGCTGCGTGCAATCCTGAACAAGTCCTGGCAGCAACACCCCACAAGACACCAACTGTACGGCCACCTGCCCCCTATCACGAAAACTATTCAAGTTAGGCGAACCAGACATGCAGGACATTGCTGGAGAAGCAGAGATGAACTCATAAGAGATGTACTCTTATGGATCCCCACACACGGCCTCGCAAAAGCAGGACGACCAGCACGAACGTACATTCAGCAGCTATGTGAGGATACAGGTTGTTGTCCTGAAGACCTGCCTAGGGCGATGAACGATAGGGAGGAGTGGCGAGAGAGGGTCAGGGATATCCGTGCTGCCAGCACGATATGATGATGATGATGATATCCGATCGATGCTGAAATTTTCTCGGCAAAAATATATTTTATTCAATGAATTTCAATGAATTTATATATTAGTTTGTTTGTCATTTTTTGTGGGGGGGGGGTTTCGGTTGCTTTTTTTGTTGCTTTTGGTTTGTGTTTTTGGCTTTGTTTTTTCTTGTTTTTTTTTTTTTTTTTTTTTTGTTTTCTTTTTTTCGTATTCTGAAGCAATGCGCCTCAGTGTGACACGTGGGTTAGATTTTGTGTAACTCCTTGATCGGAGCGAGAAATTATTTGTCCGACCTCCTGCAAACGCTCACACGCAGAGAGATAGGCGTGTGGAAGCTCACACACACACACACACACACACACACACACACACACACACACACTTTCTCTCTCTCTCTCTCTCTCTCTCTCTCTTTTAGAGACACACAAACACTAACACATTGCCTATGCAATTTTTTTCTTGCGGAAATATAGTTTTTAAATTTGTATTCACTCTTTCGTTATTTTAAAATCCGGCAACCTTTCAACTCACATAACATAATCCTAATAAATCAGTTATAAATAAATTCCAGTTTCCTTGAGTACTTTTCTTTATAATTCTTTTTTTTTTTTTTTCTAAATTGTTTTTCTTCTTTTCTCTTCGTTGGAAATAATTTCTCTCGACTCCTAAATAGGCTGTTAACCCTGAGGTCAACTCCACATTAATGGAATGTAATTGTTCATTTCGGGTTTAAATAACACACACACACAAACACACACATACACACACACACACATATATATATATATATGTGTGTGTATGTGTAAATATGCATGTGTGTTTGTATATATGGGTATTTTTGTATGTACACAATATATGTATATACTAGTACCAATCTATATATCTATCTAAATATATATATATATATATATATATATATATATATATATTCATCATACAACGTGTGAAACCACGTGCGATACCCTGACTTCATCAGCCTCCAACCAGAGGTGATAAACGAAACTGTGTTATCACCCCTGGGTGCCGGCAGATGAGGGCAGGGTATCGCACGTGCTTTCACACGTTGTATGATGTAAAAAAATATATATATGTGTGCGCGTGTGTGTTAGCTAGCAACGTGTTTTCGAGCATGACAATCAATGTTAATAATTTTGGTATGAATTCCCATTCTATTATCAGCTCTTAAATGTCTCATAAAACCAGCTTATTACTTTCATAAACAACACGTCATAAATCTAAGCGAACGAATTTAGCTGGAATCAAGTTGCCATTATTTTATAATGATGCGTGAATTTTATGCACACACACACACACACACACGCACGCACGTACACACAACACACACACACACACACACATATATATATATATATATATATATAAAAGTTGCGTTCGTGAGTCCGATTGTAGAACAAGCATCCAATTGAACCCATTCTGCTGTTTTAGAAAATTATTTTTTATGTAACATAAAATTTTAATATTTGATAATCTTTATTTTATGATTTGAGACATTTTGTTATTCGAAACTTCACTTGATGTGAGAAAAAAAAGTTCATGATTTTTTTTTGTTGGCTGATTTTCGGCAAATTTCACTGAAAAGGAATAGCTTTAAAAAATTATTAAACGTGACACACAGAAAACATGGTTGGTTGGTTGGTTGGTTGTATTTCTCTAGTCTATAAACTTCTTATATTTTTCAATGCAGATTAAGTTCTTATGTCGTACATTGACCTTCGACCCGGCCAAACATGCCATTCTAAAGTGATGCACCGGAGGAAGTGACACATCCCAATGACCAGTAATCGAAAGAAATCGCGTAGGTGGATTTGGCTGACGAAATGGGACAAGATAAAAGCCCATAATACACTCATAGACTGATGCCCCGAGAGAGTGTGACCTCTGAACTGCATGACAGTTATTTCCGCTTGACGACGATCAAACATGCCATTCCAAAGTTTGAGTGGGTGATTAAGTGGTCGATTGAACTATTATATAACTCGGTGAGGACAGGAAGTCAGCGAGTTGGAGGTCAAATGAGTTTGAAACAAGATGTGGTAAAGAAAGCCACCACACAGCAGAAGGGGCCCTGGGGACCCCCGATGGAGTTTGGAGACCCGTTGGTGACAAGATGCGGTAGAGAAAGCCTGCACCCAGCAGAGTGGGCCTCTGGGCCTCCGGTTGAGCAGCCCTGGAGAACGAGAAAGACACAACACTGATGGCAATAATAGTGGGGGTCAATATATTGCAGTTCTGTTCGGTTTTCAACTCCCTCTCATACGCAAACGTTATAAATAAGATGAGAGGTACATTTTTTTAAAGAAGTCTTCGCTCGTCTTTATTATTATTGCGCCAATATGTATTCTGCATGTATATGTGTATATATGCATAGTTATTATATGAGTATATAACACTTATATATATATATATATATATATATATATATATATATATATATATATATATACATCAAATATATAATTGGTAAACATATAGTTTGTTGGTAGCAATTTTTAAATAAGCCAAAGCTCATTTCATTTACGTAGTTACATCGTTTCAAGTATCGGTGTTTTAAATTATTGATACAAATAAATATCATTGATTTGTTTGAACTCAGTTAAATGGTTTCAAGTATTGAAAATTATCAAATATTCCTATTAAACCATACATTACACCGTAATGGTTCAGCCATTTCGACTCAGAGTTGACTTGTGAGTAATAGCTATGAAGGAATACTCAACACTCCTAAAAGCTTCAGTACAGGAGCCTCACCATCAGATTTTTTGATATCATATCCAGTACGCTCGTTGGTGGTGGGGTCTTACCCCTTTGCAGAGATACAGTCGAGTATTTCATTGTCTCAGCTGACTAAATAAAATCACATATGTAAGTCGATTCTTTTCCTAAAAAAAATACAAACTCTTGTCAGAGTTTAAAGAAAATTTGTTCGTGAATAATATACATATCTCTAAATAAAACGGCTCATTTCGTCGGGGGAAATTTTGTGACTCTTTTAAAATCCATTCTCTGAAGATATCTAAGCCATTTAGAGCGCAGTCATCTCCAATGAATGGATGAATAAAAAAGTTTAAAAAAAAGAAAGTTAAAAGGTCAAAGGTGCTGTGTAAAAGATACTAGATACCATGAAAACGATAAACCATAATAGGTTTGGTTTCTTTGTTTAAAGGCATATCAACCTTCGTTGGTTATTTAAAGCCAAAGATATTCTTCTAGAAGAACAGTAGTGGTACTATTTAACCCATAGCTAGGAGCGTTTATACCTTTCCCAAGGGTATTTGTCCGAAAGTGAACGTAATAGCACGACTGGAGTTCGACTCGCTTACTACGATTCCTCCGTCCATCGCTTTAACAAGTACACCTCGTGGAAACGCCCCTCCCCGGAAAACCATAATAAGTATAAGCTATAATCGGTAATATTTATTACACAATATCTGATGCGAATCTGCCATAATGTAATAGTCGAAGTTGAAGTGTAGCGCGTCTGTTGCGAAGTGAATAATCTGCCTGCAGTGCCTAGTTCAAAGCAGGGATGCGCGCAGTGAATTCAATAATCTTGTTAAATGGCGGGCATAATTTTGTATTCAGTGGTTTATCTAAATTTTTAAGTTATCTAGTACCACTTACCAAAAGATACAATACATATCGGATATATTAATGAATTATGAGTATTTTTACCTACATATAAGTTGGTGACCTGAGCCGAGGGTGATCCGAAGGCTTCTTTTCAATAGCTACCACACCGAGGTGTAGGCAGGGCGCTACTCCATTCCTTGGATTGCTTCAGTTTACCCTTGATCCTTACCTCATAATGCTGAGTGTTAAGCAAGGCGGCATCAAGAACCACTTTTGGAGTCATTGGTATGACTCGACCTGGGATTGAACCCCGGAACCATTGCCGAACTCTCTACTCATTAGGCCAATGACCCGGAATATACTTTTACACCTTAAAAATAATTACAATTTGATATAATAAAAAATCATTACAAAACTTATCAATAAAAATTTGTTTTATTAATCAAAAAAAGTTTGACATCAAATTCAAAAGGACAAATATGAAATAAAATAGAATAAAATAACTGCATAGTTTTCAAAATTACTTAATTTCTATCATTTCTATAATGTTAAGCAGGAGGCAACAGAAATCATTTAGTATACCGGTAAAATGGTTTCAGTCAAATAATTTTGAGGTTTGACTTTATCATATTTACCAACCCCTCCGCTAGGGCAGGATATGACACAAGGTCAATTTTTAAGCGGGGTTTTAACAGGTCTAAATTCAGAGTTTTCCTTCACCTAGACTAGTTGCCTCACCAAGGCTGAAGAACTCGTCTGTCCTACTATTTACCCATAGCTGGAGGGAGAATAATTGGATTCATACCTTTCCCAAGGGTATTAGTGCTATGTGAAATGCCATCAGTCTCATCCAGGTTTTGAACTCGTGTCACCGTATCCATTTCCTACGACGATAACCATTACAACACGGGCACCTCCCGTTTGATTTTATTGAATGAATACAAGTCAATCACCTAACCAACAAGCACAGAAGTTTTTGTATAATTTGATTTGGTTCTTACTTTAATGGTATATCAACCTTGGTGGGTTATCTTATGCTAAAGTCATCTTTGTAAAAGGATAATATTCAACTCATAGTTGTGGAAATAAGGTTATTCATACAGATTTCCAGGGTATTATTCCACAAGTGAAGGTTGTAGAATGAATGGAGTTTGACCTCGCTTATTAGCTACTACATCACTAGGACCCCCGCTACAACAGGGAGCTTGATAGTATTTAGAACAATAGTGTGCAGGAATATAAAAATTGATAACACTTTTTGGCTCCCTTTTATTGCATTGTTTGCAAAAAATAAGGATTCTTTTTAAAAAGTTGTCCTATTCAATTATAAGTAAATAAATAAGTTAGTCGACCTCTGTCGAGGGTGACCCGAGGGCTCACTTTTCCATAGCTCCTACAGCGTGGTGTTGGAGAGTGTACTACTCCTTTCCCTGGATTGCTCCACTTTTTTTTAACCCTATCTGATAATGCTGAGTGTTTAGCAAGGAGGCATCAAGAACAATTTTTTGAGTCTTTGGTATGGCTGGACTTAAGACTGAACCACAGTCTCCCGATCCATGGGTGAACAAAATAGCTGAACACTCTTTTCATGTTCGATCAATAAAAAATGGGATGACTATATGTATAATAACACTGAAACGATAAATAAGGGGTTACGATGAATGAAAAGTAAACATTTAGGAGTAACGAAAATTTGAAGACGAACGCTCATATTAGATTATGATTCCAAATGGCGATTTGATTAAGCAATTTCAGCCGGGAAAAATATTTCCGTCAAAATTAAGATTCTTTTCGTATCACGTGGTGCCTTCAATAAGATTCCAGACTTTTTTGTACAGGCATTTAAATACATGCTAAGAACATTGATTGATAAAATCAGAGAAAACGGCTTCGAGCTGACAAAGAAAAGAAGCAGAAGACACCCCTCAAAAACAATTACCGACGCCGACTACACCGATGACATAGCGATACTGGCAAATACACACAACCAAGCCGAAACACTACTGCATAGTTTGGAACGAGCTCCCGAAGGCATTGGCCTCCATGTCAATGCACACAAAACGGAATATATGTGCTATAATCAAACAGGTGACACCACCACACTAGACGGAACCCCTCTGAAACTCGTAGACAAATTCACCTACCTAGGAAGCAGCATCTCATCAACTGAAAAGGACATCGACACGCGGCTAACGAAGGCATGGACAGCTATCGATAGGCTATTTGACCTGACCGATAAAATGAAACGCAGTTTCTTCCAGGCAGCTATCGTATCGATACTGCTGTATGGATGCACTACTTGGGGGCTAACTAAACGACTGGAGAAGAAGCTAGACGGCAATTGCACAAGAATGCTGCGAGCAATATTGAACAGGCCCTGGCGAAAACACCCTCAAGGCTCCGACTATACGGCCACCTGCTTCTCATCACGAAAACTATCCAAGTGAGACGAACCAGACATACAGGACACAGCTGGAGAAGCAGGGACGAGCTCATCAGTGATGTACTCCAATGGACCCCCAAATATAGCCGGGCAAAAGCAGGGCGACCAGTTCGAACATACATTCAGCAGCTATGTGAAGATACGAGAGTAGCCCTGAAGACCTACCAGAGGCGATGAACGATAGGGAGAAGTGGCGAGAGAAGCTCAGGGATATCCGTGCTAGCGGCATGACATGATGATGGTGATGATGACTGCTAAACAACTTATGAGATGCCTGACCAATCTTTATTATTTCAGGTTTGAATGAACACCTACAGCAGCAATTGGAACACACCCTACTAAAGCCTGATTGTCACAGCTGGTGAATTTCAAAAATGTAATCTGGCCGTGAGGACACTTTAGAAGAACGATATGCAATAAAATTCTGTTTTAAACTTGGAAAAATGCCACAGAAACGTATGGAATGCTTCAGACTGCTTTTTGACCATCTTGCATGAAGCAAGCATCAGTTTTTGAGTGGCATAAGAAATTCAAGGAAGGCAAGGAGTCTGTGAGGGATGATGAGAGGTGTGGGAGGAATAAGGAAATCAATAGACCAGAGTTTATTGGCCAAAGGGCTAAGATTAGGGTTACTATGTTGAGGTTTTAAGGGAGTTCAGGAGGAAATTCCGTCGGAAGAGGCCACCACTCTTCAAATCGGGCCAGTGGCATTTCCACCAGGACAATGCACCAGTCAATAACTCCATTCTTGTCACAGACTATTTGACCAAGATGGGTATCTAGACAGTTCCTTACCCTCCATATAGGCCAGACTTTGCTCCCCGTGACTTTTGGTTGTTACTTAAGCTCAGAGGCTGTCGTTATGAGACAATTGAAGAGATGAAAGAGGCTGTGACGGAGGTCATTGATAAGCTCACACAAGAGGACTTCAGTGGAGACTTCCAGAAATTGTTGGAACGACACAACAAGTGCATTGCAGCCGGAGGAGATTACTTTGAAGGGGAGTAGAGTTTCATGTGTGTACTATCAATAAAAGTGGCCATACGAAAAAGTCTGGAAACTTATTTAATGATCCTCGTATAAGCAAATGATAACAGGTTATTAAAAAAAAGACGGTACCTGAAGGAAAGCGGATTAAGTGTGATAAATCTCTCTTCTACTGTGCTACTGGTAATGGTCTAGTATTCAAAAACTAGGCCATAGTATGGTGACTGGAGTCAGAAGTCACCTACCCGACGCGGAAGTAGAGATGAGATTTTTCTATAAATTTCTGACAAATATCAAGGAATTTCGTGATTCGGTCGCTTTTTCGCTGTTGGTAGCCGAGATAAGAGGAGTCAAACGTTTATTATGAATAGAGAAGGTGGGGTTTGAAAAGATGCATGAAGTGTCCTGTCCTTAGAATAATTAGGATGCTACCACGTGGTGTCCGTTGTTCATTTCTTCCTCTTTTCATGCTCACAGAGACTGAAAGGAGAGAGAATAAACGAAAGAGTGAAAACGAAAGAAAGTGAAATGATTGATAAATATTAGAAATCAGAGGAAGACTCGAAACGAGACAGAGTACAGAATCATTAAGATTGGCTAGAAACGCAGGGAACTCCAAGAGAACTATAGAGACCTACCCTCACTCAATCACCAGTGTAAGGTCACCAACAAACGCAAGTTGAAAAGCTCACGAAGGCGGGAATAATAATATTACTTAATGATAATAATAATTACGGCATAAGGACTTACTATGTTAAAGCAAGAATAGATGAGACGCTACAAAATAGCAGATGTAGATTATGTGAAGCGAGTTCAGTAAGGAGATTATTAGACTACATACGGATGGGTGGGCAAGGTGATCCACTGGGAATTGTGCAAAAGGTTTAAATTTGACCATACGAACAAATGGTATATGCACAACCCAGCATCCGTACTCGAAAATGAGATGCACAAATTTCTCTGAGATTTTGAGATACGAATGGATCATCTAATCTCGGCCAGACGGGATAGTCAAGAAAATAAATAAACAAATAAATAAATAAAAGAGAACTAGTGGACTTCCTCGTTCCGGTTGACCACAGGGTAAAACTGAAGGAGAGCAAAAAGTGAGATAAATACCTAGACCTTGCGAGAGAACTGAAAAAGCTATGGGACATGAAAGTGACTGTGATACCAATTCTAAATGGTTCTCGGTACAATCACGGAAGGATTTGTACAGGGATTGGAGGACATGCAAATAAGAGGAAGAGTAGAGACCATCCAAACTTCTGCATTGTTGAGATCGGCGAGAATACTGAGAAGAGTCCTGAAGACCTGCGGAGACTTGCTGTCACTCAGACTCCAGTGGAAAACTATCAGCTAATGCCATTGTGAAAGACTCCCAAATGAGTGAAATACAACAGCAACTACTACTGCTAATAATAATAATGGGTTTTCCTGCAATAGCAAACAACAGTGAGAAAATCAAAGAAAAAGGAAAATAGAGACGAATACTTGACTTTGGCAGAGATCTAAGGAACCTGAGGTTTATGAGGGTGAAGATGAAACCAATTATAATTGGCCCACTTGGAACTGCCATCACAGGTTTTGAAATGGGACTAGAAAAGTCGGAAATTTGAGAACGAATCGAGACCATCCAAACTATAGCATATTTAAGATCGGCCAGAAGACAGTGAAAAATCCTTGAAATCTTAAGAGATTCAGACTCCTGTGATAGACACTCATCTAATGCTAATGTGAGAAACTAGCAAGAAATAAAAATGATAGTAATAGTAGATTTTACCATCCCACGGAGACAAAAAAAAGAAAAGAAAAAAGTGAAAAGAAAGACAATTTATAAGACCTTGCCAGAAAACTAGGAAATAAGTGGTGCATAAAGATGGCATTGATGCCAATTCTAATAGGCGTGTTTGTCACGGTGCTCAAATAATTTGAAACGGGATTGGAGGAATTGGTCATCAGATGACGAAACGAGATCATTCGTGAGACCAGCCGGAATACGCAAAAGAGTCCGAGAGATCAGAAAAGACACGCTGTCATTAAGTCTCCCGTAAAAGACCATCAGCTAACGCTGGTGTTAAAAACTCGAAGGGATTATAATAATAATTTTTGCCCATGATGTCAAAAGTCCTAACCGCACAGATGAGAGAAGAAATATATTACTTGTGTAAGTCCCCAGACCAACTGATGTCCCCAGGCATCAAAGACGCCAGTTTTCGATAATTTCATTCCTACAGTTTTCACCGCAATATTCTTCATCGTCTAGTTTAGCAATAATACCAGTCAATAGGTGATCACCGAGGATTCGGCACATGAGTTATTTTAGTACTGTTTCAAGTCAGAGAATGCTTGGCCCAGGCGTCTGGGGCTGTAGAATTCACCGATTGCATCTCCGCAGAGAGGTAAGACACTCCAAATGAGTGTCCTGGATATGACACTAAACAATCTGATGATGAGACTCCAGTAAGGCTAGAGATTTCCAATTTTTGTTTAACCGTCCCACGAGATGTATGAGAAAAGTTATCAACGTCACTTTTCAGTCCACCAATCGGGTTACATGGGAATTTCTTCGACTATATCAAGACATCAATGAAAAATGGTGTATAATTAGGGTTCAGAGAAAACATACATATTTTTCTTTTATCTATGTGAATGCTATGTTTCCCATACTTAAAGTAATACTTTCTGGCTGTCAGGGTAACCCTTATCTATAAAGCCAGTTTTCATTAAAATCGGAAAATGCTAGAAGGTTATAATTACATCTAAAAAGTAGAAAAGGAATTTTCTTAAAAGATGCAATCATATTTATGTTTGAATTATTGTAGGGAAATAGAAGTCAACGAAACAAGACAATAAAAAGAATTATATGAACGAGTAATTTCAAGGAAACAAATTGAAAAGGACATTAAACACTAATAACATGACATATTTGCCCGACAAGGTCAACATAAAGATGCATTTCTTGAAGGAAAAGAAAAATGACGTTGTTAATAAGAGAAACATATAAGAACTGGCAAGAAAAATTTAATTAATGGAAACATAATTGCGAAACGGCAAAGGGAATAGGGACGATGAAATCACATGCTAAAAATCCAATAATATTCTTTCTTAAAATGACAACTACATGTTACACTTTTGTTCATAGATACTTTGTCCAGAACAAATATTTATATTTGTTTAAAAGAAATTCGCAGAAAAATTAAGTCAATCAAAATATTAATCAAATCGACCAAAGATGTAGAAAATATAGCTTTGGGAAATTTTTAGTTGATCTTCGCCATTAAAAAAAACAAAAACTGTAATGTAGTGACTGCCTCCTTCAATCAGTCAAACTTGTGCCCAGCTGCGAAGTGATCACCCTCCTTCACGAGTAAACCAGATGCCGAGTAATATGTCTGACAGCAGTATATGTGAGAAACGGTCATTCGAGGGTAGGAGATTTTTTATAAGGATCAGATAGAGTGCAAGGAACATCTTGAATTTCGGGGTTAGCCTAAACGACCTCACTCCCTAGAAGGCTAGAATTTATAAAACGGTAGGATATTTTCCTCTTCGGTTTTCGAATACTACTTAACGTCTCGCTATTTTGAGGCCAATCCAGAAGGAGGTGGAAGCACCAATAATAAAGTAAATGGTATTCTTTCTGTGACCATATATCTGGATTTTTCTTTTACTATGAACTTTTTATAATCTAACCTTTCTGTCTGCGTGGTGTAAGGGTTAAAGCGATGGCATTATAGTATGCGAGTTCGAACTCCAGTCGCGCTATTACGTTCACTTTCGGATAATTACCCTTGGAAAAATTATGACCCCCCTTTTTCTCTCAGCTATGGGTTAAATAGTACCACTACTGTTCTTGGAGAATAGCTTTGGCATTAAATAACCTACAAAGGTTGATATGCCATTAAAACAAAGAAACCAAACCACCAAATTTGTTTGAGACCATGCAACACCACAATACTGGCAATATTTAATTCATATTACACATGAGTTGTAAGAAGGACTGAGGTACTTATAAAGTATCTTGTATTAAAATAATTCATTCATGTTTAACATGAATATCAATTTCAAAATCCAATATCACAAATATTTTCATCGTGAAATCTCTGGATAGACACAATTGATGTATTTGTTTTTGTTTGAAGTTTTGGTTAGGATTTGCTAACTTCACAGGATTTCCAACCATGACGACAGAAATTTGGCCATGTCAGAAATCATTTTTTAGAAAGAAGTCAATTTGGTATTGGGTTTGTCATGCTTGGTTTTCAGTCATTTCTAAACTGACTTGAACTGGAACTATTTCCGTTGCATGCTCTAAGGTAAACAGAGAACAAGAGGAATATTGAGGAGAGACATTATCTTAGAGTGTGAGGAACAGTGACACATAAAGAGAAAATAAGAGTCGGATCCTACTTAGCAACAAACAATATGTGTCGTTTCTCCAAAGATAGTTTAAGGCCTTTCTAGGGATTACTGACAATTAGGCTCATAATTTCAGGTCTCTGTGCGGATAGATGTATATTTGGTGAATTAAAATAAGATTGTAAACTTTGGGCATTGCACAAAAAATCAAATAATTCAAATATCTATATTATTACATCTAAGACTATTGTCATGTTCTTTGTATATATATATATATATATATATATATATATATATATATATATAGAGAGAGAGAGAGAGAGAGAGAGATTTGGCGCAATGAGAGAAAAGTAAACATTTCAAAATGAATAATGATTTTGAATCCAGTACATTGGCTTTTTATTTCATACAATTATGCTCCATGCATGTTTCAGATTTCGTGGTCCTCTTCATAAGATTTATAATGTGTTGGTTTTGATAGGGGTGTGATTCTTATATATTGATGTGGGTATAGTCTAATGATGAAGATGTACTGAAAGCAATACATCAAAGAAGATGACCCCAAAATCAAAACTTTAAACGGAAGAACCAGAATCATAACAGTTGACTTATACAAATCCTTTGACGGGAAAAGTTTACGAGATGCACAGAAATAAAACTTGCAGTTTTCATAGTCACAAGTTATGTAGCCATGCTTGTCACTGGGCTCCAGCTATGTTGACCCTGAGAATGGCATGTGTTGGGCAAGCTTATATCACTATAATCCAACATCCGGAAGATGTCTTAATACCTTATCATCTTAGGCAAGATGTTTGAATTGTAATTTTGAAGGCAAAGACGCCTATCTTCAGTCAAAATACAGCAGTCATAATATATATGTATGTGTGTATATGTGGTAGAGTGTGAGTCTTTGTGTACACACACACACACACATAATCAAACACACACACACTCACTCACACATATATATATATATATATATATATATCGTCAAGACCTCTTCACTCTTTCTTTCTCAATATATCTATTTATCTCGTCAACTGTCTATATTATTCATCGCTCATGGAAAGTTCAATGGATGACTTTTAGTGTCCACAAGGACCTGATTGATGGAGAAGTCAAAATTGACAACAATCAAACATATGGCCTCCGTAATCATTCAGTCATTTTACATTGGCTTGTTACAGGACATAAGATTCTGGGGGAGGAGAGAGTAGTATACATGTTGTTCGAGTAGAACAGGACGGCATGTGATGCAGTATAGTGGATATGAAGCAAGGTGGATGAGTCCAAAAGCGGGTCAAGGGAACCTCTCACCTGACGATGGGTGGGAGCACCACATAGGTTGATGAATATTTCAGACACTCACTTATACTGAAGACGAAAACGTGCGTCGAATGATAACCATAACCTCTCTCTCTCTATATATATATATATATATCGGACAAATGTATAAATCATTGAATTAAAACACCGATCAACGAATTATCAAATTCTGTTCTTTAAAATTATTTGTTGAATAAGTTTGTTGAAAAACAGAAGTTACAAAGACATCCATGTAGGCAGGGTTAGATTATGTTAGTCAGAACGTGAATGGTTAAAGAGAGAAAGTTAAGATTAAGACAATGAAATGCAGCAGTTTTTGTTTTATGACTTAATCGCGTGGATTATTTTTTTATGTGTATAAGATGTTTGTGTGGATGTGTCAAAATGTAGAGAGAAAATATATTTATGCGTCAAATATAAATGCAGTTGCAGCTTAAATGTTCATCAGAAAGTGACAGATTAAATAGTAGAAAAATATAAAACTGTAAATAAACATATTAGTTCACTTTAAGATTATTAAGTTATCTTAAAAGAAAATAGAAAGAATATGTAAACTTTCAGTCAAAGGAAAACTAAAGTTTCTGAGTCGATACAGAATAAATCTGTATAACCTACTAGAGAAGTATTTATTTCTTTCCTTATTCAAATGATTAAAGTAGGCACGATATAGATTTTAAAAAGTTGATGTGTTTATGATTCTCATTAGATAAAAAATGGATTTTGAACATCCTAGGAGGAGGAAATAGATTTCTTAAATGATCTTTTCGTTGTAAGTCAAACATGATCTGGGAAGACTCATAAATTTTCTTAAAAGAGTGTCAATAATCGCAAACAATTTTAATCCTTCAAATTTGTCGTTGCAAGTCAAATATTGTCATCTGAGAACGCTCAAAGAAAATTTTCAAAGAGCGTGAAAGAGCCGGTTGGTCAATAATCGGAAACATTTTTTATACCAAAATTAACTCTTGATTTTAAATAAGGAAATTTCGCCACAAGTACGTAAATATATAAATATGTTAAATACCCTACGTATGAACGTTCATGGGTATGTCCTATTTCTCATCAATACGTTGTACACTATTGTGCGCGGGTACAATATGCTAACACGAGGAACTTGGATGGTGTGATGGCTAGACAAGCAAACCTACACGAATGAGTTCGAGTCTCAGTGGGTGAATGATCCATTCGACCGTAGGCCGTATCTTTGCAGAAAGCTTTGTAAAATTAATCTAAATTGTCACTACGAGCAACGGTTACCTTCTTCACGCCACTGCCGAGTATTGTATTTTGTTGATGTATAAAGATTTCCATTTCATTTCCAACCTCCGTTTCCGTTACTTTTGATTCAGTAACCTTTTTTAGGGTTACAACAATATATATATATATATATATATATTGAGGGGTTCTTGAGCTAACACTTACTGTCTTTGTAAATGGAACGGAGTCATCGAGAATTTCACATAGTGTTAATACCATTGGGTCAGGTATGAATCTGATTTTTCTGCCTCTAGCTAAGGGTAAAAATAGGGTAAGCTAAGCTCTTTAACCTTGGTACAACTGCCGGCCAGTGTAAGAGAATGAAACAGAATTCAAACATCTTAAACTTCGCTGAATACATTGACCTTGTGTCACATCCTGCTTGTTCTGATATATATATATATATATATATATATATATATAAGCATGTTTAATTTAATAATAAAGATATTTTTCGTGTATATGATTTTATAAAGATCCTTTCAAGTTTTCTGATTGGTGTCTTGTTTTTAGGTTGAAATTGGTAGATGAATTTACCGCTTTCGGCCCTTTTATAGGTTGTCATCAGGGGTTGTTTGTATGTGTATTTTTTCTTCTTTATTACAGTTAATTTGTCTTTTTACAAGACTACACCAATACTGTTATAGTCAGTATCGTAGTAAGCTGCAGGATCATGTATATATATATATATATATATATGTATATATATTGATGTATTTACTCTTTAAAAATAAAACTTTGATCAGTTTCTGAATTATATATAGTTAAATATATAATTTCGGAATTTAATATTATTTCTAATTAAAATAGTATCAAACAACGACTTGGCTGTTAGAACGCATCTCTTTATTTAGTTAAATTAAAGCTAAAATTTAAACTATCACATGTTTAGATCAGTTTTTCTTAATAAGTTATTTATATTTACACTAACTTGTTAATCTTTTCTGATGATACTTCTTTTTCGATAATCATATTTCTTTCTAAATCACAAATAACAACAAACCCGTTATGTAATATACCATTTATATAAAAACTAAACTAGAATATTCATAAATTTTCAAAATGACAAAAAATTACACATTTCTAAACTTCACGCAAAGATGCTGAGAAAAATAATAAAAATAATGTTTATGAAGTTTCTAAAAAAATTTGAATTACATGTCAAATATTTCACACTTTAAAATTAGATTTCATAGGTTGATAGGTTGTCTGGGTTTTATTGCATACCAACTTTTGTAGGTTATATAATGTCAAATCCATTTTAAACAAATAATCCGTTCTATTTCAAACTATTCAGTTTATCATGAGTTCACAGTTTAATTGTCAAAAACATTTCTATTTCAAGCTATTCAGATTAGTCAAACAGTTCTAATTCAAACAATTCAGTTTAGCATAAGTATGCAGTTTAATTCTATTCAACCCATAGATAGGGCCCTATCATGTGCTACCATTCCGGGCCAGAGAGGACCTGGGAGCAATGGCAATAAAGGGGTGCTCTGCATTCCCCTAAGCTCCAGCATCACTGGCTCCTCACCATCAAATTGTTTAGTGTCATATCTCAGACACTCGTTGGTGAGGTCTTATCTCTTTGCAGAGAAGCAATCAGTGTATTCTACAGCCCCAGTTGACTGGGCCAAATTAGATTTCAGACACTAATTACATCATATACATTCGAAACAGAACGCTACTTACAGAAACAGAATGCTAAGAATTTTTTTTTCATTTTTTCGTTTCTTATTAGAATTTGAATATAATTCAGAAGATATAGCTTCGCATATTTACATTAACATAAGGATGCTTGAATATAAAAACACCAAACATTTAAACAAAAACTATATGTTGGGTATCATCCACCTTTTTCTACTCAATGAACTAGTCCATCTGCCATATATAACAGTACCAGGGCAGACTAGAAGGTGAAGAGCAGCTTCTTATTGGAATAGTATTAGAGCGTTGGAGACTGGAGATCGCACTAGATCACCTTTCTTGCTATCGTAATAACGGAACCCAATACCATCGTTGGACTATATCTTTATTCTGTATTCACTAATCCTATGTTCTTATCTATTAATAGTCCCTCTAATTTATATACTTTTTTCCTGAGAATATATCTCTATTTCCTCTCATATCGTGGTTTGTTCTTTATTTAATATTACAAGCGTTCACTAACCAGAACGCAACACTATACTTATACTAAACTGAATTGTTTGAAATTTAATTCGGCGTTAAATAACCGGTAAAGGGCTGATACGCCGGAAATTTAAACAATCAACCACCCTCTGGATACCTCATTGTTATATTTTACATTTTTATATTAATACCTTTCCCACTATATATATATATATATATATATATAGAAAGTGTGATGTTTACATTGTTACAATTTTAGATTATCCATTTCCCGCAAGCATTTTATATGTTTCAGGATTTGCCTCATTAGCAGCATACTGGAGTTAGTTGAGTACCGTCTGTGAGGAAAGCAGCACCATGATACAGTTAACTCTTCCGGAAATTTAGAAATAGTATGCCATACTGCTTGACATTCACGCCAGAGTTTCATTATGAAGATTTCAGAGTCTCTTGGTATCAATCTGTGGACTGATTAATATTTATATTGATGAAAAGTATACAGCAAGTACACATGGGGTTTGAAGTGGTTACTTACGATAGCGTCACCATTCATCTTCCTATATAGCTTCAGACTCAACACAGTGTCCTACCTCAAGTGATGGTGGTATTGCTGCCCCTACTTGACTGAGTGGTTCCTGGAAGACCTAAAGTCTGGCAACAGGACATTGCACCATGCCAGATAAGCAGGAGAAAATTTCTGCAACCATATAGATGGCAATTCCCTTGATAATCACGTGTGCGGTCCGTTTGAGCGAGAGATAAAGAAAACTCTGCGCAACACAAAAGTTGAAATGAAGGTAAGGAAAACAATAACATTTACAAATTTAAACAAGGAGATCGTCAGAAAAGCTTGCAAGAGTCTCCGTAATCGTTTGGAGGCTTGAAACCAATAGCGATTTCTTTGAATATATCTAATCAATAATATTCCAAATAATTTTCATGTAATTTTGGCAACTCGGGTGGTGTAATGGTTATCAAGCACGACTCGCCAACTTTCACGAGTGAGTTCGAGTCTAAATGAGTACTCCATTCATTCGGCCCTGTGCCACATCTAAGAAGAAAGCTTAGTAAATTACTATTTTCATGTAATTTTGGCAAATACATCTGATAAAGTGAGATGTGTGTGTCATTTATTTTGCATAAGTTAGACGATAGTTTATCAATCGTGCCCAATATATATATATATATATATATATATACGGTTGGTTGGTTGGTTGGCTTTATGGCATATCAACCTTTGTAGGTTATTTAACCCCAAACATATTTTTATGCAAATGGTCAGTTCTATTACAAAAAATTATGTTTAGCATGAGTACACAGTTCAGTTGTCAAAAACATTTCTATTTCAAGCTATTCAGTTTCTCGTAACTTTTTTAATTCAGTTTAGTATAAGTTGAGGTTTTGTTTACACACATTGAAAAGTCAAAACTGTTCTATATCACAGAAATCAGCTTAGTATAAGTACAGTTTCAAGGTGAAAAACAGTTCCATTTCAAAAAATTCTGTTTAGCATAAACATGCAGTTTAAATGTAAGTGTAGTTTATTTGTCGAAAACATTTCAATTTAAAGCTATTCAGTTTAGTCAAATGGGTCTAATTCAAATAATTCAGTTTAGTATAAATATTCAGTTTAGTTCTATTTAACCCACAGATTGAGCCCTATCAAGTTCTACCCTTCCGGGCCAGAGTGGACCTGGAAGCAATGACAATGAAGGAGTGCTTCGCATTCCTCAAAGCTCCAGCATCACTGGAACCTCACCATCAGATTGTTTAATGTCATATCTCGGACACTCATTGGGGGCATAGTCTTACTCCTCTGCAGAGGTGCAGTCGGTGTATTCTCCAGCCCCAGCCTAATGGGCAATATATACAAATAACAAAAAATTGCATTTAGTTTTTTGGGGGGTATTTATTTTTAATATTCACAAATTTTTTGGTAAGGTAAATAAACAACTTTAAAACTATAACATTATATCAAACGTTATGCAATAAAACCTACATCTCTGGTCTGCTATTTAATGATGCGTCTTGAATCCGTTGTTGATCTTGCACTTCCAGTGTCATCCACCCTCATCCAGACAACACTGGCAGGAATGATATTTTAAACATACAAAAGAAAAGATCCTTATCCAAATACCAACTTCTTCAGCCATGCCTATCCTCTTTTAAGCCATAAACATCTTAATCTACGTAAAATTAGAGAGGTCTATCGTAGTACAGATTCTATTATTATTATTTGAGCGACAGAAAATCTCAAGTCTCCAAGACTCTCCTCAGTATTCTGACCTCTCTTGATAACGCAGTAGTTTGGATATTCTTCACTCGACCTCTTATATCCTAGTCTTCCAGTCTCTGTATCAATCCTTTAGTGACTGTACCAATGTACCATAGCGGTACTAAAAAGGCACTATACCTCTATTGTGACCTCGCCGTGGTAACAAGTTGACAAATGCAAAACTCTGTAACACATACACTAAAGGTTTATTTACTACTAGGTAGCAAGCAATCCCCGGGGAAAAAGGGAGTATTGAAACATGATGCAACCGACAACTAGACAAAAATAAGCAATACATCATAGTGAGAAAGACAGGGGTGTCACAGTCCATAATTTTGTTCCTGGGGCTAACACCCCCTTTGGGGTTCTCCAAAGTTTGGAGCTAGTAAACTTTCGTCCTTTACATCTTCGTGGCTAGTGTTCTATTGATGTTTTCTCCTTATCGCATCCTGACATCCACTCTCCGAAAGACACAAGTCGTCCCCTCAATCAAAGATTTTGGATCTCCAGGTTTCCTTAGTCATTCTTAACAACAACGAGTGCCTCTGTTTTCTTATTCGGCGACTACTGTCTGCTTTATTGATTCCTTCATTATTTATTTATCCATTCATTCAATTTCCTATGAGCCGTTCAATTACGTTAGACCAAGTGCACCAATTACAATTGGTATCACTGTCACTTTCATATTCCACAGTTTTTTTTCAATTCCCTTGAAAGGTCTTGTGACTTGTCTTTCTTTTCATTTTCCTTCAGTTTTACTCTGTGTTAAGTCACAATTCGGCATGTTCTATTTTTCTTGTTGATTATTACTAGGTCCGGTCGTCTGGCCGAGGTTCAGTAATCTGTATGTATCTCAAAATCCTGAGAATTTGTGCGTCTCATTCTCCAGGACAGATTCTGGGTTATGCATATACCATTTTTTAGAATGGCCAAATTTCATTTTCTTGTATAATTTCCCGCAGACCACGTTCGCCACCCAGTCGTGTCCCGCCTTATACTCCTTCTGTGCTAATTTGCTGCATTCGTTTATTATGTGATTGATCGTTTCGTCTCTGTCACCGCATAGCCTACATTTGCTATTTTGTTGCGTCTTATCTATTCTCGCTTTGATATGATTGGTTCTTATGACGTTGATTATTATTATTATTATTATTATTATTATTATTTGCAAATTCATCACACCAGCATTAGCTGATGGTTTTTATTGGTGTCTGAGAGACAACATTATCATTTACTAATCTAAACCATAAAACTCTATGCAAAAGAATACTTATTAACATGAAATAGTTACTTGAAACTATAATTAAGTATAAATTATTAGTATTGCATAGGAACGTTTAAAACCATAGAAATGACGGAGAATTTTATTAAACAGGAATACTTGATATCATATAACTGTACGCAAACATCTATCAAGAAACAGCTATTCAACATATAAGGATACACGTACAATGGACATGATTTCCTTAACACAGGTGCGTTCGTAAAATCAAATGATCGAATGCATTTTATTCAAGTCCGGATGGTTACGAGATGATCACACAGTGACCTACATTCCATTCTTCCAAATGATTTTTTTAACTACCCAGCCAGTGGAGATTAAAATACGCTGACTGCAGCCCCCTTCTGATAAGAAAGACTCCTAACTAAATGGATGCCCTAAGTAAGAAACTAAACTACATTCGGTAGTGAGGCTTTAGTTCTGATACCTTGGGGGTTGCAGAGTCGCAATCTATTACTATTACTTCGAGTTCGGCACTGACCTGGTGTGGTAGTACTATTTAGGGACACACCAAGACTTAAATAGAAGGAAATATTCTCTAGTCTCATGTGAAAAGCATTTGTTTAGTACACAGCAAAAGGGAAACCGATCCGTCGATTGACAGGAATTTATAAGTGCTTTTATTTCATTTGAAGGTTCACAATTGTATACCTGCTGATATGTTTATTAAATCAAAGAAACATTGTGCCTTTTGTTCGATGAAACCACTTTAAATCAGTGCACATGTGGCATACATATATATGCATGGAAAATATTTGTATTAGATAGGAACAATTTATATCATATAACCGTGTTCAAAATAACTTAAGAAACTATATAAAAGCAAATATAAACGTACAATGTAGGTAGTTCTCTAATATGTTGTCATAAACTAACCCCAGACGGGTTGACGTGCCGTTAGAATTAATCAGTTAATCAATCAACAACTTTTAAAACAAATCGCTAAAATCACCTACGATTCTTATGTTTACAAATGTTTTATAATGTTATAAGCACATTGTACTGACCACAGGTTATTATAATTTGTTTGGCATTCAGCCGAACAGTTCCTATGATAGTTAGTGTCCCCCTATGAAACATGTTCCTTTTGGTAATAAGTAGGACTATAATATGCAACTATTATTGTAGTCCCTTCCTATGTGAATCTGTGTATGATATCATAAAGAAAGGATGCCCCAAAGTTTGGAAACTGTTGGATCTTAGGTCTGATCAGTTTTACCAAGTTTTTGAATAAATATCGAAATCTCTGAGGCAGCTAACATATTCTGATCAATCAGCGACACTTACTTGTCGAATAATCGAATTGAATTTCAGATTAGTTAGTTGCGTTGATGCCTCGGGCCCGTCATAATACACGAGAACCTACTTCTCCCTCAGCTGACCCAGGCGTTGTTACATGAATCACAAATTAAATTGCTTTGTTCTACACTCATAAATACAAACTTGCTCGCCTCAAGGAGCGAACAGGGAGCTGCTCAAGTCCGGATCTATTTGTCAGAAGCAAATAACTTTTAAACTCCTCCATCCCGCACTACACCTGTTAACTTAACGATTCTCACCTCCACATATTTCTCGTGTTTCCATTTACTACCGCCACTTCTATTGCTTCTTGAATTATAGTCGTCGCTATTACATGAAACCATTGATTTGTCCATCAAAACAACGCAAACAAGGTTTATTCCAAGTAAATTCATCTACTCTAGTCTCATGAGAAAAGCATTTGTTTAGTGGACGACAACAGGGAGGCTGATCCGTCGGGATTCAGATTGACCGGAATTTACAAGTGCTTTTATTTCATTTAAATGTTCAAAATCGCATACCTGTTAATATGTTCATTAACCCTGTGAAACAGTGTACCTTTTAATGGGTTGAAACCTCTTCAAATCAGTACACATGTGCATGCATATATATGCTTAGAAACAAAAGTAAACATATATTTATATTAAGACATATATACACGCCCAGATAGATAGATAGATAGATAATGAACAAAGCTACAAAGACATCAAGAGGTAGCTATATAAGAACAATAACACTGACAGATAGATAGATTGATAGATAGATAGATAAAAAGGGAGATAGATAGATAGGTAGATAGATAGATATGTTTTAGTTTGGTTTTATGGCATATCAACAATTACAGGCTATTTAATGCCAAATACTGTTTATACATATATTAAATATATGATTTGCAAACATATTTTGTTGATTACATTTTTAAAAGAGACTGAGGTCACCTTTTGGCAAAACACTTAAATAGTTTCAAGTCTTGCAAAGTGTTATATACTCATTTGCCGTATCATAACGACTCAATAATAATAACAGACGCATGAAGGAAAACGCCGGAATACTTCTTTTCAAACATATTTACCTCTCACTTTATTGCAAGGGTTCGAAAGGGTAGCATGTGAGAGTTTGCTGGAGACCTAACATAAACTTCATATTTTGACCCCACTGTTATGACCGTCACGTTGTGTCCTTATTGTTCTCCTGATGTTGGGGTCTACTCGATCGGGGCGTTCCGAGGGACCCCTCGGTCTGGTGTGGCCTTCCCTACCACATCTCGTCTCTAACCCTCTGGGAGTCTGCTGGCAACTGCTTCGGGGGTTTTCCGAGTGCCCCCTCGGTCGGGTGTGGCCTTCCCTACCACATCTGGTCTCTACTGGCTGGAAGTCTGCTGGCAACTGCTCTCGGACCCAAACTCAACTGAGTTAAATAATAACTCAACGCCCACAAGATCGCCTACTGGATCTTTGAAATCGAATGTTTAATCGTCATCAAGTGGAAATAACTGTCATGCAGTTCAGAGGTTACTCTCTTCCGGTGCATGACTGTAATGGCACAATGAGACATTCACCTTGTCCCATATCATAAGCCTTAATCCGCCCACGCGATCTCTTTCGATTACTGACCGTTGGAATGTGTCACTTCCTTCCGGTGTATCACCTTGGAATAGCATTTTTAGGCTGGGGCGAGGGTCAAAATATAACATTCATCCGTAAATTATTTTTCAAAATTCCACATGTTGAATTTTCTTCACGTTCGTCTCCATCACCCTCACGCATATTTTACAGAATAATTTACAAGGACAATAAATGGCTGAAAACACAAAAAGAATCACTTGAACCACAGCAAACAGAATCTTACTTAGAGGGCGACCTTCTCTCTATGTAACACTTGCCCGGCTAATTATAATCTAAATTTCTCTTACTATCTTTGCGTGGTTGGCCATCTTGACATGTGTGCATCAAGGTACCATAGGGATGCATTTTTTATCTTCTCAACACAGCGAGCCCTCCATAATTCCTTGAAGAAATTTCAAAACCCTAACAGGACCATACTCTGGTCGTAGATCCTGGTCACAAACTTAGTGACCCTGGTTATTCCAGCAATACATTTCCCCTGGATTCCTTATGACCACACTCCAGTTCTTTGCTCAACAGGTTCCTACCTGGAGTAACCGGAGAATTTCATAAACTAAAACACAATATCTTCAAGGCTCAAAGCATTCCACAAAAATCCACAAAAATCATGGCCCAAAACAAAGTATCACAATACATCCGAATGTATCACAATCTGGCACGCATGCTGTAAACCACCTAAAATAGTCCACGCAAAATACTAATTAGCAATGTGTTACCCTCTTTTTTTTTCGTTAGGTTTCTGTTTCCATGCCATTGGTTTGCAAGCCCTCGAGGAAACATGCTTTACCTGATCAAACCCGCGCCGGGTTTCTTTTCAATTTAATCAGGAACCCTCTTGGCTACCAATATATAGGCACCTCGCCTTTCCCAGATTCGTTTCACTTTACCAAATCACACACGAATCCAAAACATTATCGTGACTGAAAGACATAGACATCATCCACAAAATTTTGGAGTAGGCCACGCCTTTTTTATTTTATTCCATCCTCGGAACTCCAAACTAAAAAAAATAGAACAGCTTCATGGGCCGGCGAATTCTTCGATAGAATTGCTTTCTTTGACGTCTACCTATCAACAATCTGAAACCAATTGGATGAATGTCTGTCCTATTCTCGCGTCAGCCACCGATTTTCTCAAAAACAGAACCCCCCCAAAAAATATTTCCTATTCTACGAAAACCCCAAATTCTAAAAAAAAAAAATTTGGAGTCAATATAATTTCAAATATCATTAAACCTAGAATAAAATCTTCTGTAAATGGTTTTCGTCAAATTTCATATGAACAGGAAAAAAGATTTCTAATGTCGCCTTTAAACTCAAACAAACTCAAAAAGTTTCACTTTACAACAAGTCAAAACAATGTTACAATCACAGTTCAAAAATGTTGTTTTCTTTTCTTCTTTTTTTCAATCTATGTCGTGATGTACTGTCTATTTTACTAAAAATGTCTGTTCTTTCTTTCTTTCTTTTTTTTCCTTATATGCTGTGTTCAACAATGTTCAAGTTTTTTCTCTTTTTTTTTTCTCCGTCTTTTTTTCTATTGTCCTGTACGTTTTTGTTTTTGTTTCCATTTTTTTTTCTTTTTTTTTCTTTTTTTTTATAATAAATTGCTCATTCAATGTCCCTTTTTTTTTTTCAACCTTATATCAACCTCTCTGTCTTTACCTTAACACGATAACTATAGGTTCGCTTCCCAGCTTATTCAATTTCAGTCTATAGTACCATAAATTAAGCCTGATTTATAATACAACTTTTTCAATAGCTTACGAGCATTCTTCTTTTTTTTTTGTTTTTTTCACAAAATATCCTGGGTTTTTTTTCCAAATAACCCAAACTCTTATAAATTCTGCCAACATTTCCCAATTCAAAATATTTCCGAATCTGCGAATCTTCGCCACACTTGGTTCTGTCAAAATTCTGCGCATCTCTTAATTACATCCAAAACCCTGTTTCAAAATATCTTCCCCAATAACAATCTCAAAGCTTCACTCCAGGGGGAACTCACAAAATACCTGTCTGCATCGTCAGACACAAAAAACATCTGTCTCTTAGTTACTCTGCCTCCACGGCAAGACCGTTTTCAAGACAATACCTATGTCTTCAATAATTGATATCCACAATTTCCACCGCAAAACAACCGGTCTGATTCTACCAGCGCCGCAAATATCGATTCTCCCAACTTCATAAATATCGAAAAATTATATGCGCATTATTCAGACAAACACCAATGTGTGAAATTCATGGACAATACCATTAATGCTCCCAATATTCCATCTCTCGGATGAAAATTCTCATTTCCAATCCACAAGTTCCAAATATGAAACCTGACCAAAAGTTCTTAACTACAGATATGCGGGATTCCAAATCTTTGACTGAAATTCTATTTTTCAATCACCACTTGTCTGGACCAATGAAAAGTTACAACGATTTTTTTTTCTCACAAAGACCTATTTACGATAAAAAAAATCTCATTGATAAAATTTATCATAAAATTTATTGTTTACGATCAGCTGTCTATCAAAAAAAAAAAACGGACAATAACTGTCCCATAGCCATCTTTGTTCCCTTCTTTTTTTCCTCCCTCACTTCGATACCACACCACACATAGCAGTAATTTCAATTTTTATCTAGGGATCACACATTTTAAAAAAAAAATATTTCCAATTTTATGCATCTAGAAAGGCCCTTGTCATTAAAACAAATCTTTCACTATTATACCCAATTTAAATAACAGAGATAGAAGTTACATGAATGAGCGCTCTACTTACAATTTATTTTTCTCTTTTTCTCTTTTTTCTTTCCGTCTCTTTTTTGTTCTTTTCGAGTCGGTCTGTTCCTTTCTCCTTCCTCTTTTTTTTTGTTGCTAGCTTGTTCTTGTTTTTTTTTTTTTTTTTTTTTTATTTCTTTCAATTCCAGCATTTTTCTTTGTCCATTTCGTTGATGTCGTGTTGTGATGCTCAAAAACTGTCGTTTACGGTAACCAGGTTCGTTTTGAATCCTTGAAGAACTCTGCTGGCACAAGCACCAAATCGGACAAATGTTATATAGTCATTTACATCATCATTCAGCATCACAACGACACAACATCAAGACAGACGCATGAATAAACGACGCATGATAATGACGCAAGAAGGAAGACACAAAAAGACTTCTTTAGAAAAATATTCACCTCTCACTTTATGGCAAGGGTTTGAAAGGGTTGTTTAAGGGTTTGCATGTGAGAGTTTCCTGGAGACCTAACATAAACTTCATATTTTGACCCCACTGTTATGACCGTCACGTTGTGTCCTTATTGTTCTCCTGATGTTGGGGTCTACTCCATCGGGGCTTTACGAGGGCCCCCTCGGTCTGGTGTGGCCTTCCCTACCACATCTCGTCTCTAACCCTCTGGGAGTCTGCTGGCAACTGCTCTGGGGGTTTTCCGAGAACCCCCTCGGTCGGGTGTGGCCTTCCCTACCACATCTGGTCTCTACTGTCTGGAATTCTACTGACAACTGCCCTGGGACCCAAACTCAACTGAGTTAAATAATATCTCAACGCCCACACGATCGCTTACTGGATCTTTGAAATCGAATGTTTAATCGTCATCAAGCGGAAATAACTGTCATGCAGTTCAGAGGTTACTCTCTTCCGGTGCATGACTGTCATGGCACAATGAGACCTTCACCTTGTCCCATATCATAAGCCTTAATCCGCCCACGCGATCTCTTTCGATTACTGGCCGTTGGAATGTGTCACTTCCTTCCGGTGTATCACCTTGGAATAGCATTTTTAGGCTGGGGCGAGGCTCAAAATATAACAAAAGTATCACTAAGAATAAAATTAAAATTCACTCATTTGTTTACACACAATTAAACGATGAAACGATTCTATTTCAAACCATTCAATCAAGCTTAAGTACAGAGTTTAAATGCCAAACATTTCAATTTGACCCAGAGATAGTATTCTATCAGGTGCTACCTCTCTGGTTCAAAATGAACCCGGGAGCGATAGCAAGGAAGGGGTATTCCACATTCCTCAAAGCTTCGGCATTTCTGGAGCTTCTCCATTAGATTGTTTAGAATCATATCCAGCACACTCGTTAGGGGTGTCTTACCCATCTGCAGAGATGCAGTCGGTGTATTCAACAGCCTCAGCCAACTAGACTGAAATGGTTCAGTGTCATACCCAGCACACTCGTTGGGGGTGTCTTACTCATCTGCAGAGATGCAGTCAGTATATTCAACAGCCCCAGCAAATTGAGCTGAAACGATATGCATACGATAAGTTTCCATGAGTTAGAACTAATTTGTTTACACACTAGTATTGTTATTGTTTTTACATAATTAAATGGTTTCAATTATTGCTATCAAACACTAATAATACTATTCAATATTAATCATTTTTTTCACACAGGGAACTAATTACAAGTATTGCTATTAACACTGAATTACTCTATTTAACGCCATTCATTCATTTGCACACAGTCAAATGGATCCATCCATTACAAACTAATACCAATCATTCAATTTCGACAAATAGTTAAAAAGTTTCAAGTACTGCTTTCTAAGACTAATAATACAACTCAACATTACTTATTCGTTTGCTCAGAGGTAGATGGTTCCAAGCATTCCTATGTACGAGATGCATACGATAAGTTTCCAGACATTTTCCGTATGGGCACTTTTATTGATAGGACACACATGAAACTCTAGTCCCCTTCCAAGTAATCACCCCCGGCTGCAATGCACTTTCCTCGTGGTGTAATGGTTAAAGCGATGGACTGCAGGATCGTAGTAAGCGAGTTCGAACTCCAGTCTCAGTATTACATTCACTTTCGGGTAAATACCCTAGGGAAAGGTATGCACCCCCTTATCCTCACAGCTATGGGTTAACTAGTACCACTACTGTTCTTCTTGGAGAATAGCTCTGGTATTAAATAACCTACGAAGGTTGATATGCCATTAAAACAAAGAAACCAAACTAAACAAATATCTACTGGTTTAAAACAAATAAAATGAAATATAAAAATAAATGAAGGCGAATGAAAAATAATCAGACCCCGCTCAAACGAACACTTTATTAATATATTGAAAAGGTCTATGACGTCTGAAACATGGGTTGAGAAAAATATTATGTCAAATTGAAATTCATTTACGGACCTATTTCTTTTAAAATATTTACTTTTCTCTAATTGCACTTACAAAAAATTCATATATATATATGCGCGCCATTCCCTTCATATCTATCTATTAATCTATCTTTCCCTCTGTGTATGGAATCGAAGGCCTTGGTAAAGTGGACAAATAGTAATGTCGCCTGAAGGTATTTTGCCCGAACGCCTTCAAGGATTGTACGAATGGTCAGTATTTGTGAGGTTGTGGATCTATTTCTCCGGAAGCCGTTTTGGTTTTTCCTAAGGATGTTGTCGATTTTGGGTTCTATGCGGTTTCGTAGTAGGGCATTGTAGATTTTGGCTGCTTTGGATGTAAGTGTTATCCCTCGGTAGTTCTTGGCTAGTCCGAGGTCGCTTTTTTTAGGGAAAGGAAGGATGCATCCCTTCGTCGATCTTTCTATCCTATTTTGACTATATACTGCATTGCATTGCCGGAGCAGTATATCGTCGAATTGTCTAGTCTTCCACACTTCTGGGGGGGATCTCGTCTAGCCCTGCAGCTTTCCTATTTTTAATTCTTCTAAGAACCGAGTCGAGTTCTTCTTTGGTGAAAGGACCATACAGAGAGGGAAGATGGAGCAAATCCTACTAGCATACGGCCTACCAAAAGAAACCGTAGCAGCGATAATGATTCTCTACAGAAACACCAAAGTGAAAGTACGTTCACCAGATGGAGACACGGAATACTTCGATATTGTTGCAGGAGTACTACAAGGAGACACACTAGCCCCGTACCTCTTTATCATCTGTCTAGACTACGTGCTTAGGACTTCGATCGAAAAAATCAGAGAAAATGGCTTCGAGCTGACTAAGAGAAGAAGGAAAAGGTACCCGGCAAAAACAATCACGTACGCCGACTACGCTGATGACTTGGCGTTACTGGCAAATACGCCTAATCAAGCAGAGACACTACTGCATAGTCTGGAACGAGCCGCAGCTGACATTGGCCTCCATGTCAATGCACACAAAACTGAATATATGTGTTACAACCAAACGGGCAACATTGCCACACTAGACGGAGCCTCTCTGAAACTAGTAGACAAATTCACCTACCTAGGAAGTAGCGTCTCATCAACCGAAAAAGACATCGACACACGACTGACGAAGGCATGGACTGCTATCGATAGGCTCTCGATCATATGGAAATCAGACCTAACTGATAAAATGAAACGTAGTTTCTTTCAGGCAGCGGTTGTGTCGATACTGCTATATGGATGCACTACATGGACGCTAACTAAACGGCTAGAGAAAAAACTAGACGGAAATTACACAAGAATGTTGAGAGCAGTATTGAACAAGTCCTGGCGACAACACCCCACGAGACACCAACTGTACGGACACTTGTCCCCTATCACGAAAACTATACAAGTTAGACGAACCAGACACGCAGGACACTGCTGGAGAAGCAAGGACGAGCTCATAAGCGATGTACTCTTGTGGACCCCCACATATGGCCGGGCAAAACAGGTCGACCAGCACGAACTTACATACAGCAACTATGTGAGGACACAGGATGTAACCTTGAATACCTGCCGGAGGCGATGAATGATAGGGAGAAGTGGCGAGAGAGGGTCAGGGATATCCTTGCTGGCGGCACGACATGATGATGATGATGAATCTATTTGTCTATGCTATTAGGAACATGTTTATTTACTTACAATATACCTATTAGTGCTAGCAGCAAACAGGATGCGTTTTTTACAAGAGTCGATCAATATTTATTTTGGCTGCTATAGTATTGCATCTATGGTTGTAGCGAAGACCCCTTAACAAGATGTAAAAATGCATGCCGTATAATAAACTATATCTTCATTATTAAGCAAGAAACCTCATAACCTAATTGATCTACCAATGAATAAATGTACGTCTCTGTCTATCTATAAATCCCTCTGAATGTCAAATTGCTTGATTTCTTTTTTATCCATCTATCAAGAAATCTATTATTTTGTACATAAACCTCAATGTACATCGTTTATAAATACTTGATTGCAAAGAACAGATGACTGATGATATTTTGAATTGTTTGTATTATATCATGATGATTGAAATCATTTTATTGTGCGCAAATAAAACCAGTGGTGTTTTTCTATAATTGAAGGCATGTAAGTATGTTCTACTAAATGATTAATACTAAACAGTATAATTTGTCTTTGATAGGAATACTTGAAACCATTTATAATGTTTACTTATGATGATGATTTGTCTGGATTACGTGTATAGAATTGATAAAATCAGAGAAAATGGCTTTCAGCTGACAAGGAAAAGAAGCAGAAGATACCCCACAAAAACAATAACCGACACCGACTACGCCGATGACATAGCGATACTGGCAAATACACCCAACCAAGCCGAAACACTACTGCATAGCTAGGAAGAAGCAGCCGCAGGCATAGGCCTCCACGTCAATGCACACAAAACGGAATATATGTGCTATAATCAAACAGGTGACATCTTCACACTGGACGGAACCCCTCTTAAACTAGTAGACAAATTCACTTACCTAGGAAGCAGCGTCTCATCAACAGAAAATTATATCGACACGCGGCTAATGAAGGCATGGACAGCTACCAATATGCTATCGATCATATGGAAATCAGACCTAACCGATAAAATGAAACGCAGCGGCCGTATCAATACTGCTATATGGGTGCACTACATGGACGCTAACAAAACGGCTGGAGAAGAAGCTAGATGACAATTACACAAGAATGCTGCAAGCAATATTGAACAAGTTCTGGCGGCAACACCCCACAAGACACCACCTATACGGCCACCTGTCCCCCTTCACGAAAGCTATCCAAGCTAGACGAACAAGACATGCAGGATACTGCTGGAGAAGCAAGGACGAGCTCATAAGTGATGTACTCCTATGGACCCCCACATATGGCCGGGCAAAAGCAGGACGACCAGCACGAACATACATACAGCAGCTATGTGAGGATACGGGATGTAGCCCTGAAGACCTGCCAGAGGCGATGAATGATAGGGAAAAGTAGCGAGAGAGGGTCAGGGATATCCGTGCCAGTTGCACGACATGATGATGATGATAATGTTTACTACAAATGATCTCTGGCTCGTAAAAAAAATGTACACTACTAATTATTTCCTTACAAATCACATACATATATAATGTAGATACGTATATAAACAGGAGTCGGCATTAAATAACCAACAAGTGTTGATATGACACAAACCTAGCCAATCAACCAATCGATAGCACGAAATTTTTAGCACTGAACAGAATGTAATATTCAAATGCACTGTGCCATTTACTTGGTGTATTAGAAACGTCAATTGAATGCTACGATCATTATTTCATATTCTAACTATAAATATGTAATTTTGAATTCAACAATGCCAGAATTAAATATCACTTTATCAGATCAAATTGATTTGAAGTTGATCCAGCATAGATTTTCATTAACTAAATGGATATATCAGAACATCCATTATGCAAAAGTTTTGGCTTGTATTTGAAATTTTTATCATTTTATTTCGAAGTCTGTGATTAAAAGCGGTTATGTTTCTAAAATAAGGTACCAACTCAGATGATAAATATATATTTAGTTCCTGCTGGGATCAATATTGATCGTCTTATTATTCTAAGTATTCTGAGAATGGCCACGTAGATGTAGGTTTCTGTTTTAATCTTCTCTCTATATATTTCTTTGTTGATATTTTATATTGTTTACTTGAAAAGCTAAACGACCAAAATTAAAACTTCTCTTCCAATTAAAATTTTTGAAACCACGGAGCGTGTTCAAAGGCATATTAAAAGGACAAGAAAAATATAAACTGAAAAGGCAAAGAAGAGATAACAGTGGACTAAATATTGCCCAGAATATATATATATATATATATATGTACTCACAAATATACGGACCCACAGCCGACACACTCTGATAAAGAGAAAGGAAGGAGAAAGAAGAGAATAAAAGAACCAACCACTACATGAAATCTAACACATAACACTGATCTCTCTATATGCCAAAACAAAAACTGGAAAAATTTCAAACATTCTCTGAAGAAAACAAAAAGCTTGAAACATAGGTGTATGTAAGAACGAATTACATTATTCTTAAGAGCATACAAATCTCACAGTGGACCTATTCATTTTGAAATGTTTACTTTTTTTCTCTCTTTGGCCAACAAAAAATGTACATATATATATATATATATATATATATATATATATATATAT
This sequence comes from Sepioteuthis lessoniana, assembly GCA_963585895.1. Lineage (NCBI taxonomy): Eukaryota > Metazoa > Mollusca > Cephalopoda > Myopsida > Loliginidae > Sepioteuthis > Sepioteuthis lessoniana. The sequence continues at coordinate 110,832,145 of OY757909.1, forward strand.
ATATATCGCCAGAATAATTAGTAAACAATTAGACATTAAACTAGGACCGTTCACACAAGAAGAACTCGACTCGGTTCTCAGAAAAATTAAAAATAGGAAAGCTGCAGGACTGGACGAGATTCCCCCAGAAATATGGAAGACCAGACAATTCGACGACATACTGCTCCGACACTGCAACGCAGTATACAATCAAAATCCGATAGATAGATGGATGAAGGGATGCATACTCCCCTTCCCTAAAAAGGGGGACCTCGGATTAGCCAAAAACTACCGAGGCATAACACTTACATCCAAAGCAGCCAAAATCTACAATGCCCTATTACGAAACCGCATAGAACCCAAAATCGACAACATACTTAGGAAAAACCAAAATGGCTTCCGAAGAAATAGATCCACGACCTCACAAATATTAACCATCCGTAGAATCCTTGAAGGTGTACGGGCAAAAAAACCTACAAGCGACATTAATATTTGTCGACTTTACCAAGGCCTTCGATTCCATTCACAGAGGAAAGATGGAACAAATCCTACTAGCGTACGGCATACCTAAAGAAACCGTAGCAGCAATAACGATTCTCTATAGAAACAGCGTCGAATCAAACGAAAAAGACATCGACACGAGGTTAACGGAAACATGGACAGCCATCAATAGGCTATCGATTATATGGAAATCAGATCTAACCGATAAAATGAAACGCAGTTTCTTCAAGGCAGCGGTCACATCGATACTGCTATATGGGTGCACTACATGGACGCTAGCAAAACGGCTGGAGAAGAAGCTAGACGGCAATTACACAAGAATGCTACGTGCAATCTTGAACAAGTCCTGGCGGTAACACCCCACAAGACACCAACTGTTCGGCCACCTGCCTCCTATCACGAAAACTATTCAAGTTAGACAAACCAGACATGCAGGACACTGCTGGAGAAGCAGGGACGAACTCATAAGAGATGTACTCTTCTGGACCCCCACACATGGCCGTGCAAAAGCAGGACGACCAGCACGAACATACATTCAGCAGCTATGTGAGGATACGGGATGTTGTCCTGAAGACCTGCCTAGGGCGATGAACGATAGGGAGGAGTGGCGAGAGAGGGTCAGTGATATCCGTGCTACCAGCGCGACATGATGATGATGATGATAATGATATATATATATATATGTGTGTGTGTGTGTGTGTGTGTGTAATTAGTATTACAATTTGTCGCGAAAACAGTCTAAATCAGTGGAATATGTTGCTCTATGCACAAAAATGCTGATCTATATCAAGGTATTTTAACTTAATATAAATTTAAAATAGGTAAAATATTTTGGCCCCAAAATGTGTCTATATTTCATGAAGAAGTTCTGATTTGATGAAAAGTGGTGATGCGTTGCCAAAATAAAAATGTTCATTCACTTTTAGCTTTTTTTTCTGAGTGAGGCTACGCACTTTTTGAACGAACACTATATATATATATATATATATATATATATATATATATATTTGAACTGTTTTGAAAAGAATGCTATATGAAGTCATTTTTAAATGTGTGTCGCTCACCACAGATAACTGGGTATGATAGTGGCTTAACTTTTGTATAATATGATGTAAATTCCAATGAATTGATGATTGAAAAAATTCTGATATTAGAGTTGAATATTTATAAAAAATAAAAGAGAATCGTTGTATATATGTTTGTAAAAAGGTAGATCGTATATATATATATATATATATATATATATATATATATATATATATATATATATATGTATATATATATATATAAACGACGTGGTCATCTCTTCAGTAAACAGTCTAATCAAATAGTCGACTACTTCTCAATTAGGGTTGTTTGGTTTCTTGGGTTTTATGACATATCCACCTTTGTAAGTTATTTAACGCCAAATCCATTTTTATGTAAATAATCTGTGTTATTTAAAACAATCCGATAAGAAATAAGTACACAGTTTATTTGTCAAAAACATTTCTATTTCAAATTATTCAAGCAGTTATATGTAACAATTCAGTTAAGTGTAAATACAGTTTTAATGTCGAAAAACAGTTCTATTTCAAATAACTCAGTTACGCATAAGCACCCAGTTTAAATGTAAGTACGGATTAGTTGTCAAGCATTTCTATTTCAAGCTATTCAGTTTAATCAAACAATTCACTTTAGCATCAGTATGCCGTTAGTTCTATTTAACTCATAGATAGGGTCCTATCAGGTGCTACCACACCGGGCCAGAGTGGACCAGGGAGCGATGGCAATGAAGGGGTACTCCGCATTCTCCAAAGCTCAAGCACTGTTGGAACCTCACCATCAGATTGTTTAGTGTCATATCCAGGACACTCGTTGGGGGTGGGGTCAGTCAGTGCATTCTACATCCCCAGCTGACTGGGCAATTCTCAAATAGGGTTAGACGTTCATTTTCACATCTAGATAAGAACACTTGTAGCGCAACGGAATCTGCTTAACCCGTCTTCATTCACATTTTCTTCTTTGTCAGGATGAATTAAAAATAATAAATAATCAAACGATATCAATATTCTGTGTTACATAAGTATTAGGGGAATTGTAAGCTGCATTTCAGTTTGTTCAAAGATAATGTAGATACATGTACTAGAGAAATAAGAAGAAATAATACAAAAATTAGACTAGGTACTATTTACCAACCCCTCCGCTCGGGCAGGATATGACACAAGGTCAATTTTTAAGCGGAGTTTAACAGGTTTTGAATTCAGAGTTTTCCTTCTCCTAGACTAGTTGCCTCACCAAGGCTGAAGAACCTAGTCCGTCCTACTATTTACCCATAGCTGGAGGGAGAATAAGGGGGTTCATACCTTTCCCAAGGGTATTTGCCCGAAAGTGAACATTAAAATTAGACTAGGTTAATTGATAAGATGGCATATCAAGCCTTGATAGTTATTTAACGCCATATCCTATTTATAATTTTATTACGTATGATATTTAAGTGCATAGTTTGCAGGTAATATGGTTTTAAAAGAACCAGAATAAATTTATCTGGCCAGAGTTAGATAGTTTCATATAATGCTGTTCATTGCTTGCATACAGTGAAATGGTTTTTAGGTATCTAATACAAATAATTCATTGTAATTTTAATCATTTGTTTGCATCGAATGAAATGATTTTAGCTATCTAGTACAAATAATTCATTTTAATATCAATCATTTGTTTGCATGCAGTTAAATGGTGTTAGCTATCTAATATTAATAAATAATTGTTATATTAATCGTTTGTTATCATACAGATAAATGGTTTCAAGTATGGCTGTTTATTGCTTGCACAGGGTTAAATGGTTTCAACTATTGCTATCTAATATGAATAATTCAATCTAATATTAATCACTTATTTCCACAGTTGAATGATTTCAAGTATAACTGTTCAGTGTTTGCACACAGCTAAATGTTATCGAGTCTACTTGATGATTAAATAGTTCTATTTGACCTATAAATGGGAGCAACAATACAAAGTATTATGGGTAAACAGCAGTCAAGTTGGACACTTGTTACTAGACGAAAAATACTGCGTTATTTGTGTCTTGGTCAATGAATCAAAACCAAATGTGAGTCTCTCAAGACTCAACATCAGTAGCACACTAATAAAATATCAATATCTCGAGTTATATTACGGGCAATAGGTTTATATCCTTTGACACACATACACACACACATACACACACACACACACACACACATATATATATATATATATATATATGTATAGTGAGAAAAATAGACGAAATTTTATTAGCTTCCGCTTTGACACACGAACGCTACAAAACTGACGTCACGTCTATCGATATAGATGTCTGTATCATATTGAAGGAAAAACTTATTTACTTAGGAAATTCAATTTTGCAAAACAGAAACTCGATGTGTACGCTGAGTCTAATACGACTGCCGTCAGTGTAACGTACCTCGTGAAGATTTCATTATGTTTATCCTCAGGCTTCTAACATAATTTCCCGACACCTTTGCTCAAAAGGAAACTTTTTTTCTTTCTTTTCTTTTTCTGGACAAAAAAAAAAGTAAGCGAAACGAATGACAAGAAATCAATGTCTATTACTTATCGATAAACATTTCTTGATCACTGCTGGAGAATAAGTCATTTAAATGACGACAAAGCCTATAAGTCACGATCGATTTCTTTTTGGATTTATGCTTATAATAGCATCCCCACCTTTTTGCTTGCATCGACGTTACTTACACTAATATCCTTTCGTGTGTACATTGTCTGTATGAAGACAGACCTTGCCAGGATGTACTTCTGAAGCGACATCAATAGTTGCTTCTTCATAGCTAACATTCCAATCTAAAGCTGAAATTTCGATATCGCTTTTATTTCCACTTGTTTCTCAGTTGACAATCATCATCATCATCATCATTAAGTCAGGCATGGAGCACGGAGCCCCTGAACTCTCTCTTCTCATCCGTCTTCATCAGCTATCTCTCTTGGTAGGTCCACACAGAGCTGATGAATGTAAGTTTTTGCTGGTCGGCTAAAATCGGTCTTTGTGTAGGAATCAGTTATGAGATCGCCTTTGCTTCTTCAGCGATGGGAAACAAGTGGCTGTATAACTGCCGTTTTGTAAGCTACTGCGTTCAGAATTTGTTTAAAACAAAAAGTAGCGTTCATGTGTTGTCTCTATCGAGCTTTTTCTCTTAACGATTTGTTAGCGTCTATTTGACTCTCCATTTAATGTGGAAATGGCTCGATGTTATTTTGTCTTTCATGTAGATGCAGAAACCTCTTGCTGAACACCCTTACCCTCCCATGTATGGGTTCAAGTGTAACACTACTGTCCTTCTGAAAGGATGGATTTGGCATTAAACAACGCGAGAATGTTGATATGCCATTAAATAACAACCTAACAAACAAAAAGCCTATTACTGCCTGTTCTAGTCTAAGCACCAGGGATTCGGCTTGCGCTGGTGAATTTGCAAGAAGCGCTAGATTGACTGTATAGTCATGGGCATAAGTGAGGGGTAACCCCGTTGTTCTGTTAACCCATCTTGAGTGACAGAAAACTGTTTTAATATCTTTGGAGAACTAACCCGAATATGAATTTAACAGTGAATAAACAAATTACTGATTTTTGGTTTGGTTTCTTTGTTTAATTACATATCAACCGTTGTAGTTTATTTAAGGCCAAAGCCATTCGCCTAGAAGAACAGTAGTGGTACTATTTTACCCATAGCTGGGAGGATAAGGGGGTTCATACCTTTCCCAAGGGTAGTTGCCCGAAAGTGAACGTAATAGTGCGACTGGAGTTCGAACTCGCTTACTACAATTCCGCAGTCTATCACTTTAACCATTACACCACGAGGACACCCCCTGACTAAATTTTAATTGAATTGTTAGAAATACATAACAATATTGAAAAAATTCAACTGTGCAGACAAATGATAAATACTAAATCGATTTATTCGCACTGGATAGATAAAAGTGAAACCATTAAACTGTTTGTAAAAATATGAGCTCAGGCTTGTTTAAAAAAATCTTATTTACAAAATGTGTTTAGCAATTATACATTTAATATATGTATAAAAAGTATAAGGCATTAAATAACCTACAACTGTGGATATTTTGTTTATAAAATAAAACCTTTCTGTCCCTTCTATATGGAAAGCTATCGATAGGCTATCGATCTATGGAAATCAGACCTGACCGATAAAATGAAACGCAGTTTCTTCCAGGCAGCGGTCGTGTCGATACTGCCGTATGGATGCACCACTTGGACGCTAACAAAACGGCTACAGAAGAAGCTAGACGGCAATTACACGAGAATGCTGCGAGCAATATTGAACAAGTCCTGGCTGCAACATATCACAAGGCTCCAACTATATGGCCACCTGCCTCCCATCACGAAAACTATCCAAGCTAGACGAACCAGACCTGCCGGACACTGCTGGAGAAGCAGGGACGAGCTCAGAAGTCATGTACTCCTATGGACACCCAGATATGACCGGGCAAAAGCAGGATGGCCAGATCGAACATACATTCAGAGGATACGGGATGTAGCCCTGAAGACCTGCCAGAGGCGATGAACGATAGAGAGAAGTGGGGAGAGAGGGTCAGGGATATCCGTGCTTGCGGCACGAGATAATGATGATGATGATGATGATGATTTACGCATTGCTTGCGAAAGACGAGATAGTTCCTTACTTTACCCAGGAGCATTAGCGCTAAGTGAAACGCAAATAGCTTCGGCCAAGATTTGAACTTGTGTAACCGAATCCAATTTCTAAGAAAATTATCGTTAATTATTATTCTTTTTTGTCTCAATGGGTGTGCAAATTTTAATCTGAGAAAGGCTAGAAATGCATTTCATTTTTTTATAACCATTTATTTATGTCAATATTCTGCAGATTTCCTTAAATTTTCTTATTACCATAATAACTTTTAGTTTTTTGATAGTCATTCAAATGTCTTAAAAGCAATTTTTATTATTTTCAGTTAATCTTTCATCTTACATTCTATGACAGTAATCAGAGTGTACTTAATCTTACTGCCATTAAGTATCATGGATTATGAATGATTTTAAATACCCATCGATTAGATTTGAAATTTATCTCGTGTTTTTTGTTAGGAGTTCATGTACGGAGACTGGCCAGTTTAGCTTTAAGCGGGTGATCCAAGTGTGTTGCTCAAACAAGAGAAATCATAGCGGAGCAAACGCTTTCGCTATAAAATTGCGAGTTGGGGAGATAAGATGCAAATCAAGTATTAAGATTACTTTGAAAGAAAGAAAGAAAGAAAGAGAGAGAGAGAGAGAGAGAGAGAGTTATCCTATTATCAGTTTGGTCGTGGGGTGCTACTCAAGTAGCATGTCGAGGGTACAAATAACAGGACAGAGCTTATCCTTTTACCAGTCAAGTTCGAATATAGATTTTACTTTCTCCTAGATCAGTTACCTTACTAAGGTTAAAGAGCTCATTCTGCCCTACCATAAATGGAAAAAGAACACGCAGGGTCATAAATTTTGTAGCGGTGTTAGAACTGTGAGAAATTAAAACTGCCTCGTTGAGGATTTGAACTTGGTTAGCCTTGTTCACTTTCGACGACAATAATCATTAGACTATAAAGAGTTCCTTAATATTCCCCTGCATCTTAAAATGTGATTAGTATTTCCTAATACCAAAATACACGCTTCCTTATACAGCTGTCATTTCTTATAATTTAACAAATACACTTTCATTGATTTGTTAAATTTGTTTTCGAAGTGTCTCATAATTCATTTTTGTTAAATTAATTTTTCTTTCATATTTCAGATTGTCTGTCGTCTTAAGGACCAAAAGAAATTTGTTGTTTTAAGGAAATGTTTCTTAATTGAATTTTCTTTCATTTTCCTGATGACTGCATCTTTATTGAAGAGAAATAAGGAATCCTAAACAGCATTACAATTTATTCTCTATCCTGAAAATCGGAAGTATCGATTTTGCGTACAATCAATATCGGGCTTAATTTAATTCTACGAATGTTCTACTTGACTCTCAACATTTGGAGTAAATGTGGCACCAGACGACGCTTCAGAACACCATTTTGGATTATTACTTGTTTTGATTAGTATCCAACTAATAAAAACAGATTTTGAGATTACAAAATGTTGTATAACTTACATTCTTATTCGTTTATTTAGACCTTAACTTACATATTGATCAGCCACATTGGCAATTCTCTATTCGAGACAAAAAAAAACATTAGGAGCTCAATTAGTTATTTTCAAGGTCGGCAAAGTATATTTCATTTGATAATTGACGCAAAAACGTTTTCCTGTTCAGTTTTCTCTCTTTCTCTTTATAAATATATATATATAGCTTCCATGGTATTAAATATATATATAATAAAAAAAAATATATATATTTACTTAATATTCTTATATAATAGCTCTATTACAGATATTGAGCACTCTCCAAATTATATCGCATTTGGTTTGGTACAAACTCACATAGTGACAACCGATACTGTTATAATATATATATATATATATAGTCATCCACAGACAGATCTGTTTCGTTCTATCAGAACTCATCAGTGTGGCTAGACAGTAGCTTCCCGTAGCTGGGATCGAAACCCGGTTGACTCAAACGTCAAGCCAAAGCCTCTAACCATTTAGCCACGATGGGCGATTAGCGGCGAAGTAAATTTTAAACGGTTATGAATCACAATTACAAATACAATTGTTTACATACATCCGTTCAACGACTGCCGAGACCTCAATTCATATACGAAGAGGCTTGCGATAGACACTAATGGCAACACGATTACTTCTTCGCCAGAGAACTCAACCCTAAAGCATCGTCTGGTGCCACATTATATATATATATATATATATATATATATAGTTTCTCAATATACATGGGATCAATGTGGTTGGTAATGACACCACTAATAACTAATAACTCCATGTTGTGATTTTTCTTCCAAATTTGATAGTATATTATAACAACTATTGACCCTTGATTACAAATGCTTGGAAAAGAGATTAAAACTATTTTGCATCACAGGTTATTTGGAGACAAAATCATTCAAACTTGTAACAAAACAGATGAAACACATTAATATGATAATGATTTATTACTGAGGTTTAAAATCCTTCAAAATCTTATTGAATTTAATTATTGATGCCACTTTGTAATATCAAATTTTATTTCATGTTATATAACAGATAACAAAATATTCTAATTTTACTTGATTGGCTAGTTTGTTGAGCGATCCTAAGGTAAATCCGCCATTGTAGGATTGTTGACCGGAACTAGTGGATTATTGACCGGAAGAAACACTGTCACTCGTACTCAGATCCGATCAGATTATATTCTACACTCCCCAGAAGAGAATATGTGGCTCATTACCGGTTGCAATTTAGTGTCCAAACCAGGACGCACATATAATTAATTTTTTTTTATATAAAATTGTCAGAGTCTTATTCACTTATGGACGACAGTCTACATAAGCATATATAATGCTTATGATATTCAAAAGACATAACGTTATCTCCAGAGATTATTGCTATGCACATATCTTAATAGACACCTGCAAAACACGTAATAGAGTAATGATTGTATAGAGATGGCTAAATTAAATCGATTATATTTCTGAAAAATAAACATAAAAACCAAATTCAACGTTCCACAAAGTTGGACTTGGCTTGCCATAACAATTTCTAGTTGCAGATGTATTTCTTTTTTTTCTTTCAAATATAAAAGATTAACATTCACAGTAGTTACCACAGCTGGTGTATTGCAAAATAAATGAGATAGTCTAACAGCAAAACAAGTAAAATAAGACTTTTTTTTCAAATATTAAGATACTCTCTCAGTAAAGAAAAAATGCTGTTTTTTTAGTATTTGCAACTTTACAAACAGTTTTTCTGACCCTGTCATGGTTGATAACAATGGTAACAGCTTTCTACTGATAATTTGAGTTGATGTTAGGCAATTCTAGAAAATCAATTTTCTACTGTTTTCACGTACATGAAATATTTGCTCGTGGTTTAACTGTTATCCTCGTAAGAAGTAAAGCTGGTGACCTGAGTTCAAATCTAGGATAAGATTGTTTGTAATTCAAATAGTGTTAATGCCCTTGGAAAAGGTAGGCATCCAGATATTCTTCTTCAAGTAATGAGTAAATAAAAGAGTGGAAAAGACTTTAATATTGTAATGACAAGGAGAAAGAAAATTCTCTATTCAAATTAGTTGTAAGTAAAAAAGTAAAGTTGGCGACCGTAGTCGAGGCTGACCCAAAGGCTCCCTTTTCAATAGCAACTACACTGAGGTGTTGGGGAGGGTGCTACTCCTTTTCCTAGATTGCTTCAATTTACCCTTAATACGTACCTTAAATTGTTGAGTGTTAAGCAAGGAGGTATTAAGTACCATTTTTAAAGTTTTTGATATAATGCGACCTCGACCGTTTGCAAACACTCCCATCCTGATTGTTTCGGTAGGATTGAACAAATATAGGCGTTGGACAAAAAATAGAAACATCAAGAATCTTAGTATCATAATTTTTAAAATCCCATAAAACCATCAAACTTTTTCTTTCATGTTTTTTGGTTTGTTATTGATCTTTCTTGTCTTTTTTTATTAAAATTGTTTTTTACAGACATCTTTAAAAAAAATTAATCAAAATTCATTTTAAAAAAAGACTGATCTCTCAGATGAAAAAGAAAGTCAAATTCTTGGCTCTTGTACGAGGGGCAAACGATAAGTTTCCAGACATATTCCGAACGGGCACTTTTATTGATAGTACACACATGAAACTTTAGTCCCCTTTGATGTAATTTCCTCCGGCTGCAATGCACTTGTACCGTTCCAACAACTTCTGGAAGGCCTCAGGGAAGTCCACTTCTGTGAGCATAAATATGACCTCCGTCACAGCCTCTTTCATCTCCTCAATTGTGTCATAATGACAGCCTCTGAGCTTAGGGAATAACCAAAAGTCACTGGGAGTAAGGTCTGGACAATAGGGAGGGTGAGCAACCGTCTTGATGCCAGTCATGGTCAAATAGTCTGTGACAAGGATCGAGTTATTGACTGGAGTATTGTACTGGTGGAAATGCCACTGACCTAATTTGAAGAGTGCTGGCCTCTTCCGACAGAATCTCTTCCTGAACTCCCTAAAAACCTCAACATAACCCTACACCTAGCCCTAGCCCTTTGGACAATCAACTCTGGTGTATTTACTTCCTTACTCCTCCCACACCTCTCATCATCCCTCACAGACTCCATACCTTTCTTGAATCTCTTATACCACTCAAAAACTGATGCTCGATTCATGCAAGATGGTCTAAAAGCTGTCTGATGCATTCTATACGTTTCTGTGGCATTTTTTCCAAGTTTAGAACAGGATTTTATTGCCTCTCGTTCTTCTCAAGTATCATATTGCATTTTTGAAATTCACCAGCTGTGACAACCAGGCTTTAGTAGTGGGGTTAATTCCAATTGCTACTGTAGTTGTTCATTCGAACCTGAAATCATAAAAATTGGTCAGTCATCCCATAGGATGTATAGCAATAATATACTGAATTTTCAAGAGTCTACGACAATTTTAAATGCCCATAAGAAAACTTATCGTATGCACCTCGTATCATTGACAACTCAATTAAAAATCAGTCATTAGTTTACATACAGATAAATGATCTAACAGTTCTATTCCTAACAATTTTTTCTAACGTAAGTCACTTGTTTTCACTCAGTTTGTCAAACAGTTCTATTTTCTCCATAGTTAAGACCCAAGTAGATTCTACCGCTCCGTGTCAGAGTGAACCGGAAAACAATGGCAATAATTGGAGTACTCTGTATTCCCCAGAGCTACAACATTACTGCAGCCTCACCGTCATATTGTTTAATTTCATATGTAGGACTCTCGTTGGGGGGTCTTTCTCCTCTACAGAAATGCAGTCAGTGTATTCTGCAACCCCAGCCGACAGGGCAAAGGATTTTTCGGCTTCTGCTACTTTCAATCCGTGGTTGACTCGAATAGCAAAATGCGTCAAATGCCAAGATTGTTTCTTCTTGTTAATCAGCACTGAGTCTGTTCTTTTAGCCTAGATTGTGGCATCCATTTGTATCTCAAAATCCAATTGAGAACATGGGTCTCATTTACTTAGACGTATTCTTGTCTCTGCATGAAACATTTACTTGTATAGTCAAATTACTCGTATAGCCTTTTGCACACATCCCGACTGAGTCATCTTTCTTCTCCTGTCATTCTTGCTATTGTATCCCTTTTATGACATTTTGCTATATTTGCTTATTGTGCAATCGCTATGATCCAAATCAGTAACAGGTTATTATTATTATGCGAAGTTTTTCACATCAGTGTTAGCTGATGGTCTTTCACTGGAATTTGAGTGACAGCAAATCTCTTCAAGTCTCTAGAACTCTTCTTAGTTTTCTAGCCGTTCACAACAAGTAGTTTGGATGGCCTCCACTCGTCCACTAAATTCCAAGTCCGCTAGTCTCTTTAATAGTCCTTTACATACTGCACCGAATACACCAATCACGATTAGTATAATCGTCACCTTCACGTTCCATATCTTTTTCAATTCCCTAGCAAAGTCCATGTACTTATCCTTCTTTTCACTTTCTTTCAGTTTTATTCTATGGTCAGCCGAGACAGCAAAGTATACAATTTTGCAATTTCTCTTTTTTTTTCTTTTGTTGATTAATATGAGGTCTGGTATTCTGGCCGAGATTCGGTGATTCGTTTGTATGTCAAAGTCCCGTATGAGTTTGTGTGTGTCATTCTCCAGGACAGGTGCTGGGTTGTGCAAATACCATTTGTTTATAAGGTCAAATTTAAATTTTTTGCACATCTCCCAGTAGATCACCTTGCCTACCCAGTCGTGTCTAGTCTTATACTCCTTTTGTGCTAATTTGCTGCATTCACTTATTATGTGTTTGATGGTTTCGTCTCTATCACCGCATAACCGACATTTGCTTTTTTGTTACATCTTATCTGTTCTCGCTTTGATTGGATTGGTTTTATGGCGTTGTTTTGTGCTGCTATTTGGAGAGATTCTCTTTCTTTTTTAAAGTTTCCTATTCTTAGCCACGTCCAGGATTTCTCTAGCGAGATGTCGTTTCTTAGTCTTTAAAGCGCCCATAGAGTCGTTTTTCCTCCCATTTATTTTTATTTTGATTATTATTATTGATGTTGTTCTTAATTATCATTTACTCCTTTGAGGGTTTTCGTACACGAGTTTGAATGACAGTAAAGTCTTTTCAAATCTCCAGGACTCATCTTGTCCTCAGTTTTTCACGTCTTCTAGTTCTTTTACTAATCGTTTGTGGTTTTTACTATTATTATTATCATTACCATCCTCGTTAGTTCTCAACACAAACGTTAATAGTTGGCTTTTCACTGAAGACTGAATGACAAGGTGTCACAGGACTTCAGAACTCCTCAAAATACTTTAGCCGATATTTGCAATGCTATGGTCTCTATAGTTTCAGTTTTTCCTCCGATCTCCAATTCATTAACTTTTTGTCCAAGCCTTCGAGATCTGTTCCAAGCACGCTTACAACAACTGACATCATCACCAACCAAATTTTCCTCTATTTTTCCAATTCTCTGGCCAGGTCTGAATATTTGTCAATCTTTTCGTGTTTTTTTTTTTTTATTTTTACTCTCTGGTCCGCAGGAACAGCAAAATCCACCAGATGAAGAGATTTTTTTTTCTTGTTAAATAACACTAAATCTGATAATCGGACCGTTTCTGGTTGATCATTTTATAATAAAAATTCTTGAGCATTTAATGAGTCCCATTTTCAAAGACAGATCCTGGTTTGTGCATTTACCATTTCTAGTATGATTAACTTTAAATCTTTTGCTCAATTCCAAGTGGGTCATCTTTCCCATACAGTCATACTGAACCTGGTCCTCATTTTATGCTTTTACTTAAGCTTATTATTGAATTAACCATTTCATCTCTGTTTTCACATAAGCTAAAATTGCAATTCCATTGCGTATTATCAATTTTCTTTTAGATGTAACTATTTTGGTGCTGATATTAAAAAAGATTAAGTTTTTCTCTTTAGATTTTCGTCTTCGACATATTGGTTGGTAGATTGATTAGTTTGGTTTTATGGCATATCAACCTTTGTAGGTTATTTAACGCCAAATCCATTTTTATGCATATAGTCAGTTACCTGGTTACTGAACGAGAAATAACCAAAACGGAGGTTAGAAATGAAATGGAAAATTTTTATAACATTGACAAAATACAGTACTTGTCAGCGGCTTGAAGAAGGTAATCGCTGCTAGTGGTGACTGCTTAGAATATTTTCCCTATTTGTCTTACATGACACCTGCTGGACGAGTTTGGCACAAGGTATTTTTAATAGGGGTCCAGGCACATGGCCGTTGCCCAAATAGCCTGGCAGTTCCGAAAATGCTTCGGGCCCCGTCGGCATTCCACTAAAAAAAGCGCCTCAGGCACCATCCGTTAAACTTATCCTTTCAAAGGAGGTTTAGAACCTGAGAGGACGGCCTGTTTATTCTTATATCCTCACTGCTCTTAATGGCCACTGTAATTCGTCTTTTCCTTTTTGCTCTTTAGCTGATAGTCTTTCACTGAAATGTGAGTGATAGCAATTCTCCTCAAGTCTCCAGCATCTTCCCAGTATTCTGGCCGTTCTCAATAATGCTGTAGTTTGAATGGTCTTCACTCGTCCTCCAAGTTCCAAGTTCTACAGTCCCTTTTATAATTCTTTAGTTACTGTACCAAAAAGAACTAATCACAATTGGTATAGTTGTCACATTCATGTTCCATAGTTTTTTTTTTCAGTTCTCTGGCAATGTCCAGGTACTTGTCCTTTTCACTTTCTTCCAGTTGTATTCTATGGTCAGCTGAGACAGCAAAGTCGACGATTTTACAAGTTCTCTCTTTTTTTAAATTATAACGTCTGGTCTTTTGTTCAAGACTAATTGATCCGTTTGTATTTCTAAGTCCCTTTGGATTTTATGTGTGTTATTTTCTAGGATAGATGCTGGGTTTTGCGTATACCATTTGTTTGTATGGTCAAATTTAAATCTCTGTCATATCTCCCTATGGATCACCTTGCCCACCCAGTCGTGTCTAGTCTTATACTCCTTCTGTGCTAATTTGCTGCATTTTCTAGCAAGGTCTAGGCACTTATCTCTCTTTTTGCTCTCGTTCAGTTTTACACTGTAATCAGCCGGA
>OY757909.1:110849336-110869336 GCA_963585895.1 Sepioteuthis lessoniana
CCCCTTACAAATTAATAGCTTGGACTACACGCCCTTGTATTCAGACACAGATCAATATGCTTTATATTATAAAAACTTATTTCTAAGAAAAAATCAAGCTGACCACGCGCGGCACTTGATTTGGCCGGAGTGGAGAAGGGAGAAGTAATCCCAGACAGTTCGGCACGAAAAAGTGACTTCCTCTTTTGTCAAACTACTATTTAACCCTCAGTATGTATTAGGGGACCGAACTGTAAAGGCACAAAAAACTTAAGCACATGGGTTTCGTCACTCGCTTCTGGTATAGAGCTTCCCAAGAAATAAACCAAAATCAAATGAAAGTTGACAACTAAAATTCTACCAAGTTTATCAACGGAAAGAAAATTCAACGGAAAATTATGCTGAAAAGAACTTTAAAGAAAAATACACAAATTCAAATAACTCTTAATTGCTTCGATAAAACAAAAAAAGAAAAGAAAATATTCGAATGCAAAGGATTTTGATTTCCGGCGACTCTGTCAGATACGTTCCAGCAAATTGTACTAAAAATTTGCAACATTTTATCTTTTGAGAATTTTAATTTTTTATTTATTGCGGACTTTGTGTCCTCATCTTGGTAGTTTTTGTTGTTTCTTCTTCACTACGTTTCGGCCAAATTTCACCCCTGGCCTTCTTCAGGTGATTAACCGCGACCTCAGATAAGAATGCTGATAATAATTTAAAAAAAATAAATAAAATATTAATTCTCAGATTAAGAATTAATTCTCAGATTATGAAGCCTCATCTCAAAATTATTCCAATTAAAGACAATTAAAAATTTGGAACGGACCCGACTATGAAAGACCAGATAAGGAGAGCAAATAATTGGATTTATAAGACCAAAAAAATCCAAACGTTATCGCCCCTTCGGGGCCCGTGGCGCAGTGGATAGAGGCGTTGAGTCTCCATGGTTACAGGTGTGCATTGTCAGAAGATAGCGGTTTCAATTCCTACCCAAGCCGGCCAGAGGTTTACTTGGTCCAACAAGTGGTGCGATAGACAACAACTATGGAAGGCAGTAATTACTGGGGATACGGTTACATGACTCAGCATTCCTATCCGAGGTCACGGTTAATCACCTGAAGAAGGCCAGAGGTGAAATTTGGCTGAAACCTAGTGAGGAAGAAACAACACAAAAACTCCCAAATGAGGACAAAAAGTCCGCAATAAATAAAAAAAAAAATACCCAAACACAACGAAGCTTCATCTCAAAATGATTCCAATTAAAGACAATTACTTAATCTTTTCTTTCTCGCTTGTTTTGTTTAAAATTCCCTTTTAAAAATTTTATTGTCTGTATTATCTTTTCGAATCAGTATCTGAACTAGAAACATGCGGAACTTACTGTTTAAAGTTATGTTTAAATTTAGGGTTTTATAATGGCACACTAAATCCCCCTTAAAACCTTACCCAGTTAAATACTAAACTTGGCCTTAGTGTCACTCACTTCAACAAATTTTATTCCCTCCAGATTCCTTTATATTGAAGTTTTATCACTTAAAATATTTTTAATATGAGCATTAAATGTTAAAAGCCACGGCAACAAGGAGTGTACTTTAATGGTAACTTCACCCCTTTTCAAACATCTCTTCACCCTCCTGCAGTTGGTTAATAATAACACAGAAGCAAATGAAGTCAAAACTGAATTCTTTAACCTTGGTTAGGCAACCAACATTGGAAAAGAAAAATTAAAACCAGTAGTACTCCGCTTAAAAATTAACCTTGTGTCACATCCTGTCCATGGTGGACAGTTTGGGTAAATGTATCCATACATAATTAATTCTATGTTGTGCGCTGACTTTGTTTTATTCGGTAACTTTACAAATTACAAGGGATATCGGTGGCACAAAAAGGAACGAAGTGATTGCATACAATTCGATCAACAAATTCATAAATTTCATTTCTTTAAATTGACTGAAATCTTGGCTGAAAAACGGAAGTGCAAAATTGTTTCTTTTAAGCAAATATGATATTAGTCAGATTGTAGATATTGAGAAATAAATGATGTTAAGATTCTTGCAATGAAATATCACAGTAATTGTTGCTTAAAATAAAGAGAGACATGTTGAGCTTATAAAAAGGATTTGTATTAGAATGTCACTTTATAAACAGAGAAATGCATTTATGCCATAAGCAATATAGGGCTTCAGTTGATATTTTTGTTGGAAGTGGAAGGGGACGCGAGAAGAGAGTTGGTTGGACAAAGGAGCTCGAGGACAGGCAGTTGGCGACGGGACACGGACAGGGGCAGTCGACAGTGGACACCGGAGCAGAGAGGCGAGTCGGCATGAGAGAGAGTCCAGACCAGTGAAGAAGATCGAGTCAAGATGAGTCGGCATTCCAGTTGCTTTGTGGAATTTTCGCTAGAATCCATGCTAGCGTTAGTCTATATATGCTATCGGAAGTGCAGTGTTGCATAACTCCCCTTCTGCACTTGAGTTAACCCCAAGCCTATTGTTCGTTTTGTTCGTTGTTCTCTTTCCTCCCACACCCTCGATTGTATTTGATGTAGCGGTAAAGAAATGTGCGTTACCCCTATCGGAACCACTAGTTGATCACCGGCGGTAAAGAAGAGAAATGGTTAGAAGAAGGTTGACGTAGTGTGGGCCGAGGAGGTAACGTCACAGGTCAAGTCAAATATTGTCGCCTGGGAACTATCAAGAAATTGAAAAAATAAAGTAAATAAATAACGGAAATACGCAAACTGTGACGTTACCCACTCGGTCCCCCGAATACGTCATCTTCTTCGAAACCATTTCTATTTACGGTCGGTGATCAACATCTCACATTTCTTTACGGCTACAAGAAATACAATCGAGGAAGTGGGAGAAAAAGAACAAACGAACAAAACGAACAATACGATCCTGGGGTTAAATCAAAGTGCAAGACAAGGAGTTATGTAACACTCTGCATTTCCTGTGTGCATATGTAGATTAACGCTAGCGTGGATTTCTAGCGAAACTTCTACAAAGCTACTAGGAATGCCAACCTATCCTGACCGGTCTTCCTCAATGCTCTGGACCCTCTCTCATGCCGACTGGTCACTTCTGCTGTCCCGTGTCGACTGGTCACTCGCGTCACCCTTCGCCAACAGCCTTCTTCGATTTCCTTTGTCTCACTCTCTGACTGGCGTTCCCTTCCTACTTCCGGTCACGTTGAGATCGAGGGTCCAAACTCTTTGTCTGGTTTCGCGCCAAAACAGACAAAGGAATCGTCTGCTTGGCGGACCTCCTACATAGTGTTACAAAACAAAGAATATAGATTCTACGGCATATTTTTGGCACCAAAAAAATACACTTTTTTAATATGGAAATCAGTTGAGTTCCCATATATGTCTTTCAGTTATGTCAATCATGATTTTCTTTGGTCAAGTTACTATAACGGTAAGAATTTGCATCTGTTTCTCTTTGGATATTTTCGAGGCGCTCTCAGCGTAACGGTCAACGTCATTGGTAATGGAATCAACCAAATGAGTTTAAATACGGAACGAGAGTTTTTGTGCTTTACTTCGTGCTAATACCTTCGAGAAAGGCATGAATCCATTTCTATCCTATCCCACCTTCCATACATTGAAAATTGTAGAGTAGACAAGGCCTTTAGCTTTAGGTAGACAACTGACCTAAAAGGTTGAATAAATAAGTCCTAAACCGGTTAAAATTACGGAATTTTCAACTAAAATGTTTATTCATGTTATGTTAACACACTGGTTTAGGAAGTACTCTTGCCGTAAAGATTATTCTCATGGAAAATGGGTTGGTTGGTTGGTTGATTGATTTTACGGTGTATCAACAATTTTTGGGTCATTTTACGCCGAATTAAGTCATTTTGGTTTAGTTTCATGTCACATCAACCATTGGAGATTATTCAATGCCAAATCCATTTTTATACATATATGTAAGTAAAGTTGATGACCATAGTCGAGGATGACCCGAAGGCTTCCTTTTCGATAGCTACTACATCGAGGTGTAGGGGAGGGCGCTACTCCTTTCCATGGATTGCTCCACTTTATCCTTCATCCGCACCTTATAATGCTGAGTGTTAAGCAAGGCAGCATCAAGTACCATTTCTTGTGTCTTTGGTATGACTCGACCTGGGATGGAACCCAGGTCTCCCGGGTCATTGGCGAACACTCTAACCGCTTGGCTAATGTCCGGTATGAACACAGTTAAATGTCAGAACAGTTTCATTTCAAACAATTCACAATAGTATAAATACGGAGTTTGAATGTCAAAAACAGTTCTATTTCAAACAATTCAGTTTAGCATAAGTACACAGTTTAGTTCTATTTGACCTACACACAGAGCAAGAGTGGAGCAGGGAGCGATGGCAATGAAGGCGTACTCCGCATTCTCCAAAGTTCCAGCATTACTGGAGTTTCACCATCATATTGTTTAGTGTCATCCTATTTACCCAACCCCTCCGCTCGGGCAGGATATGACACAAGGTCAATTTTTAAGCGGAGTTTAACAGGTTTGAATTCAGAGTTTTCCTTCTCCTAGACTAGTTGCCTCACCAAGGCTGAAGAACTTAGTCTGTCCTACTATTTACCCATAGCTCGAGGGAGAATAATTGGATTCATACCTTTCCCAAGGGTATTAGTGCTATGTGAAATGCAATCAGTCTCATCCAGGATTTGAATTCGAATCGCCGTGTCCATTTTCTGCGACGATAACCAGTACACCACGGGCACCCCCAGATTGTTTAGTGTCATATCCACAACACTCATAGGGGGAGTTTTGCCCTCCTGCAGAGATGCAGTTGGTGTACGTATAAAATGCATCTGACAACACGAGGTCAAAATCTCGGAAGAAGCTGTTTGCGTTTCATAGCGTAGAGCAGACTTGTTAATTTAGTCTCGATCAGTTCATAAGAAGGAAAAGTGTACCAGCTGTTCTCCTCTTAAAAATTGACCTCGTGTTACATAACCTCTTGGTGGAGGGTTTGGATAAATTCATACTCTATGGTTACCTAATATTGTTATGACATAATTTTTTTAACGTACCTCTTCTATTGGTTTGGTCTGGTTTCTTTGTTTAATGGCATATGAACCTTTGTAGATTATTTAATGCCAAAGCCATTCTCCTAGCAGAACAGTAATGGTACTATTTTACCCATAGCTGGGAGGATAATGTGGTTCATACCTTTCCCATGGGTATTTGCCCGAAAGTGAACGTAACCTCTTCTATCGTCTGTTGTTTTTTTTTTTGTTTTTGTTTTTGTTTTTTTTATCTTGGCAGACCAAGCTTTATATTAACAGAGGTGACTAAAATGATCAAGAAACTGATCAAGATAGTCAGGTGGCACAATATCAAAATATATCTACGCTTCAGATTTCACGATAATCAGGTCGCACTCTTTAGATTATATCTACACTTCAAATCTCTAGCGTTAGTCAGTTGGTCAGTTTTCTGAAAAAGACAGAGCTATGTTTCAATCGGTGATATGGAAGTTAGTTGAGAACACTACTGAGAGTTGGAAAGGGATGATAACTGAAAGAACAACAAAATACCCAACAGAGAATGACTTTTTTTATATCCAGGTTTCGACAGAAATACTTCCCTCATTCTAAACTGTCACCTTTTATTGCAAAGGAACTTACGCAAGAGGCAATGATTGCTTCATTAACCTAATGCCTTAACATATTTTTCTAATATGATCAGTTACGATCACGGAATACATCTTTGCACACCGTGCGTTTTCTATTGAAATGTTATTCATTAAGTCTGAATCTGTAATTGCTACACGGATATTTTCAAGCTCATTTCATGTTACGTCAGAATGATGCTGTTCTAGATAGAAAATCGATTGTGCTATGTGTTGGGTATCACCAACCTTTCTCCACACAATGAACTAGTCCATCTGCCATATATGGCAGTAGCTACAACTACCAGCAGTCGAGAAGGTGCAGAGCCGTTTCGTATAACGGAAGCCAATATTATCGTTGGACTATATCCTTATTCTGTATTCACTAATCCTATGTTCTTGTCTACTAACAGTCTCTCTATTGCATATACTTTTTCCTGAGCATATAACTCAATTCCTCACATGTCGTGGTTTGTCCTTTATTTAATATTTAAAGCGTTCACTAACCAGAACGTAACACTATGATTTGAAAATTTCAGAATTATAGGGTCATTTATGAATAAAAATTGTAGGCATTCATCTAAAAAGCAATGAAATTTTTTGGATATCAGTTAACTTGTCGTAAGCCATGATCCTAACAAATCCTATCAGAGAAAAAAGGTAAGGTATTATCTCAACGGAACTACCATTGCCACTTGACTAAATTTAATTGTTCCACACAATTAAAAATGTGGGAGGTACTTCCGTCTCATCTTGTATATTTTTTAAAAATATTTTAGAGGGAAATGCTCATAAATCTTGTTGAATCATCTTCCAAACTGTAAAATGAATACGAGATCCATTTCATGGCTCAAGGTGATTCTATTCTTGGTTAAGCCGAGATATTT
This sequence comes from Sepioteuthis lessoniana, assembly GCA_963585895.1. Lineage (NCBI taxonomy): Eukaryota > Metazoa > Mollusca > Cephalopoda > Myopsida > Loliginidae > Sepioteuthis > Sepioteuthis lessoniana. The sequence continues at coordinate 110,855,825 of OY757909.1, forward strand.
TCAGCACTCTTTCTATATATCGCATCTGAAACTCGCAGTGATTTTTTGGAATTTTTCCACATTAAAGGGACTGTTGTTCACTGATGGTATTAAATTCTTTAGGAAATTTTCGTTGTTTTTAAGAAGCCATTATACCTTTACTGCAGAAATCCTTTTTCTCTAAACTGGAGGATTTTTTTAATAGTATATTTGCCTCATAGTCTGCGCATTGCAAAGAAATCTTTGGCAATATAAACTCATTTCCCTATATACAAATAGTGAATAACATTATAAGGAATGAAGTCTCTCAAGTTTGAGAATGATTCGGCGGTAACGTTGACTGAAGTGCTCCTGGCGTAGATGAGGGGTCTCTAATGCTCGTCCCGTGAGCCACACGTGTCATTCAAACACTCAAGGCAAATTTGTATGCCATTTCACCTAACTTTAATCATTTTTCTTTTCGCATTTTCGTATTGACTATGAAGAAGTGCAACAACAACTTCAAATGGAACTCCATAATCTTCAGTGTTCAGAAAATTTGACGTCCAAGTTTCTTACTTACCACATCCTCGATTACTATAAGAATTACATGCTTCAATCTGGACGATTTCACTACTTTATCCTCCATACCCAGCAAGTTGTCAGCACGTTTGGCACTACATCTGTGAACAGTTCTCCTAAATAAAGAATGCCACCCGTTCGTTGTGTTCACAACGATCAAATAATTTAGGGCCGATGTGCTCCTTACAACTTTTTGTTTGATCTGGTTTGGTTTTATAATATATCAACTGCAGTTGGTTCTTTAATGCTAAATTCTGTTTTTACATAGATATTGAATATGTGATTTGTAAAAACATTAACTGGACGCACATAGTTAAATGATTAAATAGATACATATCTAACAATTCAATTTAGCAAAAAAAGAGTTGACGACCTTAGTCAAGGATGACCAGACGGCTCCCTTTTCAATAGCTAATAAACCGAGGTGTACGGAAGGAAGCTACTCTATTCCCTGGATTGCTCCACTTTAACCTTACCTTATAGTGCTGAGGGTTAAGCAAGGCGATATCAGGTACCAATTTTTGAATCTTTGGTATGACTCGACCTGGGATTGAACCCCAGTTTTGCGGACCATTGGCGAACGCTCTACTCATTTGGCCAATGGACTGGTTATAAACAAACAAAGTTAAATGTTTCCAAGTACCGCAATGTTTAACTAACAATTCAATTAGACACCAGTCATTTGTTTGCATAAAGTTCTATTTCAAACAACTTAATTTATTGTAAATAATTGCTTTACACTCAGCCAGTGTGGGGCTGGGAGCGATGGCAATGAAGAGGTACTCTGCATTCCCCAAAGCTCCAGCATTAGTGGATCCTCATCATCATATTATTTAATGTAATAATCAGGACACTCATTGGGTGGGGGTTACGTCTCTGCAGAGATGTACTCAGTGTATTCTAAAGCCCCAGCTGATTAGTTTCATCTTTATGTGATTTCAAACAAATTATCTATCATAAATTTTCCTTGTTACCGTGTGAATTTAGCTTATATTTTTTCTGTTCTTTTAAAATCCAGCTGAATTATGCTTTGAATCCTTCGGTTTTTGCTTTGGTTTTGTTATGGTATATCAACCATTGTAGGTTATTTAATACCAGATCCCTTTTTATCCATATATACATGTTGTTGCTATTTTGTTTTACGGCGCATTATTTGCGTTATTTAATGACGACTTAAATTTCAAACAATTCAGTTTATAATAAGTGCAGATTTTGTTTACAAACAGTTTAATCAAATGTCAAAACATTTCTATTTCAAACAACTTATTTTAGCATAAGTACACAGTTTCAATGTCGAAAACAGTTCTGTTTCAAGCAATTCAGTTAAGCATATGTACGCAGTTCAAATGTCAAAACAGTCCTATTTCAAATTAGTTCAGCAGAAATACGCAGTTTAAATGTCAAAATTGTTTTATTCCAAACCATTCAGTTAAGCATAAGTACGCAGTTTAAATGTTAAAACAGTCCCATCTCCAACAATTCACTTCAGCACAAGCACACAGTTTAGTGTTATTTGACCTATAGATGGGACCCTATAAGGTGCTACCTCTCCGAGCTAGAATGGACCTGAGAGCGATGGCAATAAAAGGGTACTCCGAATTTCCCAACGATCCAGCCTACTGAAGCCTACCATTAAATTGTTTAGTGTCATCTGCAGGCCACTCTTTTAGAGAATGTTACCCCTCTGCAGAGATGCAGTCGGTGAATTCTTCAGTCGCAGCTGACTAGGCAATTGAAGCCCTTGGACTGGAAAGATTGGAAACTCCTGGAATAGATGGTTCTGGTTTAAACCCAAGAAATCAGCTATATGTAGATGTTGGAGAGCATGATTGTTGCGAAGATTCTTATTTCTTTATGTTTTTGCCGAGGTTCCCGGTATGTTTAGTAGATCAAAAGCTTAGTTTACCTTTGTTAGTTGTTTGTCTACCATAGCATTGTAGGATGTTTTTTGAAAATGTCTTTCCATTGGGATTGGTTTGGAAAGAGCAGCTGCTATATCTAAATTGAATAATCTGGGTCTCCAAATGATTTTGGCTTGATACTTTGTCAGCACGATTTATTCTCAGATCAGCCTTACGTTCAGTACAGAAAACCTTTATCAAATCCAAAAAGGTTAATAAAGTATTTTTCTCGATAATCTATTTCAAGATCGTTACAATAGTTCGGGAAGATAACAAAATTAAATTCAGCAAAATACTTCTATAAGATGAGAGAGAGAGAGAGAGAGAGAGAGAGAGAGAGAGAGAGAGAGAGAGAGAGAGAGAGAGAGAAGAGATTTACTTCTTTTTCATTGATATATAAAAATGGCGAAATAAACGCATCCGTTTTCCTTACACAATGGCGGAAATATTTTCCCCCTTTCTTATGCAGTTTCTACATTGACAGAAATTAGGATTACCTTAATACGAAGAAGAATGAGAAGTGATCTAACTGGAATTTTCAAAATAATTAATGCAATCTTTAATTATGGTAGACATTTATTCGATATTTCTCGTCGAACTGGAAATTTACTGTCAAGACAGATTAAACCAACGTAGTCTGAAAACCAAGTGGATTTTTTAAGTGTGTGTGTGTGTGTGTGTGTGCTAATGGAGGAATATATTTTAGAAATATGTTGCCTAATCAGATCAAAAAAGCAATAGTGTCAAAAATATTGGTTAAACTGAATGATTTCAGAAAAAAATGGTTTGAAGAAGACTTTATGAGGGAATTTGTGAACTATCGGATTTATTACTAAACAGAATTTGATATGTTTATAGATTTTGAGTTTATAGTGTACATATTCTGTGTAGAGATTATGTACTTGTGGTTTCTTTTTAAATTGACGTGAGAAGATAGTAAAATGCAGTGATTACCAAAGAGGAATAACAAACGAATAAATAAATAATAAATCTTAAAATTACTTTTGTCCAATCGACTGGGGCAGTAGAATACACCGACTACTTCACTGCAGTGGGGTAAAACCCCACCCTCAATGAGTGCCCTATTTATTACTCGAAACAATTTGATGGTACGCCTCAGTAAAGCAAAGACTCAAAATATTGGGAAACATCCTGTAGCATCCATTTGTACTTCATATATTGTTTTGGATGACACGGAGTACCTCTTCATGGACATCACTCTCAGGTCCCCTTTGGGAGCACCTGAGAGGGTCCTATCTATTGGTCAAATAGAACTAAACTGTGTACTTTCGCTTAAGTGAATGGTTAGAAATAGAACTGTTTGGAAATTTAATTTGCGAAATTATGTTAAACTGAATTGTTTGAAATAGAACTGTTTTTACATTTAACTGTGTATAAACAAAACAACTGTACTTATGCTAAACTGAATTATTGAATAAGAACATCTTATATGTGTGTAAATGGATTTGGCACTAAATAACCAACAATTGTTGATGTGTTATAAAACAAAACAAACCAAACAAATTACGTATGATTTATTGCAAATAGAATTAATCGTGTTCGATAAAAACGTTTGAACTATTTAACCGTGTGCAAAAGAATCATCTCGGGCTTGTTTGGAAATGATATCAAATGTTCACATATCATATATATATTTGATACGTATGTATAAACAGGATTTGTCATTGAATCGCCCACAATAGTTGATATGCAACAAAATCCAACCAAACTAAACTAAACCAAAAAAACTGCTTTGCACTTATCGAGTTAATTTTGGTAACATTATTTAATGACAAAGTAAATGTGTGAGGTTATTTTTTGGCGGAGAAGTTAAGTAAGGAATTAATTGTCATTCACCGATCGAGAAAAAATTACTTATATGAATGAGATAAAACGTGCATGTTTTAAATAAAAAAACAATTAAAGTCCGAATAAAACAAATCATTTTTTAGCGAGTAAAAGAAAACAAATGAAATGATAAATAAAAATGAAAGATAATGCTTTTGATATATGGAGACAAAAGTATTTTGTGTCTTTGCAGATGTTTCATAGAGAACATCTATTGCTTTTTGGTTAAAACACTTATACTGTTATTATCATCGTCATCATAGTGACATAACGGCAATAGCGATCTCCCCTTTCTCTATCTTTAAGTATCCATCATTATCAGCCATTTGAATTCGTAGGTTTTCCAGAGGGCATCCAGTGTCCATCAAGAGCTGGTGGATTTAAGAATATGCTAAATTTTACCTCGTCGAACAAAACTGGTGTATCTATGAGTAGGAGTTCATAAGAGAACGATTTTAAATGGTTCTGGGGCGGTTTGCACGATGAGAGGTCAATACGTATGCAAGTGCTGTTTTGTAGGGTGCTACTTCCAGGATTTGTTGAAAACAGCCCGTAGGATTCTCCAAGCTTTTTGTTAGAGTCCAAACAAAACAATCACACAGTAGTACTGAGAAAGTTACAGCTTGGAAGTGTCCCTGTTTTATTTTATAAAATAAATCAGATTTCCATATGGTCGATAACCTGTCAATATCAGTTCGTGTTTTATTATTCGTCTGTTGACATCGCTTTTAGTAGATGAGATTTTGCTATCGAGGTATATATACTAATCAACAAAACTTCTTAGATGAAGGGCATATTTTTCTTATCTTAATTGGTTTGTTTGTGCAATGGTTGGTAAGTGGTCGTACAACTGTTGCTTTTTTTTAAATAATTGTTTTAAATTCTTTCCTTCAACGTATAATTTTTTTATCTTGATTTTCGGTTTTTTTTTCATTTAAATCATTTTGGTTGCATACTTTAAATAAGACTATCCTGCTTTCTCTCATCTATTGCAAAATAGTAAACTGTATTCATGTGGGAACTTTAGAGAACTGTTCACCCATCAATCAACTGAATATTTTGTTCTGCGTACATTTTTTTATTTGTATCTCTCCCGCACACATCCTGCTGCGTTTTATTATCACAGCTACATTAACATTTTTTGTCTTCACTCGATTCATCATTTCTCCTATGATTTCTTTTATTTTTTTTAATTCTATTTCCATCGTGTGAATACATTACACGATAAAAGAAAAAAAAAAGACAAGAATTACACAACGGTATTGAACTAAAGATGAGTTGTGCATACTGTCTATTGGCAAAGAATGTTGACAATCGGTAAAGGATTCTCGGTTAATATTGACGGTTCTTTAATATCAATCGTTTCTGCAGCATTTATTTATTTGTGGGGAAGAAAAAAGTATATGTCCAAGATTCTTAAACATGTTTTTTCTATTTCTAGTCTGAAAGAAGTTAATGACAATTTTATCATTCGAAATGCATTTGTCGATATACTCCGTGCAGCAATGATTATTAATCTGGAAAAAAAGGAAAGAATTGGAAGATGCAAAAAAGACGTTTGTGTAGCTATTGTTTACAAAGAATAAACAAAAATATCTGTATAAGTTTCAATATTTCAAGTAGAAAAGGATGGAATCGTGTTCAATACATTCACAAGAAAAAAAAATGACTACTCGATAAATAGACGAAAGGGATTATATTGATCAAGAACGTATATGCAAATAGTAAATAAATGTATCATACAATGTATATGATTCGAATTCAAAAGTTTAAAAATAGCAGAAATGCACGCAAGCATGTACACGAATATATATATTCTCATACACAAAACACATATACTTATATATATATATATAAAGAGAGAGAGAGTGAGAGAGACAGAGACAGAGATACATAGAGAGTGGTTTGTATGAACATGTACTTATGTATATATCTCTATAAATTCGTATATATGTTCTTAGATTGATAGATGGATAGATAGATAGATAGATAGTATAAATCATTCATATATATGTTCATAAATGCGTAAATAAATTCATGTATGCGTATGTGCATATATATATATATATATAACTATGGTAACTTAATTATATGAATAAACATTATATATATATATATATGTTTATGCATATGCCTGTAAATATATTTTCATGCATATATATATGGAAATCAGACCTGACCGATAAAATGAAACGCAGTTTCTTCCAGACAACGGTCGTATCGATACTACTGTATGGATGCACTATTTGGATGCTAACTAAACGGCTGGAGAAGAGGATAGACGGCAATTACACGAGAATGCTGCGAGCAATATTGAACAAGTCCTGGCGGTAACACACCACAAGGGACCAACTATACGGCCACCTGCCTCCCATCACGAAAACTATCCAAGTTAGATTAACGAGACATGCAGGACACTGCTGGAGAAGCTGGGAGAAGCTCATAAGTGATGTCCTCCTATGGACCCCCACATATGGCCGTGCAAAAGCAGAACGACCAGCTCGAACATACATGCAGCAGCTCTGTGAGCATACGGGATGTAGCCCCGAACCCTGCCAGAGGCGATGAACGATAAGGAAAAGTGGTGAGAGAGGGTCAGGGATATACAACTGGCGGCACGACATGAAGATGATATATATATATATAATGGGTATTTTTATGTGTCTGTGCGAGTAAATGTTTATACATATGCCTGTAAATATATTTTCATGCATATATATATATATATATATATATATATATATATATATATATATATATGATAGCTGTAGATTATATATAAAAAGATGCATGCATATAAATCTTACATTGCATGGTGAGCCTCCGGAATTAATAGACCAGTTCCAATACTAAAGTGGTAACTTCTCATCTTTTGAAAAAGATGTCAACGTACTCATACTTAATATATGGACAGCAAGTTATTTTTTTTTATATAGAAGCTTTGTTTAGGACCATCAGAATTTCTTTTTTTTTCTTTTTTTTTTTGGCTTTTATGTTTTTCTTAAGCTTTTCTCTTTCTAGTTTCTTTTCATTATGATTCAACTGTTGTAATATAATTGCGGAGGGATTTTTTTTATATTATCATTTTTCGTTTTATATATCTTGCCTTTCGGTTTAGTTAGGCTGAGAACCTTTTGCTTAGTGCATGGGTTATTTAGGTGCGCATAGTGAGTGCAGGTGTTCACGCGTGGTCGGGGCGGATGTGACAATCAGAGATGTCACAATAAAAACCCCAGATAAGAAATGAGACCGGGGACAAGGATTTTGGAATTTGAAACAAAAGAGTCAGTTGAGATTTATACTCCGAACGAGAAACTAGAGATTCGAGTCTTGAGGAAGGTAGTCGATTTTTGGTCTCGCCGAGGCCAGACCAGTCGGGGTCTACGAAGTGTGCCGTGCGTTTGTTGAAGAAATTGTGTCTCTCTCTCCTCATGTCGAAAAACCTTAAACTCAAAAAGGTAATTAAAAGTTTAGTACCTGAACCAATTTCGAGTGTTTTCGAATTCCTATATGCGTATTAACATTATGAACGTTTTATGCATGTGAATATCTTGGTCGTATTTTTGGACGTGGCCCTATGTTACTCTGATAGAGAATTTTACCGTTGATTCTCCACCCGAGTGCTTTCGATTATATCGATTCATCGTCTTCAGTAGGGTCATTATTTTTTGTGGTTTTGACATGTACCAATATATATATATATATAATCCAAGGAAGAAATCCAAGGGGTGCGCGTATCCAATTTGAGTGCTCAATGCTAACGGCTATCGATGTATAATTAATTTAGGATTAATGATACATCAACACTCAACATGCAGAGCTAAAAATATCTTTTAAAAATATGATGAAATATTTTAATTGAGAATTATTTTAGATTTAAAAAAAATAAAAACGAGGAATTTTTTTTCAAATCCCATTCTACCCGGAAACAATATGAAAACATTTAAATAAAAAATTCAAATTATTCATTTGAGGAAGGTTTAAAAAAAACGGAAATAAATTTATAATGATACCCAGAAAGTTTTTTTTTCTTTTTGCTTTTATCTAAAAGGAGATAGATAGATAGATAGATAGATAGATAGATAGATAGATTCGACTTTACGATGGATTTCGGTGTCCTGCAATTCAGTTAAAGTTAAAAACCTTTGAACGAACTAGACACGTGATTGGTTTTTAGCGATGAAGCTTTGAATAGAACCACCTTCACTCTTTGGATGAGCTGATAACGGAGAAAAAGTTCACCAGTTTGCCACCGATTCTCCCGAACAACACTTCCCAGCTTTTGAATTCTGACCTTTTCCTTTTCCTGTACCGGTTTTTCTATCAAGGTCAGATAACTCGGTTTATCCAACAATTTTATCAATATCTACGAAGGGTAGAATCCATCCATTGCCCAGGGTCATTAGCATAAGCATTTGCAAGAGTGAAACAAAAACAATCTGGACGAGGATCTGAATTTATATATATATATATATATATATATATATATACGAGGGGCATGCGATAGGTTCCCAGACTTTTTTCGTATGGGCATTTAAAATTGTCGTAGACTCTTCAAAATTCGATATGTTATTGCTATACATCGTATGAGATGACTGGCCAAATTTTATGATTTCAGGTTAAATGAACAGCTACAGCTGCAATTGGAATACACCCTACAGCCGGTGAATTTCAAAAATGTAATCTGGACGTGAGGACACTTTAGATGAACGATATGCAGTAAAATTATGTTTTAAACTTGGAAAAAATGCCACAGAAACGTATGGGATACTTCAAACTGCTTTTGGACCATCTTGCATGAACCGAGGATCAGTTTTGGAGTGACATAAGAGATTCAACGAAGTCAGGGAATCTGTGAGAGATGATGAGAGGTGGGGGAGGAGTAAGGAAGTCAATACACCAGAGTTGATCGGCCAAAGGGTTAGGGTTACTCTGTTGAGGTTTTAAGGGAGTTCAGGAATAGAGTCCGTCGGAAGAAGCTAGCACTCTTCAAATCGGGTAAGTGGCATATCCACCTGGACAATGCACCAGTCCACAACTCCATCTTTGTCACAGACTATTTAACTAAGATAGGCATCAAGACAGTTCCTCAGACTCCCTATAGTCCAGACCTTGCTCCCTGTGACTTTTGGTTATTCCCTAAGCTCACAGGCTGTGATTATGAGACAATTGAGGAGATGAAAGAGGCTGTGACGAAGTTCATTGACACGCTCACACAAGAGGACATCCATGGAGCCTTCCGGAATTTGTTGGAACGGTACAACAAGAGCATTGCAGCCGGAGGAGATTACTTCGAAGGGGACTAGAGTTTCATGTGTGTTCTATCAATAAAAATGCCAATACGAAAAAAGTCTGGAAATTTATTTAATTATCCTCGTGTATATATATATATATATATATATATATATATATATATATATTTATATATGTGTGTGTGTGTGTGTGTGTGTTTGTGTGTGTGTGTGTGTGTGTGTGTGTGTGTGTGTGTGTGTGTGTGTGTGTGTGTGTGTGTGTTAAAAGTTGTATAGAAAATTAACAAGTCGTTTCTAATATATATAATAAATTCTTGCAACCTACTGAAATAAATAAATTCATGTCATCATTAATTCGGACAAAAGGATTTAAAGTTGCTGTTTTTCAACCACTCGTATAAGATTTAAATCCGTATAGTCCACATTTGGGGGAGTCCTCGTAGCGTAATAGTTGAATTCCTGGAAAATAATCTCGACGTTTGCGCGTTCAAACTTCAGTTGTGTTATTACATTGACTTAAGAAATAATACTCCTGGGAAACGTAGAGAACCTCATTTATCCTGCTAGTCATGGTTTTGGTAGTACCACTACTGCTCTTCTAGAAGGATGGCTTTGGAATTATATTATCCAAGAAGAATGGTATGTTATCAAACAAACAAACCAATTCATTAGCGTTCTTCCTCGAGTATCTGACACATTTAGACGCCTAATATTCTAGTCGGTCAAAGGTTTTGATTGAGAGAAGAAAACAAGGAAATCTGTTTACAGCATTCTTAATTATTTAGATATCGATAGATAATTGATTTTTTTCTAAATCATTATTAGATGAATTTCTACAGCTTTCTTTCTGAATTATTAGGTGAGTAAGAAAGCGTCCGGCGAAAACTTGATTTAATACGGTGACTTGTCTGCTCATTAAAAAAGATCTGGATCATTTTACACAAGCTTGATTGTCGGTTTGGCACAGTTCTGTTTCTTTTTAATGGCATGTCAACTTTTGCAGGTTACTCAATACCAAATCCAACCTTATAAAAAGTTCGATACTTTGCCAGAAGATATTCGTTCGAAAGTGAACATAATTGCGCGACTCGCTTACGTCTAGACCGCAGTCTAGCAACTTAAATATTATGCCACACGGACTCCCTTCTCATTTTGAGGTAAGTTAATAATTAGTCGAGGCGAGAAATTATCAATTCATTAATAAACTCTTGTTCCAAATCCTAAATGGGGAGGGGGTCATTTAAGTAACAACTACACGCTTTTACTCTTCGAATGTCCGTTGTCAACTAACTTGAATTCGTATCTCTCGAATCCCACGTGTCTGTAAATTACCCATCAAAGAGCTCCTACTCTTTTTCTTTTTCCTTGTTAGCAGTGTTTGCTTCGAGTTTACGACCCCTAACCTGTCACATGTCAATTCTAACTCAACAAATCTTTCGTGCATCTGAAGAAGAAACACTTTGAACAGGAATCTTTTCTCTTTAGATTCCGATCGATTTTTTTATAAATATATTATTCCATTATTTACAAAATTTCTATTATTCCCTTTCCAAATTATTTGTTGTTTAAGAAATTTTCCTGTGAAAACTCGAGTTTCCAAACTGTATTCAGTGTCCTTTTAAATAATAAAAAAGCACTAGATTATTTTACACACTCCTGAAAATATTGCAGTTGATTTTCCGACTTATTAAGTCCCTGTTTACGAGGTTTATAATACATTGATTTACTAAGCTGTATTCAATTGATGATGTTCCAATCCAAGAGATTTTTAAGTGTGGCGCTGATCCCAAGTCTACTTTGACCAGAAATTGTTATCCCTGTTATGTTTGAAATTTATTAAGTTTCGACTGCACCGAATCCTCAAAAACTCTTATTTATATATTTGTTTATTCATTTATTGGGTTTTATGGCATATCAACCTTTGTAGGTTATTTCATGCCAAATCCATTTTTATACAAATAAACAATTCTATTTTAAACAATTCAGTTTAGCATAAGTAGGCAGTTCAAATATCAAAACAGTTCTATTTTAAGTAATTCACTTTAGCATAGGTTTGATTTGGTTTCTTTGATTAATGACATATCAACCTTCGTGGGTTATTCAATGCCAAATGACATATCAACCTTCGTGGGTTATTCAATGCCAAATCCATTTTATGAGAGAACAGCTGTAATGCTATTCAACCCATAGCTGGGAGGTTAAGTGAGTTCATACATTCCCTTAGGGAAATTGTCCGAAAGTGAATGTAAGGGCGTGGCTGGAGTTCGAACTTGCTTACTATGATTCCGCAGTCCAGCGCTTTAAACATTACACCACGAGGGCACCCACGCAAGTTTAGTAGAAGTACGCATTTTAGTTATATTTGACCCATAGATAAGACCGTATTAGGTGATACCACTCCGGGTCAGAGTGGACAAGGGAGAAATGGTAATGAAGGAGTACTCCTGCATTACTGGAAACTCACCTTCAATTTGCTGTGTGTCATATAAAGAGCACTTATTGTGCGGTGGGGGGGTTTACTCCTCTGCAGAGATGCAGTTGGTGTATTCTACAGCCCCAACCGACTGGGCTGAGATGGTTTAGTGTCATATCTAGGACCCGTGTTGAGGTGGGGCTCTTACCACTCAGCAGAGGTGCGGTCAGTGTATTTTATCCAACCCCAGCCGACTAGGCAGCAAAAACTCTTAAGAAACTGCAACACAATGACTAAGTAAATATAGAATGAACACGATTCCTCTACATCGAGGGATAGAAACAACCTAGATGCTCTTTGAGTGTGTGTATGGGGGGGATTATCTCTCTGCAGAGATGCGGTTAGTGTATTCTACGTACAGCCCCAGCCGACTGGGATGAGATTGTTTAGTATCATATCCAGGACACTATTTGAGGTTGGGATCTTCCTACTCAGCAGAGATGCGGTCAGTGTATTCTACAGCCCCAGCCGACTGGGCTGAGATGGTTTAGTGTCATATCTAGGACACTCGTTAAGGTTGGGATCTTCCCACTCAGCAGAGATGCGGTCAGTGTATTCTACAGCCCCAGCCGACTGGGCTGAGATGGTTTAGTGTCATATCTAGGACACTCGTTGAGGTTGGGATCTTCCCACTCAGCAGTGATGCGATCAGTGTATTCTACCCAACACCAGCCGACTGGGTAACAAATACACTTTAGAAACTGCTACATAATAACTAAATAAACATAGAATGAACACGATTCCTCTACATCGAGGGATAGAAACAACGTAGATGAGTTGATATGCTGTTAAAGTCAATCTGACTGATTTCATCAGTAAAAAATGATCTTAGACGCAGAGGCAAAGCAGCGTAACTCAGAAAAAAAAATATGCAAGAATATTGTAAGAACATTGTAGATAAAGTGTAGTGGTGCTATCCAAATTATTTGATAAGGTAAGGTACGAAAAGGATTCTTCAAAGAAAGAGAAAATATATATAAAAAAAAAGTGAAAAATAAAAAAAAAGTTGTCTCTATTTACTGGCTTGCTTATAAGAAATATATAGGAAACACACGTCTGATAAACAGATTGATTAAACTCTTAGAGTTTTACGACGATTTTTTTTCTTATATACGATCTTCATCGTATAATGTGCGGAAAAGATAGTTTATAGCCTTTTAGAGAAGAGGAATATATTTCATTACATTTTACTCGCTGATAGCTTTCATACTTCAAACGCTGACAAGAAGATTAACGGATATCCTACATACGCTACTATTTTCCGGAGATTGTAGATATATCTCAATAGATTTCGGATTGACAAAGCTAAGAGTAAGAAGGGAATAAAGAAAATATTATTAAAAAAGTACTTATCTGAAAAAGCAAATAAATGGAGGCGCAGGTATGATAACGGTTATTATTGTGAGAAATGGACTCGAACAGTCCGCTTCAAATCGAGACCGTTCACGTGATTTGAAAACTGCACAGATTAATGGGGGAAATAGGCTTATTAAGGAGC
>OY757909.1:110874336-110901836 GCA_963585895.1 Sepioteuthis lessoniana
CTCCTCTTTACCCTTGATCCGTACCTTATAATGCTGAGTGTTAAGCAAGGTGGCATCAAGTACCATTTTTTGAGTCTTTGGTAGGACTCGACCTGGGATTGAACCCAGGTCCCACGAGCCAGAGGCGAACACTCTAACCATCATACCAATGTTCAGTTATACTATTTAATAATACTACAAAATTTGGTCAACCATTAACTAACCAAGTGAGATAGTGAGAACGATGAACCTCTACAATACATTAGTGGGTAGAGTGTTAACCAGTGGTCTGGGAGACCGATTTTCAACCCCAGGTCGGGTCATACCAAAGACTTTAAAAATGGTACTTGATACCTCTTTGCTCAACACTCAGCATCATAAGGTACGTATCAAGGATAAAGTGGAGCAATCCAGGAAAAGGAGTAGTGCCCTCCCCTACGCCTCGGTGTAGTAGCTACAGAAAAGGGAACCCTCGATTACGGTCGCCAACTTTACTTTATATATATAAAGTAATTAATTTTTGATGAACTATTCTATAATTCTGATGGAGATAGAAAACAGATAGTACAATTTGCTAATTAAAAATATCACAGAAACTAGTATCCGGGAAAAAATTCCATAAAAAAGAAAATACTAAAAGCAGACGTATACCTTAAAAATAATCAACCAATAACGCTTTACTGACCAAAAGAAAAAACACCGAGGGACTTCCATAAGCTATACATAAGAGTGCTCAATACACTTAGTAGAGCTTAATATGAATGCCTAGAATCAGATAAAATCCTACGTAGTTTCACTTAAATTGATCTTCATGTTCTGATCATCCGGTTTGGTGACACTAAGATAGATTATTTTCTGGCTCTGCAGGCATTCATATAGATGCCCACGGTGTAATGGTTATCGTCGTAGGAAATGGACACGGCGACTCGAGTTCAAATCCTGGACGAGACTGATTGCATTTCACATAGCACTTATACCCTTGGGAAAGGTATGAATCCAATTATCCTCCCTCCAGCTATGGGTAAATAGTAGGGCAGACTGATTTCTTCAGCCTTGGCGAGGCAACTAGTCTAGGAGAAGGAAAACTGTGAATTCAAACCTGTAAAACTCCGCTTAAAAATTGACCTTGTGTCGTATCCTACCCGAGTGGAGGGGTTGGTATATATATATATATACCTAAAAGCGTTTTTGATCAGTGAAACCATTCCGTTGATCTAAGCCCAAAAATTCAGTTCTTTCACAATATTTTCAATGATAACAGTATAACAATAAAAATAGGATAAAGATAAATGTTCCGCAACTGAGCATATATCGAAACGTCTCCCCAAGGATCAATACATATTTTATTTACAGCTCCTTCTAAGGTTATAATTTACCGGAATGGGGAGCTAATCGGACCGCTAATATTATGTGTTCTGTGCTTTCAATAAGATTAAAGAGAATAGCACAATTAATTTTGAACAGATCAGGTCAAATTATATATATATGTGTGTGTGTGTGTGTGTGTGTATATATATATATATATATATTTGATCTACTGGTATTCTCTATGAGTATCATTTTGCTGAGCAACCAATTGATTATTATGAAATATGTCTAAATTATGCAGTATTTCTAAAAGTGTTTGGTAAGGTTATTTAGTTCCATTGAATATCAACCCTTGTAAGTAATTTAATGCCGGATCCTTTATATATATATATATATATATATATATATATATAAAGTATTCGGCATTAAATTGCTCACAAGGGTTTATATATATATATATATATATATATATATATGTTATATTTTGACCTTCGACCCTGCCCAAAAATACTATTCCAAGGTGATACACCGGAAGAAAGTGTCACATTCCAATGGCCAGTAATCGAAAGAGATCGCATGGGCGGATTAAGGCTTATTATATGGGATAAGGTGAAGGTCCCATTGTGCCCCTACAGTGATGCCCCGGAAGAGAGTAACCTCTGAACTGCATGACAGTTATTTCCGCTTGATGACGATTAAACATTGGATTTCAAAGATCCAGTGGGCGATCGTGTAGGCGTTGAATTATTATATAATTGAGTTGAGTTGGGTGCCAAAGCAGTTGCCAGCAGACTTCCAGACAGTAGAGACCAGATGTGTTAGGGAAGCCACACCCGACCGAGGGGGCCCTCGGAAAGCCACGATGGAGTGGACCCCAACATCAGGAGAACAAGAAAGACCCCACGTGACGGTCATAACAGTGGGGTCAAAATATGAAGTTTATGTTCGGCCTCCAGCACCCTCTCACATGCAAACCTTGAACAACCCTTTCGAACCCTTGCAATAAAGAGAGAGGTGAATATTTGTAAAGAAATCTTCCTGCGTCTTCCTTCCTGCGTCCTTTATTCGTGCGTCTGTCGTTTATCATGCGTCTGTTATCATTGCGTCGGTATGTATCCAGTATATATATGTATGCAACATATATATATATATATATATATATATATATATATATATATATATATTAAGAAAGAGCATAAACCGGTCACTTTTTTTTTTAATAGTTTTCTTTTTCTGATACATTGAGCTCTTTACCAGGAAAATGTAAAGGTTCACTTTTGAATAGTTTTCTTGTCCTCATGGAATTACTCCAAACTCCAGTTTAACTGGACCAAATAATACCTATATATATATATATATATATATATATATATATATATATATATATTATTTGTAAGTGAATTATTTGCTGCTAACATTAGTTTAAAACGAGTCTGAATTTATTGTACAAATTCTGTACAAATTTTAATGGTTTCATGATTTGGCATCGAATACTAAGAATCATTTCTACTTTTGATCAGTTTTTTTGCACACAGTTGAATAATTACATTTATAGTAAATGATAGAACAGTTTTATTTGAGCCATACATGAGACCCGAGCCATTCCTACCACTTCGAGTGGATCTGTTAGGAATAACAGTGTAGGGCTATTTCACATCAATAAAAAATAACCATAAAATAAATCAGATTCATATATAGGATTCTCGTTTGGCGAATATCTTTGCCCTCTTCAGAGGTTCAAACGGATCATTCTACATACCCAGTTGATATTGATAGTATTTCTAAACGCTTTATTACTTTGCCTGAATCTCTTCCAAGTTAATTTTGCCATTATTTCTGCATTGTTCTAACCTGATCCCCTGGATACACTGTTGTTATGTGCCTCTGCGTATGTGTGTGAGTGTGTGTACGTGAGTAAGGAGGCAGCTATCATATGCCAATCTCTATATCTTTGTTGCAGCCCGGTAAAAATTAAAAAAAAAACAACTTATATATCGACAAATGAAAGTGGTTTAACACCTCTTCAATCTTTTCTCTTGAGTCATCAAGACACCGTATAGTGTTCTATTCTGTTGTCAAATGAAAGTTTCCGCGTAGAAAACATCACGAAAACACGATCTGGTGCTAAAAAAACGCAAAACTGAAACAGATAGAGGCGAGATAGACGTAGAGAGAATCTGACAGACAGACAGATATAGATAGATAGAGAGGTTTTTTTGTGTGGAACACAAATACAAACAGAGACATAAAGTGCAGCCCGGCTCAACTACCAAAGGAAAAGTCTATAAAAATATTCTTATACACCCAAAATAATGATGCCAATTCACTTTCCTATGGGAGGTTAAAGATACAGAAAGCACAGCATGGTAGCTTTAATAAACTGAATTTTCAGCTATGAGATTTTATTTTTCACTTTTTTAATACAAGGGCTCATAGGTTGTCAAAAATCCTCACTAAGTATGTATTTAATCCGGGTCATTATTCGCCAGAGTGTTCGCCAATGGTCCGGGAGACCTGGGTTCAATCCCAGTTTGCGTCATACCGAAGACTTTAAAATTGGTACTTAATACCTCCTTGCTAAATACTCAGCAATATAAGGTACGTATCAAGGGTAAAGTGGAGCAATCCAGGGAATGGAGTAGCGCCCTTCCCCTACACCTTGGTGTAGTAGCTATTGAACAGAGAGCCTTCGGGTCACCCTCGACTACGGTCCCCAACTTTACCTTATATATTTAAGATGATTGTAATTAAAATTATAGATACATATTATTTCAGTTATGTTTACCTCTTATTTGACCTCTTACACACGTACACACACAAACACACACACACACACACACACATATATATATATATATATATATAATCTGATGGTGTGGCTCCTATAATATTGGACCTTTGGGGAATGCTGAGTGCCCCTTTATTGCCATCGCTCCTAGGTCCACTCTGGCCCAGAGTGGTAGCACATGATAGGATTCTCTCTATGGGTCAAATAGAACTAAACTGTAAACTTATGCTAAACTGAATTATCTGAAATAGAACTGTTTATAGGTATAAAAATTGACTTGATATTAAATAACCTACAATGGATAATATGCCCTGAAAACCAACAAACCGAACCAAGTATATTCAGTCTGAAGTTAAAAAGATCACCTAAATTTCAGATATTAAAATTCGATTTTTTTTTTAAATTGTCAAATTTTAAAAAATCTATTTAGATGTCAAAACAAAGTCTGAGTCAAAATTTTAGGTAGTAACAAAAGTGTGTTATAGTAGTTATTGAAGTTTTTCGATCTATTCAAAAAATTATTGAAGTTATTCGATCTATTCAAAATATCTGCAGTCAAAAGCAAATAATTATACTTTAATTCAATAGAAAGGTCATAAAATCATCAAAAATTGATCAACGTCTATTATAGAACAAATAACAAACACATATAAGTCTTTTAATCCTTTATGTTTTTATATAGTGACCCTTCTGTTCAATTACCGCCAATAATCTATAATAGATTGATTGATTTTTCTTTTCTTTTACTTCATCAAGTTCAGTTTCTGACCAGGTAGTTTTAATTGCTTCATATACGTCTTCTTTACGGTTATATTGCCATCTTGATATAATTTTATTGTAAATGAGGGAGCTAATCCCCTTGTTTGGTATTAGCCAGAGTTGGGGATATATTACCATTATACAACGACCAGTCACACACGTGACACCGTCAGAGGGGTCGAGCATTTCATTACCATTTCTCCGAACAGAACACACATAGACTTTGCAAAAGTGGCATTCTTTGAGGCGAACAGAGATAAGACTCACACACTGTATCTGTATTTGCCCGAATTATTGATCTGTGTGAAAGGGATTACAGAAATTGTTTTCTATTTTGTTTTTAGTTTCACGGTGAAAGAGGGTCAAAGAAGGGTTTAAAGAAGGAGCGAAGACCCATTGCGAATAGACAACTTCTTTACCAGTCGAGCCTTAAACCTCATTTTTTGCCTCATGGTGCTACCGTAACACTTATCTTTGATCATGAATTTTCAATCAGATTGCGATCAGGATTTGATGGGGGCCGTTGCATTATCTTCGTAGATACACGAGAAGGGGCACTGTCGTGCATAATTACGCACTTCACTAAAAACTCCAAAATTAGAACTTGTACCATGCTAAAAAGTTTTGCCTATGAAATTTAAATTGTTAGCACTGTTCAGTTTAACTTTGAATGGTCAAATAATGGTGTGATAGAAAATTCAACCCGATATCATCCTATTGCTTCCTTGTTGGCTTCTTTTCGCCGCTGACATATCTGAATTAAATAATCCCAGCTCTGGATCAAATAGTACCTCTACGGTTCTTCTAGAAGTTCGGCATTAAATAACCGACAAAGATTGATATGTCATTAAACAAAGAAACCAAAACAAATCCTTATAACAACTTTCCAGGAGTAGATCATTCTCTTCCAAAAAAGAGATTGAATAAAATCCATCCTTTAGCCCTTCTATTAGATCTATCAAACGTCAGTCGAGATTCGTTAAGAAAAGGTAAATTTTTTAGGTATTTCTTGGCCCAATTTTGACGTTTTAAAATATTTCATTGTTAGTAACAGTGTAATATAATGGCCGAGGGATTTCGTTTGATGCCTTTGGGTTTAGTTAGGCTGAGAAACTTTCAGCTCAGTGCATGGGTTACTTAGGTGCAAAATTAACGCAGGTGTTCACGCGCGCGGGTGGAGTGGACGTGTCACTCAGAGATGTCACAATAGCCCAGATGGGAAACGGGGCTAGATAGTGCGGGTGACGTCACGCCCCTGATGCACGCGGAGGATTTTGGGAGATTTGAAAAAGTCAGTTAGTTGAGTAGAGAACGAGACACCGAACGAGAAGGGTCGACTTTCGGGGCTCGCTGAGGCCAGACGAATTCGTGCGCTACGGGCGCCACACGTGGTGTAATGTGGGGGAGATGGAAAAGCCAGAATAGAAAGAATGTATATCTCTCTCCTTATGTCAAAGAACCTTTAAACTCAAAGGTAATAAAAAGTTTCGTACCTGAACTAAGAAGTCGTAAGTGTTTTTCGTGTTTCGGGATTCCTATGTTCTATGTATATATGTTATGAATATTCTATATACGTTTCACATATCCGGATATCATGGGTACAACAGGAGTTTCCTTAGGAGACTTTTACAAATCCCTGTTCTCAAAGTGTTCTGCATATTTTGTTTGGTTTTTTTTATACCATCAATTCCAGCCTTTTCAAACATCGGAGCGCTCACAAAAATATTTATTTCACGTCAAATACATTTAAACTCATTTTTCACACTTCAGGGCATTTCAATCTTATGAATATTTTCTGTCTTACCTCACACTTCAACTGATCACAACACCCCCCATATATATATATATATATATATATATAAATGTAAATGTTTGTTATTAACCGATAATCTCCAGTTTTATACCACTAATTGGTTTAAAATTTTCAGAGACTATTTTATTCGAATTCAGGAGTGTTTTTATATACTTATTATCCAAAAATATTACAATAATTAAAAAAATATTTTTAATAAGTCGTTTTTCTCCGACAAAAGCCGAACGCAAAAACATATAACTTCCGTTTCCAAGAATTTTACACGTGATTTATTTGTTCTGCTTAGTCATCTTTCTTTCTTTTTTGGTTAACACTAAACTTTAAACCATATTTCGTTAGTTCAGTTCAGTAGTAAGTAAATTTTTGATTGTTCAGTAGTAAGTATTTCTTTTATTCTAACGAATTGTTTACAAAATATTTTTTGTGTGTAACTTCAACGAAAGACATCCATTAAAATTTTTCTTTCTTAAACCATATTTCGTTGGTTCAGTAGTAACGAATTGTTTACTAAATTCCAATAGATATGTCACTTCAATTTAGAGATTGCAATTCCCAATTCGATTGGCATTTGCAATCACGATCAACAAAGCACAGGGACAATCTTTAGAATTGTGTGGCATATATTTACACACTGATTGCTTCTCACATGGGCAATTATATGTTGCCTTTTCCAGAGTTGGCAATCCAGACACTCTCTTTATTTACACAGAAACTGGAACTACCAAAGATATCGTGTATCCACAATTATTGGAAAATTAAACATATTAGAAACATGCATTTTCTGCTTTTTTCCCATTTAAACAAACTGAGCCACAGCAACGCGTGGCCGGGTACAGCTAATATATATATATATATATATATATATATATATATATTTTAACAGGATTGAAATAAATTTATAATCCTATGTGACCGGTTTCGTTGTTTTTCTTAAAGTATATATATATATATATATACGTGTGTTGGGGGTGTTACTAACACCAAACTAGCAAACGCAATGAATATATTTCACGTCTTGAACTGCTTTCATACATGTCGCAAACTAGCATGTGTCAATTTATTTAAAAATACTTTTGACTCTCAGAAGTAAATAGAAGGTATTCAATTTACAGAATATAAAGATAGCCGAAAAAGCAATCGTAAATTATATATTGCTGTCGACATATTACAAAAAGAGGTAAATCTCTTCCAAAGATAATTGTCTTGGAATTGACAGGTGTTGATGAATCTTTTGCTTTCGCTTTTAATGCTGCTAAGCCAAATATAAGTTTAGCCATTTTCCCGTAGTTTCTCTTTTCATCATCATCATCATCATCATGTCGTGCAGCTAGCACGGATATCCCTGACCCTCTCTCTCCTCGTCTCCCTATCATTCATTGCCTCTGGCAGGTCTTCAGGGTTACATCCCATATCATCACATAGCTGCTGTATATATGTTCGAGCTAGTCGTTCTGCTTTTGATTGGCCATATGCGGGGGTACACAGGAGTACATCACGTACGAGCTCGTCCTTGCTTCTCCAGCAGTGTCCGGCATGTCTGGTTCGTCTAGCTTGGATAGTTTTCGTGATTGGTGGTAGGTGACCGTGTAGTTGGTGCCTTGTGGGGGGTTGCTGCCAGGACTTGTTCAATAAAAGGTTTTATCTGAACACGCTAGAAACTTTAAACAGTCAGAAATTCTTAGCCATGCGAGAGACTAAACAAATAAAAATAGAAATATGTGCTAATTTACGTGCCCCAATCGTAAAAGAATCGCTTAGAATATAATATCTCCGATTTACATATATATATATATATATATATATACCCACCCGGGCAGGATATGACACAAGGTCAATGTTTTTACAGGTTTGAATTCAGAGTTTTCTTTCTCCTATTCTAGTTGCCTCACCAAGGCTGAAGAACCTAGTCTGCCCCACTATTTACCCATAGCGCGAGGGAGAATAATTGGATTCATACCTTTCTCAATTGTATTAGTGCTATGCGAAATGCAATCAGTCTCGTCCAGGAATTGAACTCGTGTCGGCGTGTCCATTTCATACGAAGATAACAATTACACCTCGAGCACCTCTAATTTTGATATATATTGACCGCCAACGCCACAAGTCAGTGTTGGTGGCATAGTTATATAGGAAGGAAAACTTTAACAGCAACCAATAATTTTTAACATTAGAAACAAGACCTAAATGGCAATCTGGTACAATTGCTTCTAACAAAGTTACGTCAGTGAATTCAACCATACGTAAAATGTTCATCCATTGATATTCATCGTCTATAGAGGAACTGCTATGTTTACCAAACTGTAAATGTGAGGATTAAAAAGAAACGATAAATAAATGTAAAAAGTAAAAGTTTTCCAGGTGATGTCTTAAGGAAGCGAAATCGGTACATGTTTTAAAGAGGGGCTTCCTAGTGCCAACCAGAAATTCTTTTTTTATTAAGCATCTACCACCTTGACTGAGGGGAACTTTTTCTCTAGTTTACTAATGGGTATCGCACGTGTGCTATATTGTCATCTGCTGATTCATGCAGAAATATACATATATATGCTGGATACATACTGACGCAATGAATAATAGACGCACGCTATGATAAAGACGCGGGAAGACTTCTTTAACAAAATATTTACCTCTCTCTTTATTGCAAGGGTTCGAAAGGGTTGTTCAGGGTTTGCGTGTGAGAGGGAGCTGGTGATCGAACATAAACTGTAATATTTTGACCCCTCACTCTTATGGCCGTCACGTTGTGTCTTTCTTGTTCTCTAGGGCTGCTCAACCAGAGGCCGACAGCCCACTCTGCTGGATGCTGGCTTTCTTTACTGCATCTTATCAGCATCTTCTCTGGACCCCAAACTCCATCGGGGTATCCGA
The DNA here is from genome assembly GCA_963585895.1 of Sepioteuthis lessoniana. Taxonomy (NCBI): domain Eukaryota; kingdom Metazoa; phylum Mollusca; class Cephalopoda; order Myopsida; family Loliginidae; genus Sepioteuthis; species Sepioteuthis lessoniana. Next base: position 110,883,852 of record OY757909.1, read on the forward strand.
GGGCCCCCTCGGTTGGGTGTGGCTTTCCCACATCTCCCCTCCAGCTGTCTGGAACTCTACTGGCAACTCCACTGGCCCGCTGGGCGTCGAACTCAACTGGAACCGGAACTCAATTCGACTGGCTCGTCGAACTCAACTGAATTATATAATCGTTCGACGTCCATCGAATGTTTAATCGTCATCAAGCGGAAATAACTGTCATGCAGTTCAGAGGTCACCCTCTTCCGGTGCATCAGTCTATGAGTGTACCATGGGAATTTTTTTTTAGCTCGTCCCATTTCATCAGCCAATTTCCGCCCACGCGATTTCCTCTCATAACTGCCATTAGAATGTGTCACTTCCTTCCGGTGCACCACCTTCAATGGCATTTTTGGCCGGGTCAAAAGGTCAAAACATAATACGTGATCGATAAGATCAGGGGTTTAAAGGAAGGTTGCGTCTTCTACTAGAAACAGCCTCGGCTAAATATATCCACCGAATACGCGAAACGCCCTTAAACTTGTAACTACCGACATAACTGTATAATATACTTCATACGCCATGTCTGGAAAACGTGACTCTTTCAACTGGTTGAGGAAAATGTCCCCCACCACCACAGAATAGTCATAAACTCCAAAATAAAGTTTTAGCCCACTAATCCTCTGTAGAGGGGTAAGACACCCTACAACGAGTGTCCCAGATATGACTCCAAACAATCTGATGAGGAGGCTCCAATAATACTGGAGCTTTGGGGAATACAGTGTACCCCTACATTGCGATTGTGTAATATACTAGCTTATCTAGCAACATACTGACGAGGATGAACTTAACAAATTTAATGCGATCGCAAGATAAGATCAACAAAGTGGTTTCACAGGAAGAGGAAAATAAAAGATGATAGCGAGAATGTAATTTATTGCCTGTGGATAGAATGACAGATATTTCCGTTCGCAGATAAGATCAACAAATTACCGGAAAACCCCCGAAGTATGTAAGTTCCGATAACCAGACATAAACAGAAAAATACGTTGGGGAAGAGGCGTGTTCAGAGGACTTGAAAGACAATATAAGGTCTGTAATTTTGGACTAAAGCCAGTGACCTGCTGGCCACTCAAGCTAAGGGAGAGATCCACTGGTCACTCAAGCGAAGGGGGAGATCCACTGCTCTCTCAAGCGAAGGGAGAAACCTGCAAGTAAATTAAGCAGACCAGTCAGCTCCCAGTGAATGTTCTCCGACCGTTGCACTACTTTACAAAAAGGGTCCCCGTCACAGAAGAAAGGTATGTGTGAACTCTCTCTCGGACTGTATTCCTACTATACACAATTGTCGCCGTCGAATAATAAAAGTATAGATTATATTTTTATATGTCTACGAGTCATTAGTTATTTGCCTAGCGGTGCAATATACTACAATCGCTTCCAGGTCCACTCTGGACCGGAGTGGTAGCATCCCATAGGGATCTTTCTATGGGTCAAATAGAACTAGACTGTGTACTTATGCTAAATTTAATTGCTTGAAATAAGACTGTTTTGACATTGAAACTGTTTACTTATGCTAAACTGATTTGTTTGACATGGAACTGCTTTGTATGCTAAACTGAATTGTTTGAAATAGAACTGTTTTGTCATTTTAAATGTACTTACCCTAAGCTGAATTGTTTGAATTAGAACTGTTTAACTAAAAATAATAACTAGAAATATAAATGTTTTTGACAATTAAAATATGTACTTATGCTAAACTGATTTGTTTGAAATGAAACTGTTTATTTGTAGAAAAATGGATTCGGCATTATATAACCAACAAAGGTTGACAAATGAATGGGGTTGAACGAAGAAAAAGAAGTCTAATACGAAACTCCGAATATCCCAACAAAACCAACAATTAACAATCACTACTAATAACGCTTCTTAATTCTCTTAAATGCGAGAACAGTTGCAACGTAAAACCACTTGATTATCCCTCTACGTCATAATAATCTTTTAATATTTTCTGGTATATTTTTCTTTTGAAATAAATAGCGAGCATTACTTTTAGAGAATGTAAAAAGTAACTGTAAAAGATATATTGTTGTTGGGATGGCGCAAAGGGAGACAAATCTCTTCCTGAGAGAATAGCTTCAAACAAACTAGTAGGAGTATTGAGGAATCTTATGCTTTTGCTTTTAATGCTGCTAAGCCAAATGTAAGTTTTATCCATCTTTCTGTAATTTCTGTTTTGTGACACGATGTTGAGGATTCGTTGTGTGGGTGTGTGGGTGCCATTTAGAGGATCCCTTTGTCTTTTAGTGCAAAACCCACACAAAGGGCCTGAGTGCGAGATCTTCCGCGAGACTGGAAGTGGACGAGGGAAGGAAGGTCCCAGAGAAGACAGAGAGAGTTAGTTGACAAAGAAGAGAGAAGAAGACAGTCAGCAGAAGGGAGCAGAGAGATCGGTCGGCTTGAGAGGGCAGTCAAGAGAAGAAGGACACAGTCAACAGAAGTCAGCATAGCTAGTGGCTTATATTGGCGTTAGCTCACAGAATGCTCAAAAAGTGTCACATAATACCCCCTCTTGCGCTTGGAGCTGACCCAAGTCCGTGTTCGTTTGTTCTTTTCCTCCGCACTCTCGGTCGTGTGTTTTGTGTGTCCGTAAAGAAATGTGCAGTGCCCGTGGTCGGAGATGAGAGAAACCACTAGACGATCTGATCTGATAGCCATGAGTAGTTTGGTTGGTTGAGATAGTGTTGGGGCGGCGGCGGGGGGTATTGGCACAGTTTTGGTTTGCACTTATTTCCTGTAAGGCTAATTCATCTGGCACCTTGTTGCCCTCTCTCTCTCTCTCTCTCTCTCTCTCTCTCTCTCTCTCTCTCTCTCTCTCTCTGTATAGACTAAACTGATCTCGCTAAAAACTAGAATCAGGTAGAATTCCACAGCCAAGCGAGAAAAGTACAAAAGAACTATAAAGAATATTTTAAGAAAAAATACTTACTGATCTATTTCTATAAATGTACCCATAACAATGCAAGAATATTGATGTCAATCAAAGCAAATCAAGATAGTCAATACTGAAAGTTTACATTTATTTTCTTCAACGAACCTACTGTCTCGAGACTGACCGACCATATTGCATATGTTTTGTAAAAAAAATTAAAATATATATCTACGGAATCTTTGCGAAAAATGTATTTCCTATCCATTTCATTTTTTGTATTTTATAAATAAGACCGGCTAGGCAATGTTGCAGGAAGTACAGACATCGCCTGGGCCACTAAGTGCAAGGAGACGCCTGCGTTTGACACTGTAGGTAAATATCAAAATAAATTATACAGTCAAAATCAAATGAAAAAGAAAGAAAAACAGTATGAAGTCAGTGTACTTACAATAACTGTATTCCGTCATGGAAGTAAAGTAGGAGAGAGACAAGGTAACAAGAAAATGCCAGCTCTATGTTTGTACACATTTTATATAGGGTGAGACGGTCTAGATACCCTGCTTCTCTTTTCCTTTCCTCTTCCACTGCTCGGATAATAGTGACATTTAAAATATGTCTTCAAGTCTGTCTGTCTGTCTGTCAGTCTATGTTCCAATATACTTAATTTTCTAGCAAGAAAATAAATCCTACGATATTTATACTCACGTTTCTCAACCCATGCATGTATGATGAACAAGACATGCACAGCTCTGCTGGATAACTAGAGACAAACTTATGAGTAACAATTTCGTCTGAACTCCTTCACCTAGTTGGTTGGTTGGTTTTTGGCTGCATATCAATCCTTTTCGGGTCATTTAACGGCGAACTAAATTTTAACCAATTCAGTTTAGTATAAGTATAGTTTTTGTATACAAACAGTTAAATGTCAAAGCAGTTCTATTTCAAACAATTCAGTTTTGCATAAGTACTCACTTTAATTTTCAAAAACAGTTCTATTTCAAACAACTCAATTTAGCATAAGCCGACAGTTTTATTCCATCTAAAAACGGTTCTATTTCAAACAGTTGAGTTTAGCATAAATACGCAATTTAATGTCAACAACTGCTCTATTTCAAGCAATTCAGTTTTGAATAAGTACACAGTTTAGTTGTATTTAAACCATAGATGGGATCCTAACAGGTGCTACCACTCTGGACCGGAGTAGACCTGGGAACGATGGCAATTAAGTGGTACTACGCATTCCCCAAAACGCCAGCATTACTCGAACCTCAGCATCAGATTGTTTGGTGTCATATACAAGACACTCGTTGAGGGTGGGATGTGGTACCCTTTAGCAGAGAAGCAGCCGGTGTATTTTACAGCCTTAGCCGACAGGGCAATCCTTCACCTGGACACACCAGCGTAGGACGACCGGTAAAAAGTTTAATTCCTCAGCTCTTTACGGCCACTGGGTGACGTCTAGAGGACTTTCCAAGTTCAATTGCTGATAATATCCGATGACGAGAAATAGTGAAAAGAATCTGAACTATCAGTGGTCTTTAATGGTGGTGGTGGTGGTTGTTTTAGTGAGCCTCAGTAATACTTTTAACAGGACATTTAGGTTTTTCAATCATTAAGCATTCTTACTATTTAATTACTGATTCTCTGTGAATACTTGGATGAGTCAAAATTTTTTGCGATATTTTGGTACACGCAAGTTATTTGTCGCTGCCTCCCACCAGACAGGACTGGACACAAAGTCAATGACTTAAAGTGGGGATTAGGGGAAGGTAGGTTTGGGCACAAGCAGGCGCCTGTGGTTGTGTAATGGTTAGCAAGCTCCACTAGCAAACCTACACGATTGAGTTCGAGTCTCATTGGGTGCCCCTTTCATATGGCCTTGTGCTACATCTAAGCAAAAAGCTTAGTAAATTACCACGAGCAGGTCATCGACCCACCGAAGACGCGGAAACGGAACGCGAACGGGAGGACGGAAGAACGTGCCTCGCTCTCAGTCTAATATGTAGCACCATGACGCAGAACGAACGACGCTGGTGCCAACACGCATGAAGGCGACGACAACGACGACGCGCTGACCGATCGTGGCTTGTGTCACATGTATTAGCTCTAGAATTGCCACAGTTATCCATCGCCTCCAACGAGGAAGATTACGGTCCCGAGGATTAGATTCGGTTCCTAAGCCATTCGCGGTTTTGCCCGTTCTAATGCGTAGCGTGAATTTACACTTGCATGGCTTAAGCTTTGAGACAAGCATATGACTAATGGCAGGATCAACCAGGTACACGCAAGTTTGCGGCTCGTTTTTACGTGATCGAAGCAAATGAAACAATGGACTGACACACTGTACAGGATGGGCCAAAAATATTGACATCATTTTGCAGGCCAATTATTTTCGCAATTCTTGTTGAAATAAATTCAAAATCTCACAGAATATATAAAAATAGATCAAGATTTTATATTTAATGTTTTATGTAGTTCTTATTTTTGGTAGAGACACGTCGTTCACTCCCAAAGAGAAGTCATTTTGCGTCTTGGAATTTGGTTTCGCATAGTCACCGATGAGTGTGTAGCGTGCCTTCAAAGCAAAATTTGGCAGAACTTCACCAACTGGCAAACAAATTTGGACTTGTTACCCAAAATTTAAAGAGGAAGGCTGCTTATCCAAGGCTGAAGAATCTGGTAGAAAATCATCCAGAGAAGAAGAGAAGGTCGAGCAAGTTCCTGAAAAACTCTTGCGAAATCCCAAGAAGTGAGGTGCGTTGTAAGCAGTGCACATATTGAACACTTAAGAATTCGGTCCGAGAATTAACTCATGATGTTCAACACCTAAACAGCTCATTTTCATTGAGCTAGACTTGGTAGGTTTCAAAATGACTGCTTTTGAAATGATGTCAATTTTTTGAGACACCTTGTATATTGCGTTACCTCATGTATTCATTCACCCAACACCTCCGCACGGCTAAGATATGATACAAAGTCAATTTTAAAGAGGAGTTTAATCGGTTTGAATTCAGAAATTTCCTTTTCCTAGATCCTATTTACCAACCCCTCCGCTCGGGCAGGATATGACACAAGGTCAATTTTTAAGTGGTGTTTAACAGGTTCGAATTCAGAGTTTTCCTTCTCCTAGACTAGTTGCCTAACCAAGGCTGAAGAATCTTTTCCTTTTCCTAGATGGGTTACCTAACCATAGCTAAAGAAATCAGTCTGCCCTACTATTAATTAATAGCTTTAGAGAGAATAATTGGATCCATACCTTTCCCAAGGGTATTAAGGCTATGTGAAATGCATTTAGTCTCGTCCAGGATTTGAACTTGTGTCGCCGCGTCCATTTCAAACGACAATAACCAATACACCATGGTCACCTTATGCATGATTTGAAAGCTGCACAGATCAATATGAAAATATGTCTAGTTGGGCGTTGGGTATCACCCACCTTTCTCCACACAATGAACTAGTCCATCTGCCATATATAGCAGTAGCTACTAATACCAGGGCAGACTAGAAGATGAAGAGCAGCTTCTTATAGGAATAGAATTAGAGCGTTGGAGACTATATCACCTTACTTGCTACCGTAATAACGGAAGCCAATACTATCGTTGGACCATATATTTATTCTGTATTCACTAATCATATGTTCTTGTTTACTAATAGTCTCTCTATTGTATATACTTTTTCCTGAGAATATAACTCTATTTCCTCGCATATCGTAGGTTGTCCTTTATTTAATATTACAAGCGTTCACTAACCAGAACGCAGCATTGGGGAAACTTATTCTTCACATGTTTGGACTGGGCTCTGACTCTGCAGAAGCAACTACAGATATTTTTTGTACATAAGTTGAAAATGATGTTGATCCTATTATGGTAACTTTGGCGCTCAAGAAATTTGGCTCAGGTTGCAAAAACGGACACAATCAGGCACGATCAGGTAAACCTAAAACCGCGGGTTGTGCTTCAAGTCATAAAGGCAAATTCCACAATTTGCACACGAAAATATCAGGTGAGCTCAGCATTTCAGTTAATAATATAGTTCGTCCCCTTCTTGACCTCATCAAAAGCATTCGCAGCTGCGGAATTCTGCTTCATGTTACCAAAATATTGCATATATGACTCACACTTTTATTTTTAAGTAGACGCATTAGATATTATAAACATCTGAAGAAGGTTTGAAATCTAATCGCTATCAATGTACTGTTATATGCTCATCTACAGCATCACAACGACACAATAATTAAGACGCAGTGACAAAGACAGACGCAGGAAGAAGACGCAGGAAGACTTCTTTTACAATATTTTTACCTCTCACTTCATTTGTAAGGGTTCGAAAGGGTTGTGTGGGGTTTTACTGTGAGAGGGAGCTGGAGATCGAACATAATTGTAATAATTTGACCCCACTGTTATGACCGTCACGTTGTGTCTTTCTTGTTCTCTAGGGCTGCTCAACCAGAGGCCTACAGCCCACTCTGCTGGATGCTGGCTTTCTTTACTGCATCTTATCAGCATCTTTTCTGGACCCCAAACTCAATCGGGGTTCCCGAGGGCCCCCTCAGTCGGGTGTGGCTTTTCCTACCACCACTCCACTCCAGCTGTCTGGAACTCTACTGGCAACTCCACTGGCCCGCTTGGCGTCGAACTCAACTGGAACCGGAACTCAATTCAACTGGCTCGTCAAACTCAACTGAATTATATAAACGTTCGACGCCCACTCGATCTTTGAAATCGAATGTTTATTCGTCATCAAGCGAAAATAACTGTCATGCAGTTCAGAGGTCACTCTCTTCCGGTGCATCACTCTAGTGTGCCATGGGAATTTTTTTAGCTCGACCCATTTCATCAGCCAATTTTCGCCCACGCGATTTCCTCTCATAACTGCCATTAGAATGTGTCACTTTCTCCCGGTGCATCACCTTGAATGGCATTTTTGGCCGGGTCAAAAGGTCAAAATACAACAGTACTAAAAGTTACAAAAAGAGATACTGGTCTTTTGGTATCGTTAAATATGAACGTATTTTTCATAAAAAGTTTTTTTCAGATAAAACATTTGAAATTCTTTATGTGTGGAACAAACGGTTGAATGCGATGACTTTCAAAAATATTAAAATGTGTTTGTGGAGGTATCCTTGGCTAAAACGATGGGATCTAAAAGCGTCAACAACAAGTAATAAAAATGATCAAAGAAGATTTGTAATCTTTTCTATTGCTTTTCTCCTGTTATCTTCTTTTAGAGAATACTTCAATGAGGCACTCCAATAATAACATCAAGAATGATTTTTTTAAAAATCTAAGCTTGAAGGAAAAATAAATATGAATTACAAGATGTAAAAAAACTTATTACATTAAAATTTAGAACCGTTTCAATCGCTTTTATCTAAAAAAAAGTATTTGTACTAATTGTTTGTTTACGACGAAGAAATGTTGATTTAGAACCAGAGCAAAGTACATCAACACACATACACATACACACACATGCACACATATATAAATATATATAAAGTATATATCTGATCATACACATGCAAAAATATACGTAGGTGGACGCACACGCACACACACACAGACACACACACATATATATATATATATATATATCCAAAATTATACATATATATATTACTTAGGATTCTTGACTTGGCTCCTTGTATGCACTAAAAACTACAGTCATTGGAAAAGGCGTGGTTCCATCTCTTTTTCTCAAATATAAGCAAAATGCTTTGAAAGATTGTTCTGTAGCCTTGGAAAGGCAACCGATTTAGAAGGAAAATCACTGAAAATGCAACACAACATTAACTTTACCGTAATTACTTTACTTTTCTCGCCACTACTTAAATTTCCAGTCACTGCTTCACTTTTCCGTCATTACTTCCAAGAATAAGTGTGAAAGTCCTTCAATTATTTTATAAATCCACTTTTATACACTAAGAACCTGAAAAGTTCTGATTTCTAAGAGTGTATATATAGATGTATATAAAGAAAATTTATTAAACCAGGTAATCCAAGTAGAAAGAGAGATTTATTGAGAAGCAAATCAAAACTAGAGCGTTTCGGTTCTAATGAAACATCATCAGGGCTATTAGGGATGGTATTCGTGATGTTAAATCAACGATGGATGTTTAAAAGTGCAAAATGCAAAAACCTAGGGAAAATTTGTAGAACAAGAAAAAGTTGGCCGTTTAATTAGTGAATCAGCGTTTGTTTGTTTTTAAATTACATCATTTGACTTATTAGAAATATAGTGTAGAATTCATGTTTCATTTGTTTATTAGAACCAAAACGCCATAGTGTCGACTTTGCTTCTCAAAAATTCTCTCCTTCTACTTAGATTACCTTGTTATCATTTGTTCTTTATATATTGTCAGATTACACTCCATTATTTACTTATATATATATATATATATATATATATATATATATATATATATATATATATATATAAGGATTCCACGGTGCTTGGTGACTATTGGTTTCTTGACAATGTGATCATTGGAAAAAGGTTGGTATCCTTTAATATACTGTTGTTTGCCACATGATAGGAAGAGTGAGCTAGTTTGTTATCATTCCCAAAAAGAGGGTTCTTGTTTTTATTGGTTTATTTGTCTCTGCCTCCCATCAGACAAAACCCAAGGTCAAATGACCAAAAGCTCGATTTATAAGGTGTTCTTGTTCTGATAGGTGGTTTTTTACGTGGCTATATTTCATGAATTTAGGAGTTAGTTAATTTCTTTTTTTTACTTTATTATGTTTTTCTTTTTATTATTTCACTTCTTACGAGTTTTTCACACCAACGTCAGCTCGTTATCTTTCACTGGAGTCTTCATGACAGTAAACCTCCACAAGTCTTCGGCCCACTTCTTACTATTCTAACTGATCTCAACAATTCTGTGTTCAGCATAGTCGCAAGAATTTCTCTGATTTCCATTTTCACCAGTCTCTTTTCAAAGTCCTTCTCTATTTAGCTTGCCCAGTCGGCTGGGGATGTAGAATACACTGACTGCACCTCTGCAGAGGGGTAAGACCCCACCTAATGAGTATCTTGGATATGACACTAAACAGTCTGATGGTGAGGTTCCAGTAATGCTGGGGCTTTGGGGAATACGAAACAACCCTTCATTGCCATTGCTCCCGGGTCCACTGTGGCCTGGCGTGGTAGCACCTGATAGGGCCCTATCTATGGGTTAAATAGAACTAACTACAAACTTATGTTAAACTGATTTTTTTACTATACTGAATAGCTTGTAATAGGAATGTTTCTGGCAATTAAACCGTACTTACATTTAAACTGCGTGCATACGCTAAACTGAATTATTTGAAATAGAACTGTTTTTTACATTGAAACTGTATTTAAACTAAACTGATTTGTTTAACGTAGAAATGTTTTGACATTAATCTGTGTGTAAAAAAAATCTGTACTTATACTAAACTGAATTAGCTAAAGTAGAACTGTTTGAATAAACTGCATAGATAGAAATATACATGTTTTTGACAATTACTCATGCTAAACTGAATTGTTTGAAATAGAGCTGATTATTTACATAAAAAATGGATTTGGCATTAAATAACCTACAAAGGGTGATATGTCCTAAAACTCAATCCAACCACCCAACCATCATTAGCATCACCGTCATTTTCAGGTTCTACAGCTTTCTCAGTTTTCTGGCGAAATCCAATGATTTCTCTAATGAACCCAAAGCCACCTTCGCTACTCTGTACAAACAAGGAAATAAGCCGAAAGAAAATAAATGATGAAAATAAATAGTGAAAACTAATAAAACACCATGTAAATACTAGTAATTAATATAAACATTAAAAAAGTGACATTAAGTCTTTTAATTTCGATAATAACCATATCATAACCCACACGGATTATAGACAGATGCTGTTGGTTTAATTAATTGACTAAACTTACTCTTACGACACCAAGAGCATAAATTTGTTGTTAGCTTTGTGCCCAAGCTTTCTAACTGGGCCGTCTGGCATTCGTGTCACACGGAGTATCATTTATCAATGGTAGACTTGAATGGGTAACCTTTGGGTGCATTGATAAACTGTATAGTACTGGACTCCCGGGTCCAGTTTAAGCTATAATCAGGCATCCGTGCCGGGCCCACGTAATATATCGTGTGCGCTCATGTACACCTGCAGGCTTATCTGGCTCATATTTCACTACGCAAGCCGATGACCAGCATAAGTCACGCAAGGCTGAAGCCTCGGCTCATGTCCAACCATCCCGTCCCTCAGCTCCCACAATAAAACGACCTCGTGTGACCTGTCAGGTGGGTGGCAGTGACAAATATGAACTAAACTTAATCTTTATGATAATCTTTAAGATCATTGACGCTAACACTGCCGTGACTTCGTCCCCTGCATCCCTAAAAACTCTGGTATCCTATGTATGGCATTAAACCATATTTGATGATGAGGCTCCAGTTCTGGAAGTCTGGGGAATGTTGAACGTGGAATACTAGTTCATCCTCATTCTACCAGGTTAAATCTGACCCAGAGTAGTTGTACCTACTAGAATCTTTACAATGAGTTGAAGAGATCAGTTTAAAGATTATTTGTATTCAAGAAGATACTGTGAAAAAAAGAACTCTTAAAAAACAATTACTTATGGTAATAAGAACGTACTATGAACGTGATTCTCCAACCTCTAGGCATAAACTATACCTAGACAGGCTGACATGCCATTGAAATCAATTAATCAATGATTATTATGCCATATCGATGCAATCAGTTCAAAATGAATTACAACAGAGCTGTGAATTATTATTAGCTTGAACTTCCGTTACCTGTTTACAAGCTCACGATAAATTGAGCCAATAGGTCGATTCTATATAGAAACATAAGTGTCGGTTGTTAGGTAACAAAAAATTGTTTTTATATAGCCGATCTCTTCTAAGAGATTTTCTTTTATTTCGTTTGGTCGAGTGATTCATTTCGTGATTTTTTTATTATATGTTTTTTATTAGACTTTATTTCATTTTTTTTTTTTTATTCATTCCTTTTTTTTTTTTTTTGTCCAATCGTATCTTTCAAAATTTTCTCGAAATCTTCCAAAAACCAGTTCGTCGTTTCAATCAGGGTTTTTATCATTTTTTAAAGTGATTTTATATTTGGTCTCTTCCTTCCTCTTTATAATTGAGTATAAATTTGTTTTATTTTTTCATATATATATATATATATATATAGTTCCCTAGAGCATGATTGATCGACCATTCTTATTCAGCTTCCTCTGTTTTTCTCCATTTTTTAAACTTTCTATCTGTAGATCATAAGAAGTGTTGTCATATAACTTGCTGAATTCTGGTGAAATTTCAAGTTCTGGAGATTCTTGTCTTGAAGAAAACGCAAACATTACATAAGACCCACTATCAAGATTTACAAAATATGAATTTATTTACAATTATCCGCTCTATCTCTCTCTCTCTCTCTCTCAATCACCCTCTCTTTCTTACTCAGCCTCTTTCTCTCTCTCTCTCTCTATATATATATATATATATATATATATCCTTCATGCCCATGTTTATATGCATATGTGTGTGTACGTGTGGAGGTGTGTCTGTGTATATTTACCCAGTCCCTCTGCATGTTTAAATTCAGAGTTTTTCCGTTCAGTTTCCACACCAAGGCTAAAGATCACAAACTAGCCTACTATTTATGGTATGTGAGGAAATATGGTGATCGGTTCTGATATCTAATATATATATATATATATATATATATATATATATATACGAATAAAAAATACACCCACAAGAGAGGCACGAAACATACTAGAGAAAGGGAAGATAATAGAAAAAGAAGAGAAAGAAAGAACCAACCCATACAAGGAATATATTACGAAGTTAAAAGAAACAACCACCCCATGAAAATAGTGACCTCTACATAAACGAAACACTACACCGGAAAAAAAAACATTAAAGTTCTCTGAAGAAAGCCATAGGCTTGAAACAATACGTAAGAACTAAATGAATAATTCCTAAAAGAATCTAAATCCCTTTGTGGACCTATTCATTTTGAAATGTAGGAAATGCATGGCCACTCATTTAATTGACAATAAACAGTAAGTTGGGCCTTTAAGAGGTTTATATTGAAAAACTTTGTAAGGGATCCGGCTGCCGTGGATTACCAGGATTTAAGTGAATCCAGCCTCCAAGACCAGTTGGCAACGATTCATCACTGAATTATGATTTTAATTAGCGATGAGCGAAACTATACATTTTATTGTTCGACTTAAAATTTATTGAGAGTGTTTTTGTAACTTTATCTTTTTCTTTTTTTTCATTTACAAACCTGTTGTTTATTTTTTAGCTACGTTCTCGGGATTTTTAAGGTCATCTACATGACAATGCATTCATAATAACTGTACCAATGTGATCAGTCTCTTGGGTCATTCTTAGTCCCAGTCTAAATTTTTCTAAACAAAACAATATCTATCTACCTTGCTTGCTTGCAAGTCAGCATGCGAGCAAGTTAAATAAATAAACGGGGCGTATTCATTTTCTCACCGACTTGCATTCATTGTCAATCATTATTTTTCTCTCGTTATTTTCCCGTTGCACTCCCATTCGTTCTCCCTCATTCTTTCCCTCTCTTTCTCACATTCCCTCTCACTCTCATTCTCCCTCATTCATTCCCTCACTTTCTCATATTCTCTCACTCACTCACTCTCATTCGTTCTCCCTCATTCATTCTCTCACTTACTCACATTCTCTCAATCCCTCACTCACTCCCATTCTTTCCCCCTCGTTTATTCCCTCACTTTGAGAGAATGTGAGAAAGTGAGGGAATGAATGAGGGTGGAAGAATGAGAGTGAGTGAGTGAGTGAGTGAATGTAAGACTCCCTCACTCTCTCTCTTTCTTTCTCCCTCGTTCATTCCCTCTCTTTCTCACATTCTCTCAATCCCTCACTCACTCTCATTCTTGTTCCCTCATTCATTCCCTCTCTTTCTCACATTCTCTCTCTCACTCTCATTCTCCCTCATTCATTCCCTCACTTTCTCATATTCTCTCACTCACTCACTCACTCACTCTCATTCGTTCTCCCTCATTCATTCTCTCACTTACTCACATTCTCTCAATCCCTCACTCACTCCCATTCTTTCCCCCTCGTTCATTCCCTCACTTTGAGAGAATGTGAGAAAGTGAGGGAATGAATGAGGGTGGAAGAATGACAGTGAGTGGGTGAGTGAGAGAATGTAAGACTCACTCACTCACTCACTCACTCTCTTTCTTTCTCCCTCGTTCATTCCCTCTCTTTCTCACACTCTCTCAATCCCTCACTCTCTCCCATTCGTTCTCCCTCATTCATTCCATCATTTTCTCACATTCTCTCACTCACTCTCTTCCATTCGTTATCCCTCATTCTTTCCCTCTCTTTCTCACATTCTCACGCTCACTCCCATTCGTACTCCCTCATTCATTCCCTCTCTTTCTCACATTCTCTCACTCACTCTCTTCCATTCGTTCTCCCTCATTCTTTCCCTCTCTTTCTCATATTCTCTCACTCACTGACATCTGTTCTCATTCATTCATTCTCACTCATTTATTCTGTCACTCGATCTCATTTATAGTCATTCATTAATTTTGACTCATTCATTCAGTATTTGTAGGGTACTAAGAAATTTACAGGTTAGCACTTAAAGAAAATGAAATCAAATAATACTATTAATATTAACTGTATTGGTATTTCAAGTGACAATTTTATGAGCTTGAACACGAGAAGACCTATACATAGCTTAGAAAAGAAAATCTCAAGAAGAAACTGAATCTTTTTTAATAGTAACACAAAATAAAGCCATAAAGAGACCAATCATATTGATGCAAAAATTGATGAAAGGCAACAGATTTTCTAGATTATGTGATGAAAGAGATGAAACTGTTAATCACACAATAATCGAATACAGCAAACTAGCACAAAAAAAATTACAGAAAATTGGCCGAAAAGGTGATCCGCAGGGAACTGTGTAAGAGATTAAAACTTGGCCATGCGAGCAAATGGTACGTATATGTACAAACTAAAATCATTCCTAGATAATACGGCCCATAAAAATCTCTTGGATTTCCAGATGCAAACGGATCACCTAATCTTGATCAGAAGACCAGACCTAGTGTTGATTAACAAAAAAAATCTTCTCATGTTGTAGATTTTGCCGGTATAAACAGACCATGGACAGAAAATAAAGGAAAGCGAAATATAATTGCATCCTGCAAGAGGAATAAAAGAAACTATGGAAAATGAAGTTGACGGTGTTAACGGTTGTAGTTGGTTTGTATTGAACGATCCGCAAAGTTTCGGAAAGGAGACTGGTAGATTTTGAACTCAGAAGAAGAATAGATTCCAGCAAGACTACATCGTTGTAGAGATCGGCCTGAATATTGAGAAGAGTCAAGAAGACCTAAGTAGACTTGATGACACTCAGTTTCAAGTGATTTACAGGACCATTCTTGAAGTGGACCATAGAAGAACTTAAACCAATGAACCAGAGAACAAGAAAACTAATGACCATGCATAAGGCATAGCATACCAGAGATGACGGGGACAGACTATATGTGTCAAGAAAAGAAGGAGGAAGAAGACTTACCAGTATTGAAGACAGCGTTGACGCATCGATACAACGGTTTGAAGACTACATAGAATAGCGCGAAGGAAGATTAATTACAGCTACCAAAAATAATACTGATGATACGAGAACCAACAGAATGACAAAAAACTGAAAACAAAAGTAGCGAAAAAACAACTCTATGGAAGTTTTAAACGACTAATAAGCAACATCTCACACAAGAAAACGTGGATGTAGGTAAGAAAGGAAAGCCTTAAGAGAGAAACTTACTTTCTCTCTTTATAGCAGCACAAAACAATGCCACAAGAACCAATCATATCAAAGCAAGAATAGATAAGACGCAACAAAACAGCAAATCTAGGTTATATGGTGATATAGACGAAACCATCAATCACATAAGCGAATGCAGCAAATTAGTACAGAAAAGGTATAAGACTAAATACGACTGGGTGGGAAAGGTGCAAGAAATTTAAATTTGAACATATGCACAACCCAGAATCTGCCCTAGAAAATCAGACACAAACTCCTAACGGATTTTGACATACAAAAGGATCACCTAATCTCAGCCAGGCGATAAGACCTTATAATAATCAACAAAAAAAGGAGAACTTGCAAAATTGTGGACGTTGCTGTTTCGGTTGACCATAGAGTAAAATTTAAAGAAAATGAAAAAAGAACAAAAACCTTGACCTTACTAGGGAATTAAAAAAACAGTGGAATATGAAAGCGACGTTTATACCAATTGTAGCTGGTGCTCTTGCTACAGTCACCGAAGGATTATAAAAAGGACTGGAGGACTTGGAAATAACCGGACGAGTGGAGACCATTCAAGTTACTACATTATTGAGATAAGCCAGAGAATCAAAAACAGCCCTGGACTCTTTAGAAGACTTGTTGTCACTCAAACTTCAGTGAAAGACCATCAGATCACGCTGATGTGAAAAACTCTCAAGGAGCAAATAGTAATAATAATAATAAATTGAAAAAAACTTTGTAACATGAAATTGACGGTGATAACGATTGCAATTGGTGCGTTCCGTACAGTTACCGAAGGATTTCAACTGGGACTATAGGACTTTTAAATGAGAGAATGAGTGGAGACCATTTAAACCATTATTATTTGAATTGGCCAGAATACTGAGAAGAATAATGGAGATTACAGTAGACTTGCTGTCACTCAGACTACAGTGGAAAACCATCAGTTAACGCTGGTGTGAAAACACTTAAAGAAGTAAAAAATAATAACAATAATCCGTCCTAGAAAAGGATACCCATAAAATTCTTTGGGATTTTGAGATACAAACTGATCCCCAAAATGCTGCTAGAAGACCAGTTTTAGTACTAATTAACAAAAAAAGAGAACTTGTAGTTCCATATACTGGCCTTAAATAACTCAGAAAGGTTGATATGCCATTAAACAAAGACACAAACTTCCCTGGCACCTTACTTGTCAAACTATATTACTTTTTTATCACTCTGCTTGCGAGCCTTAGATCACCCAAATTTTCCCCTGCACATATATTTTTGATATTGTTTTTCTTTTGTTGCTGGTATATATATATATATATATATATATATATATATATATGTGTGTGTGTGTGTGTGTGTGTGTGTGTGTGTGTGTGTATGTATTATTTCAGAGTCGAAATCACACATGGAAAAACTACTGGAACGTCTACAGGAGCTTTTCAAGTGGGCAGTAATGAAGATAAAACCTTTTAAAAGCCGCAATCTATCCATAATCAAAGGAAAATGCCAAGAAAATAAATTTGCTATCGATAATAACGTAAACCCTACTATACGCGAAAAAAGTGTAAAAAGCCTCGGTCGATGCTGTTCCCTTCCGCTTACTGATCGTCACCGCGGGCAAGATCTTTTAAAACAATTAAAAGATGAATTACTCTCCATTGATAAATGTGACCTTATCGCAAAAGATAAAGTGTGGTGTGTTTATTTTGGTTTAATCCCAAGATTAGCATGGCCCATGAGGTATATGAGGAATCGCTTTCGAGAATTGAAAAAATGGAGAGCTTAATCAGTAAGTTCCTAAAGAAATGGTTGGAAGTTCCTAAATCCTTAACAAACGTTGCGTTATACAGTTGATCAACGAAGCTGAATCTATCAAGGAATTTAAATTAGGTAAAGCACGACAGTTCCAAAAGCTGTGTGACTCTGTGGATCCACTTGTGAAAAGTGCACAACCTGCCATAATAACAGGTCAAAAACGTGAAATATGCAGTGGAGACGACAGAATATTCCATCAAAATGAAAGAAGTAATCAGCTCTGTGGCAACAGGGAGAGCCGGATTTTGTCTTCACCCACAACGGTGGTGGTCAAAAAAGACCACAAAGAAGAAACGAAAAATGGTTTTGGAAGAGATTCATCCTTTTGAGGAAAGCAAACGTCGCGCCATTGCTGTGGGGCAACCCAAACAAGGTACATGGACTAGGTAGGAAAACATCAAGGACAGGACCATCAAATGGACCAACATCAAGGAAATTGACCCTAAACTATTAACTTTCCTCATTAAG
>OY757909.1:110906836-110989336 GCA_963585895.1 Sepioteuthis lessoniana
TTCTCTTTCACCCCTCTCTCTCTGTCTTTCTCTTCGTCCAGTTATTTTCTAGATGCACTTTAGATTTTCATGGGGAAGGTTTCCCTTTGCATAATGCCTAACGAACTTAGTTGTGATATCGAAGTAAGCCTGTTAGAATTCCAGACTCGCCATCACATTCGGACTATTACGCTTGGGGTAAAGTTTGACCTCCCTAATCACTCCGAAAGTTAAGGGATAAATAGTACCCTCACCAATGGTCCGGGAGACCTGGGTTCAATACCAGCTCGAGTCATACCAAAGACTTAAAAATGGTACTTGATACCTCTTTGCTTAACACTCAGCAATAGAAGGTATGTATCAAGGGTAAAGTGGGGCAATCCAGGGAAAGGAGTAGCGACCTCCCCTACACCTCGGCGTAGTAGCTATTGAAAAGGGAGCCTTCTGGTCACCCAACATTACTTACTTACTAACCTTCTACAAGGATGGATTTAGCATTAAATAACCCACGAATTTGGTCAGCCCATTAGTAAAGAAAACAAATTCCCATTTTCAATGCATTTCTTTTAACAACTTGATTAAACGCTCGTCTTTTCAAAATATTATTTAAATCTATCTAATGAATATTTTTAGATTTACATAATATATTATAACCGAGTTTATATCTAAGATTGAATAATGTTTATTTATATTTTGAATGTCATCAAGCATATTGGAAAATAATTTTATTCTCCTCTACTGGTTGTAATAGCAATATGGGCTATCGATAAAAAATGATTACAATGGATCAGTGGTGATTTTAGCAGACTATATTTAAAAAAAAACAGCTCATTTGCCCAGAAGGTAGAGTGTTTGCCAGTGATCCGGGAGACCTGGGTTAAATCTCAGGTCGCATCATACCAAAGACATTTAAAATGGTACTTGATACCTCCTTGCTTAACACTTTGCAATATAAGGTACGTATCAAGGGTAGAGTAGAGCAATCCAGGTAAAAGGAGTAGTGCTCTCCCCTACACCTCGGTGTAGTAGCTATTGAAAAGGGAGCCTTCTGGTCGCCCTCGACTACCGTCGCAAACTTTACTTACTTTGTATTTAAACAGTATACTTAAAATGTCTTTTGTTTTCATTGTCATAAAACATTTTTATATTTCTTAAACGCCTAGTTTGATCAATAGTCAAACTTTAAAAATAAATTTCCGTGTTGAATCGTTTCTATATCTTGATAAATAAGAGACTCCTGAAAAGGAACGGAGGATACAGCGGCCGAAACGTTGTGTTTAAACTAAAAACAATGAAGATGATGACAACAGACTGAAAAATCAGACACAAAATATTACACATCAAGCCTCATCACAAAAATTCAGACAAATAATCTTTATATATCTAGAACGCCTTGTTTGATCAACAGTTAAACTTTTAAAAGGATTTCCCAGTTTGAATCATTTTCATACCCAGATAAACAGGGGATACCTGAGGAAGGTCGGAGGATACAGTGGCCAAAACGTTGTGTTACAACAAATAATAATAAAGACGAGGACAACAGTTTAAAAAATCACACACAAAATACAATATTGTTTTAAATTACATATTCAGGCTAAAATTTTCAGGTGTGGCTAGAAACAGTTACCAGCAGAAACCTTCGAATAATACACTGATTTTATTTTGCCAAAAAAAAACGGTATGAAGACAAAATTGTCATGAAAAACCAGAACTACTAATATGGCTACAACATATCAATAGTGATTCAATAGCAGACTAAATTTGAACAGTAACTTAGTAATTCTATGTGAATGCAAATAAAACGAAGTCCATGTGTTTTAAACAAAAATTGGCCATCTCTACTCGAAGTGACAAACTTCTAGAAATATTAAAGTTCACATACATGGACATTAGATCTCATCTACTAAAAGAGATGTCAACATTTAACTATTGACAGGTTATCGATCATATGTAAGTCAGATCAATCCAACAAAATAAAAAAGTGATTTCTGTCAAACTGTAGCTCTATCCATACTAATATCTTTATGCACCACATGGTCGCTAAAACCCATGAAAAAAAGCTACACGGGAAATATACTAGAATGCTGCATGCTGTCTTGAAAATATCATAGAAGTAACACACGACAAAACAACGCTGTACAGCCATCTTGTCTCCTAACTCACAAACCATTCAAGACAAACAATACATGCGAGGTAAAGCTGGAGAATCAACGTTCTCTTATGGACTCTATATGAACGTTTCAGCGTTGGTCAACTAGCAATGAATTACATTACTTCTGTGCGGACACAAGATGCCGTCTTGAAGATCTGCCAGGAGCAATGGATGATAGGGATGTATTGTGAGGGATATTCAGGGAACTTTGTGCTCTCAGTGCAACTTGATGATGAAGATGATGATGATTATTTCTCTGGTTTAGTCCCAGTCGATGCAAAATTTGTCAAATATTTTGATTCCGGCTATTATTAATTTGTTGATAATCATTTATGAATAGATGGGGTGAAGCAACATATTTCTTTCCATGAAATCTTTCCTCAAGATGAGGTACATTTAGCAACGAATATCACCAACCTAAAGTCTTGAATAACATTTCAAAATTAATTTTTATTTATTGCGGACTTTTTTTCCTCATCCTAGTAGGTTTTTTTTTGTGTTGTTTCTTCTTTCACTACATTTCGGCCAAATTTCACCTCTGGCCTTCTTCAGGTGATTTTACCGCGACCTCGGATTGGAATGATGAGTCTTAAAACCGTATCCCGAGTAATTACTGCCTTCCATAGTTGTTGTCTATCGCACCACGTTTTTGACCAAGTAAACCTTTTGGGTAGGATTTGAAACCGCTATCTTCTGACAATGCTCACCTGGAACCGTAGAGACTCAACGCCTCTATCCGCTGCGCCACGGGCCCCGAAGGGCGATCAAGGATGGATTTTTTGGTCTTATAATCCTTATCTGGTCTTCCACAATCGGGTCCGTACCGAATTTTTGTAATTGTCTTTAATTGGAATCATTTTGAGATGAGTCTTCTTAATCTGAGGATTAATTTTTATTTATTGCGGACTTTTTGTCCTCATGTTGGTAGGGTTTTTGTGTGTGTGTGTGTGTGTGTGTGTGTGTGTGTGTGTGTGTGTGTGTGTGTGTGTGTGTGTGTGTTGTTGTTGTTGTTTCCTCTTTCACAACGTTTCGGTCAAATTTTACCTCTGGCCTTCTTCAGGTGATTTACCGCGACCTCGGATAGGAATGATGAGTCTTATAACCGTATCCCCAGTAATTACTGCCTTCCATAGTTGTTGTCTGAATTTGGCTGAAAACGTAGTGAAAGAAGAAATAAGTTGTTGTTGTCTGAATTTGGCCGAAACGTAGTGAAAGAAGAAACAACACAAAAAATAAAAAGAAAACTTCCAAGATGAGGACAAAAAGCCCACAATAAATAGAAAGTAATTTTCAGATTAAGAAGCCTCATCTCAAAATGATTCCAATTAAAGACAATTACAACATTTCAAAAGTATGTATTTCTTTTCTTGTCCCTTCCTCGTATCTCTAAAGTAATTTTTCTTAGTTCATAGAAAGGATTTATATTGTATATTAAAAAAATTGTCAATTCAATATGTGTTCAATTTGTCAGTCTTCTAAAAATATTTTTTCTAAGTACTCGTGATGGCGCTCGTGGTATAATGGTTACGGTCCTAGAAAACTTAATCAGTGACTTGAATTCAAATCCTGGACGAAACTGTTTGTAATTCTCTTCGAGCCAGTACTCTAAGGAAATACATAGATCCATCTCTTCTCTCTACTTGAGCGATGGACAAAGAGTATTGCTGACTGGACTCTTTCACCTTGGTTAGTAAAAGGTCTAGAGGGTGGAAAATTCTGTATTCATACCAGCTTTACTCGGATAAAAAATTGACCTCATGTCATATCCTGCTTTTGGCGGGGGGAGTTAAATACATACAGATTAAGGTTCCATGGAATAATTCTTACATGGTCACAAAAAGTACAGATATGCAAAAAACCGAATCTTTAGAATATAGATCATCTATTTCTTAGATAACCCCATTCTCGTTTAACCTAAGAAGTTAAATGACATTAGTTATATCAACGCTCTTTTGCCTAGCCTAGTCATCGGACACCGAACCCATGAAACTACCAAAATGTTATTATAAAATTCTTTTGCTTGAATCCCTTCAGTATGATGGCATTCCGAACCTTTTACCTTTTGGCAGCTTATTTGTAACCATACATCAAATGTCAGTGATTTTTTGGTTAGAAGAAGGAACCAGTTCAGGTCAACCATCTCCGATAACAGGAAATAGACGTCGAAAATGTTTGCAAAGAAACGCTGCATTGCTTTTAGCCGTTGTTGAAAGCGGAAACTTGTTTTTGTTATTCTTTCCTTGACTGCCACTATCGATCCTATTTGTACATTAGAGCAAAAATATACATTTTCATATAAGTACGTCCATTTCCCAAAGATTATTTAGAGTATAATGTATATATTCCTGTGTTATTCTTGTCTGTCCACTCAAGGTTTTCACTTAAATAAACTTTTACGCTTAAGACAAAACAAAGTGCATTTTACTACAGCTTTTACACTTAGACCTTCAGAATCGCAAATAAATAAGTCTAAAAGTCTTTGACAAAACTTTAATCTGCATTAAAAAATACTCTTCTGTCAGTGCAGCAGGGAACTGGTTTATATTTACCAGAGATACATCAGTTCAAATTAATAATTCGGTAACTACACAATGGAGGTTTTGTGAAATAATTGAAACGTCGTTCCAAAGGGTACAACTTCGCACAGCAGTAAGTAAAAACTTAACATTTTTCTAAATCATATATATATATATATATCATATTTACCAACCCCTCTGCTCAGGCAGGATATGACACAAGGTCAATTTTTAAGCGGAGTTTAACAGGTTTGAATTCAGAGTATTTCTTCTCGACTAGTTGCCTCACCAAGGCTGAAAAACACAGTCTGTCCTACTATTTACCCTTAGCTGGAGGGAGAATAATTGGATTCATACCTTTCCCAAGGGTATTAGTGCTATGTGAAATGCAATCAGTCTTGTCGATTATTTGAACTCGTTTCGCTGTGTCCATTTCCTACGACGATAACCAATACACCACGGTATATAAGGCGCACTTTTCTTACTAAAAATATCTTTTAAATTCCTCTGCATTTTATATGCTATGTGTAGGTTTAAAATCTGCAATAGTCGGCCGAAATTAGCTTCCTGTCAAATCCTATTAGCTAAAACATAGGTAACATTCTTATACTTATTGTCATTATTTAAAAGTTTATGTAGATTAAGATTTTATCATTGATAATATTCATTATATTATTTTCATCACGTTTAATATTAGGACTTGGTTTTTTCTTGATTCGCCCAGCTAAATTTGGGATGCGTCTTATACAGCGTCAAATACGGTAATTTTCTTCAAAATCAATGAAACGGACAGATCATTGCATGGGCGAGATACTGGCAGAAGATGATCCCTTCATAGTGCATACTTTCGAATAATTTGATTACGGATAACTGGTATCATATCATACAACCAAAGCGGACATTATTAGGTATTCTCATAATCTGGTTGGTTCCTGAAGCATGTCTTTGGCTGGAAAAGCCTGACGGAGCTCATCCTTCTTTAGGTTTACAACTAGTTCAAATTCACAGACTTCCTTGTGCTAGACAGAAGCCCAGTCTGATAAGGCTGTAGAATACACCGACTACATCCCTGCAGCAGAGTAAGACATCACCTACGATTATCATGATTAAACAATTTGATGGTGAAGCTTCCGTAATGCTAGGGCTTTGGGGAATGCGGAGCACCCCTTCATTACCATTGCACCCAGGTCCCCTCTAGCTTCGAATAGTAGCACCTGATACGGCTCTATCTACAGATTAAATAGAACTGAACTGCATACTTATGCTAAACTGAATTGTTTGAATTAGAACTGTTTAACTAAACTGAATAGCTTGAAATTGAAGAGTTTTTGACAATTAAGCTGTGCTTACATTTAAACTGCGTGCTTATGCAAAACTGAATTGTTTAAAATGGAACTAGTTTTGACACTGAAACCCTACTTACACTAAATTGAATTGTTATAAATAGAACTTTTGTGACATCTAACTGTGTGTAAACAAAATGTGTACTGATACTAACCTGAATTAGCTGAATTCGAACTGTTTGAATAAACTGAATAGTTTGAAATAGAAATGTTTTCGACAATTAATCTGTGTACTCATGCTAAACTGAATTGTTTGAAATAGAACTGAATATTTGCATAAAAATGGATTTGGCGTTAAATAGCCAAATAGGTTGATATGCCATGGAAACCAACCAACCAACCAATCAACTAACCGGCTACTTTCGCCTCTATTGTTAGCTATTTTTATGACCAAAATTTGCAGAAATGAGACTCTGTAACCCAAAATCATTTAGCGTCAAAACATACCAGTCGAGTGATTATTGGCTGTTGAATATTTTCTGGTGAGAAGGAATGTTGTCATTATTCCACGTGAAATTGTGTATCACTCTCTCTGCAGATTTGATCGCTTTGTTTTTATTGGTAAGTTCTTTAGCCTTCTGTTGATGCTGTAACTGAAATACTTTCAACTCATTCTTCGTTCTAGAAGTAAATTTTTAAGCTTGGAAACCATTTTGTGTCAGTTGAATCCGACTCTAATTACAATTCAAGTAAAAGCTGACACATAAAAAGCAGTCGAGACGAGATAAGAAATTCTGTCGGATTTAAATAAGAATTGAGTAAAAAAAAAAAAAAAACGCTGGCGAAATCATACCTGTAGAAAATATAAAAATAAAAACTTCTACTCGCCAAAATAATTCATAAGAGAACTCAAAATTTTATCTCGGAAACTCCAATTCTACGAGGAATTCCGGCCCGAGCAATAATTGAGGAAAAATCTGCGGATTCCGGATGAATAAAAGATGTTTATGCTTCGATGGCAATACTTTATCTGTAACATTCAGACAAAGAAAAAGTCCAGAAAACCTACTGTCAGGACAAAACAGCGTAAAAACAGACAATTATTCAAGTCAAGATGACCACTGAATAATTACTAAAAAGTTACAATATATATATTTTTTTCCATCGTACTACGTGTAGAAAGCACGTGTGATACTCTGACCTCATCAGCCGCCAACCAGGGTGATATCACAATTTCGGTAGCTCAAGGGGGTACTGGCACTCCTGGTGCTACCAAGCAGCTTTTGCCACCTGACAGGGTATATAAAAGACACACACACACACACATATATATATATATATATATATATATACACCAGATCAACTAAAAGCAGACATTACATTGGACGTTCTTTCATCTTCATTTTAGTGCAGTTTGTGATTTAAAAACGCGTTTACTTACGGCCGTTGATGTCGTAGCAACCAAAAAAGTTACAATATATATATATATATATATATATATATATATATATATATATATATATATATATATATCAGATTATGTAAGAAAGACATTTTTTGAATAAACTGAAAGAACTTCTAAATGTACACATATATTTTCCCAACTCCTTCACACCAGCAGGATGCGAAAGAATGTTAGTTTTTAAACGTGGTTGAAAAATTTTGAATTCAGTGTTTTCTTTTACGTAGACTGATTTTCATACCAAGACTGACCTTCAAGTTACCGATTACTGGTGGAAGAAAAATTTGATCCATACCTTTTCAAAGTGTATAAGCGCTTTGGAAAACAGCCTTGTCCAGGTTTTAAACTATAGTTACCGGCTCCGTTTTCTACGACTGTAGCCATTATTCCATAAGCGCTTCCCCGAGTCTTTGCAGACATATGAGCAAATATATTTTATGTCTCTGACCACGTGATTTACGTCAACGAAGTCAATGATCTCTTTATCAACAGAAATGTATTCTGATAATATTTCTCGGTTATTCTGTCAAACGTCTAAATGAAGATTTCTACAGTAAAACGTTTGGTTAACCCTCAGCCAAGTCCATCTCATTTCTTGAAAATCTTGAACAAGTCCTGGCGGCGACACCCCACAAGACACCAGCTGTACGGCCACCTGCCCCTTATCACGAAAACTATTCAAGTTAGACGAACCAGACATGCAAGACACTGCTCGAGAAGAAGGGACGAACTCATAAAAGATGTACTCTTATGGACCCCCACACATGGCCGTGCAAAAGTAGGACGACCAGCACGAACATACATTCAGCAGCCATGTGGAGATACGGGATGTTGTTCAGAAGACCTACCTAGGGCGATGAACGATAGAGAGGAGTGGCGAGAGAGGGTCAGGGATATCCGTGCTACCAGCGCGATATGATGATGATGATATATATATATTGTCATCCACAGACACACTGTTTCGTTGTATCACAACTCTTCTGTTTGGCAAGACACTTAGGATGCTTCATGCTGGGATCGAAACCTGCCCAACTTTACACTAGACTTAGTATTATACCTCTCAACCACCTGGTGACCCACGTCAGCTCGGGAATTATAAGCCATTATATAGTAGCTTTCGCCAGTTTACATTTTTGCCTTACCAGAGTGCTCATTCCATGAGAAGTTTTTTGCATTAGTCAGATGGCAGCGGTTAATTCCTTCGCCAGAGTGCTCAATAACCGTATATATATATATATATATATATATATATATATATATATATATATATATATATATATATATATATATATACGTGTGTGTGTGTGTGTGTGTGTGTTCATTTATTTTTCATTTTGCTTTACTTATTTAAGTTTTTCCAGCATATTTTTCATGTCTCTAGTTATTATATTTTCATGCAAGTAATCTTCTCTTTCATGAACATTGTGCTAAATTTAATGCTTCATTTAATACCCACCTGTAAACGAAAATTTCCAAACGGTTCCCAAGCGGAGATAAAATAAAATAACCTGACTCTTTTGTACTTGCGTTACTTACGACCTAACCTCACGAGATTGTTGCACAAAGCAGCTAGATATCAACAGCATTAATTGTTGTCATAGAAAAGTATCAATATATTAATAATTGTTAATGTCCACCTTTCAGAGAAAAATTGCTTTCTTAAGCCATAGCGTTCACTTTCTTGCCAATGTTGGTCAATATCTAAACTCGATAATATCATTTTTATTATACAAAGTTTATTTATTTAAGGTCATCTTTTATGCCACAAAAAATACATTAATGCAGGAGTATTATTCGCTTATCTTTCATAAAAGAAAATCATCTGACAAGTCTAACAAGTATACTCGAAATAAAATGCATATATTCGTGTAAAGGTTCAATTCGATCACCCAGTTTTTGAAACGAAGTCGTGTCGTCTAATATACAAGTAATAATTTTAAACTTATATATTGATAGATTAGTTTTGGCGGATAATAATTTTAAACTTATATATCGATAGATTAGTTTTGGCGGGATTTCAAATAGTCTGGCGTAGTCGTAAAGCTATACGTTAGGAAAATGCGTACGTTGTTGGCTAATATCTAAATTCTTGTGTAATTTTTAAAAGATTCCTATATAACGCTAATAATTTTCATAGAAGATTAAATATCCTGATCTAATACAAATCATTTGCAAACAGGTCTATTTGACCCATATATGAAAACTTAATATATTCTACCACTTTTGCTTTGAATGAAGCTGCGAATAATGACAATGAATTGGTAGTCCAAATGCCCCCAATCACAAGCAGATGAAGTTTTGTGTCAAAACAGGACACATTTTTGAGTGGAGGGGTCTTACCGTTCTGCAAGAGATACAGTCAGGGTATTCTAAGCTCCAGATGACAGATTGAATAATTTTAAGGAGTGGGATTTAAAATTAGAGTTCATTTGTTTGCACACAGTTTAATTGTTTCAAATATTGCAGTTAAAATTGGTGTTCATTTGTTTGCACACTGTTTAATTGTTTGAAATATTGCGGTTAAAATTAGAGTTCATTTGTTTGCACATAGTTTAATGGTTTCTAGAATTGTGATTAAAATTAATGCTCATTTGTTTGCACACTGTTTAATTGTTTCAAATATTGTAATTAAAGTTAGAGTTCATTTGTTTGCACACAGTTTAATGGTTTCGAATATTGTGATTAAAATTAATGCTCATTTGTTTGCACACATTTAATTGGTTTCGAATATTGCGATTAAAATTAATGCTCATTTGTTTGCACACAGTTTAATGGTTTCGAATATTGCAATTAAAATTAATGCTCATTTGTTTGCACACAGTTTAATGGTTTCGAATATTGCGATTAAAATTAATGCTCATTTGTTTGCACACAGTTTAATGGTTTCCAATATTGCTACTTAAGTTAGAACTCATTTCAATGCAAACAAAAATTATTGTAAATATTGCTATTAGAATTAGAGCGCACAATTTAATAATTTCAAATATTGCTGTTTAGTATAAGTAACTCTATTTAGCAAGTATTCATATTTAATAAATAGTTTTCAAACAGCTGCATGGTTTCAAGTAAGTTGTTGGCGACCATAGTCGAGGGTGATCCGAAGGCTCCTTTTCGATAGCTACTACACCAAGGTGTAGGGGAGGGCGCTACTCCTTTCCTGGATTGCTCCACTTTACCCTTGATCCATACCTTATAATGCTGAGTGTTTAGCAAGGAGGCATCAAGTACCATTTTTGAGTCTTTGGTATGACTCGACCTGGGATTAAACCCAGGTCTCCCGGGCCATTGGCGAACTCTCTAACCGCTAGGCCAATGTCCGGTGGCATCAAGTAATAATAATTAATTATGATAATCCTTAATAAAGGATGGGGCAGTTCTATTCGGTACATATTCAGAGCCATAATAGGTACTACCAATGTGGATTAGAGTCGATCTGATGTGAAGTTACCGCTATTGAGATGAATGCTGTAAAATGCAAGGATGCCCAGGAGATCTCTTTTGTGTTCTTCCGAACTTAGAGTTGTATATTTTCGAATTCGACGGTTAAAAATTCCGACTGCAATCCTTGGGAACATACCCTCTTCTGTTTCTGTGACGGGACTGGCTTTTATATCCATCACCTAGCTGAAAGAAATCTCAAAACCTACTTGACTTAGAAATAGTAAAGTTGGCGACCATTGTCAAGCGTGACCAGAAGGCTACCTTTTTATTAGCTACTACATCAAGGTGTACGGGAGGGCGTTACTCTTTTCCTTGGATTGCTTCATTTTACCCTTGACCCCTACCTAATAATGCTGGCTGTTAAGCAAGGCGGCATCAAATACCATTTTTGAGGCTTTGATATGATTTGACCGGAGATTGAACCCTGGTCTCCTGGTCCATAAGCAAACACACTACCCACTATCTTTGGTAAATGTGTGATCTCCCTTATCATGTCCCTCCCCAGCTTTGAATTAAACAATACCATCATTATTTCTTAAGCCTGTATTTGGTACAAATAACCAGAGAATGTTGTTATGCCATTAAGCAAAGAAAAAATCCGGAACAAAAGAAGTGTATTCATTCAGCAAAAGAAGAGGCTACGTTACCATTGCAGTTTTATAGCAAATCAACTACTTTCGAAATTTAAAAATCGATCTGAAAATGATTTGCCCACAAAAAGTGAAAATATATTTAAAAATCCTCGCGACCAAAACCATCCAAAACTATCCAATTAGCGTACGGATAACTTAATAAATATTTTTTTTGAAGTTTTGTCTGAAGGAGGCCATAGGAATTTTCTTTAGGCTAATGATTCTTCAAAGTTGTTTTAATATTTTACACAAACAAATAGAATAAAATGTATTTCTTAATTTAGTACTTGCGAACAAGTTTTTATATCAAGTCTATTTTCTGTGAAATAATCATGAATTTCATTATGAGTTCTGAAACTGTTATACAAATAAATAGACGTTTTATGATTTTTTTTTATATTAAACATTCAAGTAGGGCTTTAAAAAGGCATTTAGGTTTGTTGGTTTTTTGCTTTTTTGATTAAACGGCTTATCAAACTTTGTGTGTTATTTAATACGAAAGTTCTTCTTTTAACAAAATCATTGGTTTTACTATTCTTTCAAGAAATGTTTTCCTGACATTTATATATTGAATATAAAACTAATGATTTTGTTACAAGAACAGTCAGGAAAACATTTGTTGAAAACTTCGTGTTTCGTTACAGAAGCAAAATTAGGAATATTCAAGTATAAAAACAAAATCAGTTTTATAATAAAATAAGATTAACTTCAATTTAAAAAATAGTAACAAAAATAATATAGACACAAAACAGTACAGAGTGCGGAAGCAAAATTTGGAATATTCTAGTAGGATAAAAAACGACTCTATTATAAAACTGGATTAATTTTGATTTAAAGAATTAACAACAAAATCAGAAGATAGAAACAAAATAGTAAATTTACTGAATATGGTCACCATTTTTTTTAATTACTGTATGAACACGCCTTCGAAACGATTTGTATATCTCCAAAATAAATTCTTCAGAAATTTTATTCCATTCCTCCTCGATAGAAGTCTTAAGCAAATCAATAGTTGGAGGGGAAGTTCCATTTGTTTTATTTTCTAAAACGCCTAGTAGAGCGAAATAAAGGGTGTTAAAAGGTCTGGGCTTAAATCTTGTTTAATTGCTGTCCTCTCATTTTTCTCCTGTGGAATTTCAATTCATTAGCGAGCTTTCTTATTGACGATCTTGGGTCATTTTTAATCGCCGTAATGAGTAGCAGTTAAAAAGGCTTCTAATCGGGTTTTTTTGTTCAATCGGCCAATCCTCCTGCTTTCTATACGGTACTCAAAGAAACTTTGGTTTGGTTTCGGCGGTCAGCAAATCATAGATTCTTTGTCGGTTCTTTTCTTGCTCACTCATATTGGGCTGGATTTTAAGTGAAAAGTAATTGAACAATAGAGATCATCATGAAAATTTAGATTTATCTCATTGGACTAATCAGACCAAAAAAAAATTTCAAAAAATTGTTCCATATTTTGCTTCCGCACTCTGTAGAAGGTGAATATGGCCATTTCATGTTATTAGTGGGACTGCAACAAAAATGACTGTTGTACAGGAGTTGCAATTAAATTCCCAATAAAGTTTTCTCTATTATCTAGTAATTTTAAGGCTCGAAGACTGGTGGTCCAGTCAGCTGGGGCTAGAAAATACACCGACTGCATCTGGGGGTGTCCTCATGGCGTAATGGTTAAAGCGATGGACTGCGGAATCGTAGTAAGCGAGTTCGTACTCCAGTCGCGCTATTACGTTCACTTTCGGACAAATACCCCTGGGAAAGGTAGGGACCCCCTTATCCTTCCAGCTGTGGGTTAAATAGTACCACTACTGTTCTTCTGGGAGAATATCTTTGGTATTAAATAACCTACAAAGGTTGATATGCCATTAAACAAAGAAACCAAACCGACTGCATCTCTGGAGATGAGTAAGACTCATCCCTTACACACACACAACGATTGTCTGGGCTATGATACTAAATGATCTGATTGTATGGTTCGAGTAATGCCTTGGGGATTTCTTAATACCCCTTCATTGCCATTGCACCCAGGTCCACTCTGGTCCAAAGTGGTAGCATCAAATAGAATCCTTTCAATGGGTCAAGGAGAAATAAACTGTAATTATGCTAAACTAAATTTCTCGAAATAGAACTTTTTGGAGATTTAAACTGCGTACGAATGCGAAACGGAATTGTTTGAAATGCCAGTCCTCATTTGAATGCTCCATACTTACGCTTGTCAGTCCTTAGTTGAAGGTTCTATATATTCTAATTTTCATTCTATATATTTATTTTTTATTCATCATCTAACTTCACTTCCTTTCTTTCTTTCTGTCTTTGGGTGAGGCCGACATACTCAAAAAAAAAATGAACATGCATTCAAGATTTACAATTTCTTGCACAATTCCCAGTGGATAACATTTACCATTCAGTCTGTCTTACACTCTTTTAGGTCTTATTTACTATATTCGCTTACTAGGTGATTAATCGTTTCGTCTTCGTCACCTCATCACCCACACTTACGATTCTGTTGCATATTATCGATTTTCGCTTTAATAAAATTGGTCCTTATGGCGTTTTTTTATGTCTTTATTAGAAGCGATTCAGATTCTCTCTTAATGTTTTCCTTTCGAGGCTATGTCCCGGGCTTCTTAAGTGAGATTTCGTCATTTTCTTTCTTAAAATCTCAATGAATTATTACTATCATTATTATCATTATCAATCATGTTAGTGTTGTTGGTGTTGGTGATGGTGCTGATGATTTTGTTGCTGTTCATATTGTGTAACAGAAGCAACTGATTATATATTCATTTTTGATAATGTTTTCCCTTCAGGTTTACTCTTTTGGGAAGTAAAATGATATTTAGACAGAGGATAAACTAGGCAAGTGTTAATGATACAACGCAAATACAGAATATTTTTGGAAATATTTAAAAAGAAAATGTTAAGTTCAAGGACGAAGAAAGTCGCCCAGAGATTTAAGAATGTGTTAATTGATGAAGTTAAAATTACTTTGAGAGAAAATACGAGCAGCATACGATAAGTTTCCAGACTTTTTTTCGTATGGGCACTTTCATTGATAGTACACACATGAAACTCTAGTCCCTTTCGAAGTAATCTCTTCCGGCTGCAATGCACTTGTACCGTTCCAACAGTTTCTGGAAGGCCACATAGAAGTCCTCTTGTCTGAGCGTGTTAATGAGCTTCGGCACACCCTCTTTCATCTGCTCAATTGTCTCATAACCACAGTCTCTGGGCTTAGGGAATAACCAAAAGTCACAGGTACCAAGGTCTGTACTATAGGGAGGCTGAGGAACTGTCTTGATGCCCATCTTGGTCAAATATTCTGTGACAAGGATAGAGTTGTGGACTGGTGTATTGTCCTACTGAAAATGCCACTGAGCCGATTTGAAGAGTGCTGGCCTCTTCCGACGGAATCTCTTCCTGAACACCCTTAAAACCTCAACATAGTAACTCTAACCCTAACCAATTCCTGCTGTAGATGTTCACTTGAACCTGATATCATAAAAATTGTTCAGTCATCTATAAGATGAATAGCAATAACATACTGAATTTTCAAGAGTCTACGACAGTTTTAAATGCCCATACGGAAAAAGTCTGGAAACTTATCGTATGCACCTCGTATAGTGCTAACAACATATTAACATGAGAAGTAATCCGTGATCAATCAGTTAACCATATTGCATTATTAAGAAAGATTCAGCTCAGAAAGTGTGTCCCAAAGGAAATTATGGAACATATTGGTAAGTGCAAATAAACACGTTCATTTTTTCCTTCCTTCAATTGCCCAAAATCATTTTTTTATACGATGTAGACACGGGAGATGAACAATGGATTGAATCGAAATCGAAAAGGAAACAAATCGAGTCTTGAAGTAATTCAGGTTTCAATATTTCAAAGTAAAAGAAATTTTTTAGGGAAAAACCTATCTACGTTTCGTTGGATCTAAAGGGAATTAGTTATTACAAATTTGTAAAGCGTGGGGAGATATTTTTGGCACAATTCTAAAAAAACAAATGACGCTTATTTCAAATGGCACATGAGAACAAAGAAAACATTTCATACTTCCGACGTATTTATCGTTGCTTTTTTTGTCACAGAAAATGGAATCGGTGACGATGATACAAATATTGGATTTGGCTGATTTGCTTTTGAAGGGTTTATACTTGCCACTGCTCAGTTGAAAGCTTTACATCCGGGCTTGTCAGTCCTCAGTTGAAGGCTCTACATTTGGGCATGTCAGTCCTCAGTTGAAGGCTCTTCATCTGGGCCTGCCACTGCTCAGTTGAAAACTCTCCATCCGGGCTTGTCAGTCCTCTGTTGAAGGCTCTACATCTGGGCTTGCCACTACTCAGTTGAAAGACCGCCATCCGGGCTTGTCAGTCCTCAGTTGAAGGCTCTTTATCTGGCCTTGCCACTGCTTAGTTGAAAGCTCTCCATCCGGGCTTGTCAGTCTTCAGTTGAAGGCTCTTCATCTGGGCTTGCCACTGCTCAGTTGAAAGCTCTACATTCGGGCTTTCTCAGTCCTCAGTTGAAAGCTCTACATCCGGGCTTGTCAGTCCTCAGTTGAAAGCTCTACATCCGGGCTTGTCAGTCTTCAGTTGAAAGCTCTACATCCGGGCTTGTCAGTCCTCAGTTGAAGGTTCTTCATCTGGGCTTGCCACTGCTCAGTTGAAGACAACATACTTACGCATGCCAGTCCTCAGTTGAAGGTTCAAGATCTGAACTTGCCAGTCCTCAATTAATGGCTCCATTCTGACGCTTGCCAGTCCTCAGTTAAAGGCTGTACCTGTGGCTTGCCAATCCTCAGTTGAAGGCTCCTTATTTACACTTGGCCGTCCTATTTGAAGGTTCTATATCTGGGCTTACCATGGCTCGATTAAAACCTCCATACTTACGCTTGCCAGTCCTCAGTAGATAGCCCCATGCTTACCTTTACTAGTCTTCAATTGAAAGCTCTACACCGGGGGTTTCCAATCATGAGATACAGGCTCCATACCTAGTTTTGTAGTCCTTAATTTTTGTCGCCACATCTATTTTCGTGTGTGATTCAAAGGGCGCTTCCAACTTTCGTACTGAGTCGGTAAGGTTAATCGAAACTGGAATTATTGACTCGGATATGAATATTGGATAAGGCTGTTTTCGTTAGACTTTACGCAAGTACCCTGGGGAAAGATATCAATCCATCTCTTCTCTCTCCAGCTAAAGTTATATAGTAAGTACGACTGGGTTATTTAGCCATGCCGCGGCAGCCGGTCTTGAAAAATAAATCTCTGAATTACAACCAATTATACTCTGAATTATACTCCGTTTAAAAATGACCTTGAGCCAAAAACATGCCAATAATACATTTCGGATATATATGAATCAAACTATTCTCTATCTATGGGTAAATTCAAAGGAATTCTTGGATCCTTTCTCTTGGTGGGACAACCTGTCTAGAAGTAAAATTCAGAATTCAAAATGTATTTCTCCGCTAAGAAATGACTTTTTGCCATATCTTGCCCATGATGGGGGGGTATACTTATACTTTGAACATGTAAGATGCTCAGTTGGCTGGGGATGTAAAATACACCGAGTGCACATCTACAGAGAGGTGAGATCCCCCAACGAGATTCCTGGATTGTGACACTAAACAATATGATGAGGTTCCAGTAAAGCTGTGACTTTGGGGGATGTGGGGTGTCCCTTCATTGCCATCGCTCCCAGGTCCACTCTGGCCCGGAGTGGTAGCAGCTGATAGGTCCCTATCTATGGGTTAAAAATAACTCAACTGCGTACTTATGCTAGACTGAATTGTTTGAATTTGGTTTGGTTTGTTGGGTTTTATGGCATTTCAACCTTTGTAGGTTATTTAACGCCAAATCCATTTTTATGTAAATTATCTGTTCTATTTAAAACTATTCAGTTTTGCATAAGCACGCAATTTAAATGTAAGTTTAATTGTAAAAAAAAAAAAAATTATATTTCGAGCTTTTCAGTTTAGTCAAGCAATTCTAATTCAGCTAATTCAGGTTTGTATTTATACAGACTTTGTTTACACACAGTTACATGTTAGAACAGTTCTGTTAAACAATTTAGTTGAGTGCAAATACAGTTTCAATGTCAAAAAAACAGTTCTATTTGAAATAATTCAGTTTAGCATAGGCACGCAGTTCAAATGTAAGCACGGTTTAATTGTCAAAAAACATTTCTATTTCAAGCTATTCAGTTTAATCAAACAATTCAGTTTAGTATAGGTATGCCGTTAGTTCTATTTAACCCAAAGATATATCAAGTGCTACCATGCCGGGCCAGAGTGGACCTAGGAGTAATGGCAATAAGGGGGTACTCCGCATTCTCCAAAGCCCCAGCATCTCTGGAACTTCACCATCAGATTGCTTAGTGTCATGTCCAGGACACTCGTGGTGGGGTCAGAGGTGCAGTCAGTGTATTATACGGCCCCAGCCGACTGAGAAATGTTTGAATTAGGAATGTTTGACTAAATTGAATAGCTTGAAGTAGAAATGTTTCTGATAATTAAACTGTGTACTTATCCTAAACTGAATTGTTTGAAATTGAATTGTTTTTGACATTGAAACTGTACTTACGCTAAACTGAATTGTTTGATAAAGAACTTTTTTGACTTTCAACTATGTGTAAACAAAATCTATACTTATACTAAACTGAATTGGTTGAAGTAGAAGTGTTGGACGAAACTGAATCGCTAGAAATAAAAATGTTTTAAACAATTAAATTGTTTGAAATATAACTGATTATTTGTATAAAAATGGATTTGGCATTAAATAACCTACAAAGGTTGATATGCCATAAAAAACCATCCAACCAATTAAAATTGAACATGTAAACAAAAACAAATTTTTGTTCATTGGCTTGTCGACAGTTTCATGATTAAAACATTGAATAATTCCCTGGGAATACGACGAAAAACGATTGAAATCACTCTGTTATCATGTCATGAAGAATATAGTTTCAGTTTTTCAAAGGGAAAGAGAAAACCGGTTTAAATAATTTCATGTCTTAATTCGAGTTGTACGAATTTAGTTGATTAATTTTTAATGTTGAAGCAGCTTAAAAAAGTGGATATTATTCAGGAATTTTGTGAAAATTTTTCACGATTGTCAACGGTATGTTTTGAAGCAATGTATACAAATTCTGCAGGCTACCGAATAAATAATCTTC
Source organism: Sepioteuthis lessoniana (assembly GCA_963585895.1). Classification (NCBI taxonomy): domain Eukaryota; kingdom Metazoa; phylum Mollusca; class Cephalopoda; order Myopsida; family Loliginidae; genus Sepioteuthis; species Sepioteuthis lessoniana. The sequence continues at coordinate 110,925,481 of OY757909.1, forward strand.
AAAAAAGCTGGAACTCAAAAGAAAGATAACTTGATAGTGTTGAACATATCTTCTTATAGGGCTAAGTCTAACAAGCGATGATTGATCTAGCACACTGGACCGGGTCTTGTAAAGGTCACGATATAAATGGTTACGGGAGTTGGTCATATTACCTCACCGAGTCTGAACCAAATTGCAAATCGCATGGAGTGCTCTGTGCAGTATATATATATATATATAGACTGAGAGAGAGAGAGAGAGAGAGAGAGAGAGAGAGAAATCTATGTCATGATGAAGACATAAAACAACATCAATTTTTAAACGGAATTGAACACTTTTGAAATTTGTGTTTTTTTTTCTTTTTGATAAGTTACCGTACCAAGACTGTAGAGCCCAGTCTATCCTCATATTTACTTATAGCTAGAGCATAATTAATTCCCAGGTGTATCAGAAGTTACCGAAATACAAACAGCTTTGTCAAGGACTTGATATTGGGTCACAAAATGTATTTCCTAGGATGATAACCATAACACTACGAGCGCCTCCAAACCAATATATATATATATATATATATATATATAAAAGTTGTTGTTAGCGACGTAGAAGAGGGTGACACGAAGGCTCCCTTTGCGGTAACTACTACATCAAGGCGTAGGAGAAGGTGCTACTCCTTACCCTGGATTGACACACTTTACCCTTGATATATACCTCATAATGCCGAGTGTTAAGCAAGGAGGCAACAAGTACAATAATTTTTTTAGTCTTTGGTCGACCTGAGATTGAACCCAGGTCTCCCGGACGATTGGCGAACACTCTAACCATCGTGGCAATGTCTGGATTATATATATATATATATATATATATATATATATATATATATATATATATATATATATATATATATATATATATATATATATATATATATATATATATATATATATATATATATATATATATATATATATATTATATATATATATATATATATATATATATATATATATATATATATATATATATATATATATATATATATATATATATATATATATATATATATATATATATATATATATATATATATAAATATATATATATATATATATATATATATATATATATATATATATAACAGTATTGGTTGTCACTGTCTCACTTTGTGGTTTTGTGGAAAGCCAAATGCGGTATAATTTGCAGTGTGCTCAATAGCTGCGATAGAGCTATAATTTAATAATCATAAGTAAATATATATTATGTTTCGTATATACTCAATAGCATGGAAGCTTGTCTTCGACCATAGGTTTCATGCTGTCTTATAACAATAGTCATCAGACAGAGAGTGAAAGATATTGGAGACGTCGAAAAATACGATCAAATGAACGTTAGGATTTCATACAACTCTTTACGTGTGTGAGCGTTTTTGTGTGTCTGAATGTGTGTGTGGATTATATTTGTGTATTGTTGTGATATTTAGTATGTGTGTGTATGAAGATATATGCACCTCGCGGCAACGGCAAATTTAATGTTTTCTCCTGGAAATATGAGTTGCGATGTGTAACGAAATTCACGACAGTTTGACCGAGTACAAATGTTTTTTTGTATTCGTGTGAAAGTGTATGTTTGAGTGAAGCGATGAGTTTAACTAAGGAACAAAAAATCATCATCATTGCTTTACGATGAAAATAATTGTTTGATTTGTAAACATAGTGGACGAGGGAGTATGGTGGATCAGAACATAATTAATATCGTGCTGATGAGACATGTTATATTGTAATATACTTTGGAGTATTATTTATTCATTCATTTATTTGTTTTTGTTTGTTGTATTCTTGTGTAATTGTGTGTGTGTGTGTGTGTGTGTGTGTGTGTGTGTGTGTGTGTGTGTGTGTGTGTGTGTGTGTGTGTGTGTGTGAGGTGATTACAATATTACATGGCTCATTACCACTATATTCATTGCGCTCTGGTCCACCATGCTCCTTCATCAATTATACTTAGAAATCACACTTCATTTTTTTTCTTAATGCATTGATGATGATGATGATAATTTGTTCCTTAGTTAAAATCATCACGACACAAACACACATGCACATACAAAAATACAAAAAAATAATACTCCATCGTATATTACGATATAACATGTCTCATCATCGCGATATTATTACGTTCTTATCCACCATACTCCTTCGTTTAATATGCTTACAAATCATTTATTTATATGAAAGTATGTTTGAAATCTAACATGTGGGAGAAAAGGGCATTTGGGTCATCATTTAGTTCAATTAATCGTTTATGAGGACCAAAATGCCTTTTTTCCTACCTGTTAGATTTCACACATACTTTCAATTAAACTGATCCAGCGTAGAAAATATCGTCGATTGTTAGAATCAGCAATCCTCTCTTTTTTCAAATTTCACCCTACTCGGCAGACATTATTTTATGGGTGAATAACATCGTCGATTGTTAGAATCAGCAATCATCTCTTATTACAATCATGCCCTGGATTTTTTCATATTTCATCCTACTTGGCAGACATTATTTTATGGGTAAATAATATCGAAGCTGTCTATGGAGAAGAATATTTTTAATAATAAAAACTGAGTATTTATTTCCCAACCACCCTTCCATACTTCTTAATTTATCTTTTAGGTATTTTTAGTTGATGGCTATGTTTTGATGAAATTTGATACGCTTGACACTAGCTGTAGCCTGTCCTCTGTTTGCTAACCCATGGCCCAGATGTTTCAAAAAATGAAACCAATAATCCCACTGTCACCGTTTCCGCCTCTTCAACTCTCAGATTTGTATTGCTATCTTTCCCTTTCTTTTTTTTTTATGTTCCTTATCTGTCTTTCCTTTTATTGTTCCCTCCCTCTTGTTTATCTATTTCCTCTTATTGCTTTACACTACAAAATAACCAGCATTCTGATGAAGTCTTTGATGAAATAAAGACGAAATATTAATTTGAATCCGATATCTGTTTTGGTTTATCCACTTTTCCATTTATTTTTTCACATCTTGTCGGATTTTTCTAATCTATTATTTCTCTCTCTCTCTCTCTCTCTCTCTCTCTCTCTCTCTTTCTCTCTCTCTCTCTCTCTCTCTCCCAGCTCCCCCATGGGGGTTGAGCAATCTGATGAACGAATTTTCGGCCGCCGCTCGCATAATGCAAAGCTCTTCGAAAGAATTGAGCACTCTGGTAGCCGATAGGGTATAAAATGTAAACAAACGGCTGCTGCTACATAAATACCTTAACAATTCCCACAGCCGAAACGTGGTACGCTTGCTGCTCGAGCGATCTGAGACTTAGTCTAATGTAAAGTTAGATGGGTTTCGATCCTACGTGTCTAGCCACACTGAAGAGTTCTGATAGAACGAAACAGTCTGTCTGGGGTGGCAATATATATATATATATATATATATATATATATATACATGAAAAGAGACCACAGAAAAACTGAGAGGTTTGAAAATGTCATCATATGTTCGTTTTCAGTCTTTTTATTTTCTTTTTTAACGGCATTAGAGAATTCTATCGGGAATAAAATGATTGGAATGACATCAAGTACAAGTCTAACTCATTGCGTTTTTTTATTCTAGCGAAAGATCAATTATTCAAAATACTGACAGTATTTTAATGTCATAGTATCTCCTGGCGATGGCATAATTCAGAACCTAATCAGCCAGTTTGAAAGAGCTGAATCAGACGGCGATCTTCCAGGAAGAGGTCCCAAGTGCACTGTCGACGCTGACACAACGGTGATAGCTGTACGTCAGAGTGCCCTAGAGAATCCATCAGCTTCTAAACATTATCACGCTGCTCAACTAGGCATCACCAGAAAATCGCTTCCGAAGATTCTGAAACTGGATTGAAACACATCATCATCATCATGTCGCGCTGGTAGCACGGATATCCCTGGCCCTCTCTCGCCACTCCTCCCTATCGTTCATCGCCCTAGACAGGTCTTCAGGACAACATCCCGTATCCTCACATAGCTGCTGAATGTATGTTCGTGCTGGTCGTCCTGCTTTTGCACGGCCATGTGTGGGGGTCCATAAGAGTACATCTCTTATGAGTTCGTCCTTGAAACACATAATACAGATAAAAATTCACTAACTATATTTCCAAGTAAAATGATAAAAAAGACAACCACTTCATAATGTATGTTAGTAAAAGTTATCTTTATTTATATTATTCTTCTTCCAGTGGCCACGTTAAACACGAGGATCATTAAATAAGTTTCCAGACTTTTTTCGTATGGGCACTTTTATTGATAGTATACACATGAAACTCTATTCCCCTTCGAAGTAACCTCCTCCGGCTGCAATGCACTTGTTGTGCCGTTCCAACAACTTATGCAAGGCCCCATGGAAGCTCTTTCATGTGAGTGTGTTAATGACCTTCGGCACAGCCTTTTTCATTTCCCCAATTGTCTCATAACGACAGCCTCTGAGCTTAGGGAATAACCAAAAGTCACAGGGAGCAAAGTCTGAACTATAGGGAGGGCTGGGGAACTGTCTTGATGCCCATTTTCGTCAAATAATCTGTGACAAGGATGGAGTTGTGGACCTGTGCATTGTCGTGGTGGAAATTCCACTGACCCGATTTGAAGAGTGCTGGCCTCTCCCGACGGAATCTCTCCCTGAACAACTTTAAAACCTCAATAGTAACCCTAACCCCAACCGTTAGGTCAATCAACTCTGGTCTATTGACTTCCTTACTCCTCCCACACCAATCTCTTATGCCACTTAAAAACTGACACTCGATTCATGCAAGATGGTCGAAAAGCAGTCTGAAGCATTCCACACGTTTCTGTGGCATTTTTTCCAAGATTAAAATAGAATTTTATTGCATATCATTCTTCTAAAGTATCCTCACGTCCAGATTGCATTTTTGAAATTCACCAACTGTGATAATCAGGCTTTAGTAGGGTGTATTCCAATTATTGCTGTAGCTGTTCATTTGAACCTGAAATCATAAAAATTGGTCACTCATCTCATAACATATATAGCAATAAGATACGGAATTTACAACAGTCTACGTCAATTTTAAATGCCTGTACAAAAAATTTTGAAGGCACCACGTGTACTGCTGTGAATAATTATTCTCCAAACTGAGGCATACCCAGAGTAGAGTGACGCAAATTTTAAAGATGTACGACAGAGCGTCCTTGAAGATTCATCAGCTTCTATTCACTGTCACTCTGCTCTGCTCCACTAGGCATCCTCAGAACATCGCTCCAGGAGATTTTGAACCTGAAATATGAATATTTTTATACAAGATTGAAATAGTCCACACTTCATAACTGCAAGGTATTCAGCAGCGCTTGCATTACTCCATTTAATTTCAACGTTAACCAGGAGATTTTTTAACAAATTGATAATGAGCGATGAGGTCTATTTTCATTTAAACGGCTACATCAACAACAAAAAATGCAGATTTCGGAGTACCGAGGATTCCATGGAATTGAATCAGCGTCAGTTACATCCCAACAATACACAGCACGGTGAGGTGTTATGTTTGAAAGAGTTATCTGTCCCTGTTTATTTCAAAATATTTAACGTCAGCCAGAAAGAATCAATAGACCTCCGCGGAGGACAATGCTGGAATATTTTTACGCCCAGCGGACTAAGATAATCAAGTGGTATGTTTCCAAAAGAATGTAAAAACTTCACAATGTGCCAGGGCGACAATGGACCCCTTGCGAGAAATTTTCGGTTAACGAATATTCTTTTTATAAAATGTTTCATTTGTTTGACCTCAGCGTTCATCTAATTTGATAGTATCAAACTCCTTTTTGAGAGGCTACTTATGATAACTGGTTTACGTAAATAAGCAACGAGCAATGCTGTATATTGACCTTCGACCCGGCCAAGACTGCCATTTTAAAAACGGTGGAAGTGCATATTCCATTGGCGTGGGCGAGCTTGGCTGACAAAATGGGACAAGGTAAAATCCCGCGGTACAGTCATAGACTGATGCACCGGAAGAGAGTAACCTGTGAACTGCATGGCAGTTATTTTCGCTTGATGACGGTCAAACATGCCATTCCAAAGATTGAGTGGGCGATTGAACTATTATATAACCCGGTGAAGACAGGATGTCAGTTAGTTTGGAAACCCGTTGGTGACAAGGTGCGGTAGAGAAAGCCGGCACCCAGCAGAGTGGGCCCCCGGGCCTCCGGTTGAGCAACCTTGAGAACAAGAAAGACAAAACGCTGATGGCCATAAAAGTGGGGGTCAATATGTTGCAGTTCTGTTTGGTCTCCAACTCCCTCTCACGCACCCCCTTGCAAGTAAAGTGAGAGGTATATTTTCTAAAAGACTCTGTCGCTCATCTTCATTGCGTCTTCATTATGTCGTTGTCTTTTGCATGAATCTGCATATAAATATACAACAGCAATTCACGAACTCACGGAGAACATTTGAGCTAAAATTAGACGTTTAAGATCTTAAACTTTACGAACAGGTATTGGAAATTCTCTAAAATAGTCTTTATATGTGAACCAAAAATTTGTGATCATTTAAAGATTTTTTCATATTAAACACTGAGAAAAGTCTATTAATCATATTTCCAAAGAAATATTAAAATTATACAAAAAATATATTTTTAAAAGTTATTTTTGTTTTGTGTCATTCGGTCTTTTAGTAGGCATTCTATATATAAATGCTGGATGAGACTATATTCTCATCCTTATTGTAACATCCTCAGGAGTTGGGTCATCTTAAAGCAAAGAGTATTTGATTATAAAATCCATAGTGCTTGGAAAGATGTCCCGTTATATTTTTCTCATATCCAAGCTCAATATATCTGGCATAAATTGTTAAAAAATATATTTAGTTCGTCTCAATATAGTAAATTGTAGATATAAATACGGAATTTTAAAATATTTTTTAAAAAAACTTATTTTTTTTACCTTAATTTTAGTTTTGATTTAAAGAAAATGACAGATTTTGTGGAAAAAAAGACTTATCTCCGCGAAGATAGGTTTTAGACTGTTACTAAAGTCAATTTTTATCAGAAAAAAACTTAATGTTTATGTTCAATGTCTGGCGAAAGAATTTACCTCTGGAATGGAGTATATTTAAAAAATAAAATAACCATCAAATACGAAGAACAAAAAGGGAAAAATTATATATTATAATTTAATATATGTACTAAAATTATTGACTTTAAAACAAAGGAAATTACAACAATAAATAACGTCGTTTCAAAAGCAAGATAGATAAATAGATAGATTTACTTGACAAATGTTATGTATGTAAACCATGAATTATACAGTGAATGTTTTACATTAAAAAATGAGCTAATACTTACATGTAAGGACAAAGTTAATAGGTTTGAGGCACATTTTCACACACGCACACACACATACATATACACATGCAGATATATATATATATATATATATATATATATATATATGTGTGTGTGTTCCTCTGAGTGTGTGAATTTATATGTGCGTGTGTGTTTACATATATATATATATATATATATATATATATATATACATGAATGCATATAATTATATATATATATATATATATATATATGAATCTAAATGTATAGGGCCGAGTTTGTTGTGTTTTGTGTATATATATATCTATATATATATATATATATATATATATATATATATATATATATATATTCAAAGTTCTTCAAAAATGTATGCTTTCGTTTTATCAATAAGCATTGTCATTTGAATCAATAATACTAATACGTAGACATTTCGATTTTCTTTTGAAATCGTTTCAGCTTTGACATTTCCATAGCCATGTAAGTCTGAATTCCCGTCGTTGAAGAAAAAGCTAATTCTGATCGATTTTAGGACACATTTCTCCGAAAATAGAAAAATTGATACAAGAGCAGAATGTCAGTATATATATATATATATATATATATATATATATATATATATATATATATATATATATATATGTCATTCGGATCTTGTATCAATATATATGTATTTCTCACTCGTGCGATCATCGAAGCAAGCTTTGGTCCGATGATCACATAGGCAAGAGACTGAGAGTAACCAATGCTCATTGACTTAATACCTATGTTATACTGACTTTATAAATAAACATATGTATATATATATATATATATATATATATATATATATATGTGTGTGTGTGTGTGTGTGTGTGTGTGTGTGTGTGTGTGTGCTTTTACGGGGGCCGTTGGAAGAATTCTAACCCAATTTCGAATTTTTGGTTTGTCGAACTCTGCTTATCTTTCAATGAGCCTTACATGCACAGAAAATAATATGGAAATCTGAGTAAGATTTTCTCTATATAGACTAAGTCCTAGAGTGATATCACAAAAATGTTCAGCAATGGCTTTTTGTTCTAAGTGGGGCTGAGAGTAACCCTTGCATATGTATGTGTGTGCTCGCGCGTGTATGTATATGTAATCAGTGATACTGACTATTCTTTACTCATAAATAACATAATTATATAATGTGTGAGCACTGGGATGTAACGGTTATCTTTGTAGAAAATAGACTTTGAGACTCGAGTTCAAATCATCTACGAGGCTATTTACATTTCTCATAGTGCAAATACCATTTGGAAATGTCTGCATCCAACAATTCTCAATCAAGCTCTGAATAAATAGGGAAGTTTATTTATTTATTTTTTGCATGATGTCGTATAACTTCTTTTTTTGCTAAATGGCATATCAACCTCCTTGGGACATTTACTGCCAAACCAATCCCTGCAGAAGGACTATTATTATTACTATTTAACTCTAAACTGGGAGAATCGAGAGTTTCAGCCCTTTCCCAAGGGTATTTGTCCAAAATTGAACGTAATTATATGAAAGAAATTTAAAACCCTTTACTACGATTTCGCTGCCCAATGCATTAAACATTGATATAATGTATTTGTTTTAAAATATTTTAATGCTTACTCTCTTTCAGGAAATCTACGAATAATTTCTTTAAGCTTGAATGGATATCATCCCTATTCTTTTACGTAGTATTTTACAACCTTAATGGTCCTTTTTAATGTTTGATTGTATTACTTTTGAATTCAGAAAAAACATGGATTTACAAGATATTTTTTTGATTAAGATTTTACGTTTATAAATGTAATTCTTAATTCAAAATTTTCAGAACAAAATCCGTGAAAACACTTTTAAACCTTTTAGGATGATTTGCACTTTGATTGTATGATTTTAACGTTATCTCAAATCGTCTTATTTTATTTTATTCCTATAGGGTAGTGAATCAGGTTCATTTATAATTATATCTTTTGTGTAGCTGGTTTTTACAAAAATTTACATGCTTATATTTTTCATCTTGTATTCTGATCCAATATGAATAAATTGCAGAATATCATATTCCTATCCAACCAAGCCGAAACACTACTGCATAGTTTGTAACGAGCCGCGGCAGGTATTGGACTCCATGTCAATCCACACAAAACTGAATATATGTGCTATAATCAAATTGGTGACATTTCCACGCTAGACGGAACCTCTCTGAAACTGGTAGACAAATTCACCTCCCTAGGAAGCAGCGTCTCATCAACCTAAAAAGACATCGACATACGGCTAACGAAGGCATGGACAGCTATCGATAGGCTTTCGATCATATGGAAATCAAACCTGACCGATAAAATGAAATGCAGTTTCTTCCAGGCCGCGATCGTGTCGATACTGCAATATGGATGCACTACACAGATGCTAACTAAAGGGCTGGAGAAGAAGCTAAACGGCAATTACACAAGAATGTTTCGAGCAATATTGAACGAGTCCTGGCAGCAACACCCCACAAGGCACAAACTATACAGCCACCTGCTTCCCATCACGAAAACTATCCAAGCTAGACGAACCAGACATGCAGGACACTGCTGGAGAAGCAAGGACGAGCTCATAAGTGATGTACTCCTATGGCCCCCGCATATAGCCAAGCAAAAGCAGGACGACCAGCTCGAACATACATACAGCAGCTATGTGAGGATACGGGATGTAGCCCTGAAGACCTGCCAGTGGCGATGAATGATTGGGAGAAGTGGCGAGAGAGGGATATCCGTGCCTGTGGCATGACATCATTATGATGATGATGATAATTTAATGCAAAACATCGGTAAAAATAATATTTTCTTACGGACAAAAATTAGTCACCGTTAATCTCTTTCTCTCTCTATATATATATATATAGTTATCCACAGACATACTATTTCGTTGTATCACAATTCTTCAATGTGGCTAAACAAGTAGGACGCTTGAAGCCGGGATCGAAACTCGCCAAACTTTACGTAAGACTTAGTATCATACGGCTCAGCCAACAGTCGACATACGTCAGCTCGAGAATGATTAGACATTATGAAGTAGATTTCACACACACACACACCCATATATATATATATATATATATATATATATATATATATGCTAGTGGCACGACATGATGATGACGATGATGATGATAATGATGAAATACTAACAATAATATGGTTCTAATTAATTATTTCTAATATCTCTTGTTTCAATTATAAATAATAATCTATAGTAAACAATTATTGCTAAAATAAGCATTCTGAACACATATAATTTATGGTTACATGGTATCAATTATTTCTCTCAAATAGGATTCATGTTTAAACTGATTTATTTGATACATAGATGGGTCCCTAACAGGTACTACTACCCTTACTTGTTAGAGTGGAATTTAATCAAAGACCATAATAATCCACTAAGATATTTTCTCCTTCTATAATGAATACGTTTAAATTTCAATGTCATTTTCACCAGATCCAATAATTCCTGAAACAAAAAAGAGGTTACTCTCAGGCACTGCGTTGTATTGGGTCCCCCTTTAATACGGCCTTTAGCCACATCTAAAAAAAAATCTTAGTAAATTACTAAATCAAAGATACTCCCGCACGTTCTACGCATTTTATTGCTTTACTGGATTAATTTTCTTGTTTTTCTTTGCTTTCTTTATTCTATGCGTGGGCATTTTTATTCTCATTTGACTGTTTTTCCTTAAAAAAGTTTAAGTTTAAAAAATGAATGGAAGTATTTGCTTACTAGTTTCAATTATTCAGTACACAAGTGGTAAATTAATATTTCATTGTTTTTTAATGGCATATCCCTGGCACTGATTTACGAGTGGATTTAGCTGATAATTGCTTTGCGTTTAATTCAAATTCTGGCTAAAGTTATATTTGAAAATTTAATGTTTTTCCAACTCTAGAGCTGCGAATTGGCGAAATTTCTGTTGTGTTTATTTTCCATAAAGCATAGACTGTAAAAAATATTTAAACAAAATTTCCTTTCGAAATAATAGCTGAAATCGAATTATCCAAGAACTATGACGCAGGATATTGGCCTCAAGTAATAAGACGATAATCAGAAGAAGCGAACTAACAAAGAAGAGAATTACTGAGTACAAATTATTATATTGACGCTCCGAGGAAGTTGGCTACTTAAAAAGGCCGTCAGCATGTCATTTATTGCCTGTTTGTTTTGTAGTTGGTGATGTTCTTTTAAAATAAATCTCGATAATAATTTAGGAATTCTTTGTGAGATGCATAAGAATATGCTCCGACTTTGCAGGAATTTTTAGATTAGGTATTTTGTTGAAAGCTGTGGCATATTAAACAGGAACAGAAAATAATCTTGTGGAAACGGTTCAGTTCCAGATGAATTCTTAAAGATTGGTTCTAATACCAAGACAATGAAGATTACTTAGTCCAGATCAACATTAGACTCAGAAAAGGCCAAAGAGTAAATCCAACATCGGCAATATATCTTTTCATTGGGGAAGTTATAGTAAATGGTTTACATGGGATAGATTATTTCATAGTAATTTAAATACTCATTTTTCCAAGAATGCAACTTGCCCAGTCGACTGGGGCGCTAGAATACACCCACTGAATCTTTGCAGAGCAATAAGACTCCCCCAAAGAGTTTCCTAGATATCACTCTTAATAATCAGATGGTGGGGTTCCAGTTATCCTGGAGTTCGGGGGGTTGCGGAGTACTCCTCATTGCCATCATTCCCAGGTCCACTTTGACCCGGGGAGGTAGCACCTGATAAGGTCCTATCTATTGTTCAAATACAACTAAAGTGTGTACTTATGGTAAACTGAATTGCTTGAAATGGAACTGATTTTGTATGCAAAACTGGATTGATAGAAATAGAACTGTTTTTGACATTAAAACTGTACTTACGCTAAACTGAATTGGTTGTTGAAATAGAAATGATTTTGACAACTAAACTGTGTACTTATGCTAAACTGAATTGTTTGAAATTGAACTGTTTATTTATATAAAAATGAATTTGGCATTAAATAACCTACAAAAGTTGATATGCCATAAAACTTAAATAAACAAACAGAATGCCACATCGGTATTTATTTAAGACAGGAGGTTATTTATGGCTTAAATCCAACATAATCCGGCTCCTTGGTTGGTGTAAACGTTAGCAACCTAAGCTTGCAAATGTTTATGAGTGAATTCGTGTCTTACAGGGTGGCCTTTTTACTTGGGCTTGTGCTATATCTTCCAAAAGCTTCTTAAATTACTGAATCAAAGATAATCCGAGCACTTCCACTGGTTAGACTAGCATACCTAACGAGCAAGTTAGACTAGCATACCTACACGAGTGAGCTCAAATCTCATTGGGTGCCTGATTCATTCAGCCTTTTGCCACTTCTAAGCAAAAAGCTTTGTAAATTACTATTCATGATTGAGTGCCTCGGGTTGTGTAAATGCTAACAAGCAAGACTAGCAAGCCTTCACGAGTGAGTTCGAGTGGCATTTGATGCCTTTTTAATAAGACCTTTAGCCACATGTAAACAAAAATCTCAGTAAATTACTAAATCAAAGATACTCCAGCAAGTTCAACGCATTTTATTGCTTTACTGGATTAATTTTCTTGTTTTTAGTTGCTTTCTTAATTCTATGAATAGGTATTTTTAATATAATTTAACTGTTTTACATTTTAAAAAAAGTTTAAGTTTAAAAATGAATGGAAGTATTTGCTTATAAGTTTCAATTATTCAGTGGTAAATTTGTCTTTCATTGTTTTTTAATGGCATATCAACCTCCTTGAGTTATATAATGCCAATTCAACCTCATGGAAGAACAGCAGTGATGCTATTTAACCCATACCTCGGAGGAGTTCCCCTCTAAAACAGAGTTAGGTAGGATATCTAAGTGTATTATTCAAAATATTGTAAATAGTGTTAAAAAAGCTAGCCATTGCAATCTTTGGGGGAACTCATATGAGACCATTGAATGGTTTAGGAGGACAAAAAATAAGAGTAAAGCGACCTTATACAATTTGACATCATTGATTTTTATCCTTCTATAACTAAAAATATTCTAATAGATAGTATTAACTATGCCCGTAAATATATAGATATAACTAATGAACAATATGAAATAATATTAGCTTGTAGGAAAACAGTTATAAAAAATAACGAATCAACTTGGGTAAAAAGTGGATTAGATAATTTTGACGTTCCAGTGGGGGGTATGATTCCTCCCAAATAGCAGACCTTGTAGGTTTATATATATTAAATATGCTTACTAGAATCATTAGTCCTCAGAAATTAGGTTTGTATCATAGTGATGGTTTATCATATATCCCAAATAGTAATGGCCCTCTTTGCTCTAGCATACAAAAGAGGATTATAAGGGCTTTTAAGTTTTGGGGATTTAAGATAGAAATCTTATCTAATATTAAAATAGTCAATTTCCTTGATATGACTCTAGATCTATCAAATAATTCTTATAAACCTTTCATAAAGACTAATCAGAACCCATCGTATATTAACATTATTTCAAATCACCCTAAAAACATAATTGAACAAGTCCCAAAAGCGGTAAATTTAAGAATATGTAAGCTATCTGCAAATGAAAAAAAATTCAAAGAGAGTAGTAAGAGGTATATAGATGCCCTTAAAAATACTGGTTTTAAGGAGGATTTTTGGTATTTAAAAGAAGATATAACAAATGAGATTAATAAAGAAAATAATAGTTACGATCAAAAAAATAAAAATAGAAAAATGAAAATTATATGGTTTAACCTCCCTTTTTGTAAACTAGTAAATATAGATGTAGGTCAATATTTTTTGAGACTGATAGATAAGCATTTTAAACAAGATAATATATTACATAAAATATTTAATAGAAAAACCTTGAAAATAAGTTATTCTTGCACTAAAAATATTTCTCAAATAATAAATAGTCATAATAATGAAATAATTAATGAATTTCATAACCGAGTAAATAATAATAATATTAATAGTAAAAAAAAAATAGAATGTAACTGTAAATCTCGAAGTGATTGTCCTATGAATGGTTTGTGTAATTTAGATAATGTAGTATATCAAGCTATTATTCATCCAAAAGAGGACATAAATGATAGGAAATCTTATATTGGCGTTTCGTCCACTAATTGGAAAATTAGGTATGGAAATCATAAATTTTCCTTCTCCTATGAGCATCAAAAATATCAAATTTCTCTATCTAAACATTATTGGGGATTGAAAAATAAAGGGTTAACCCCTGACATTCACTGGTCTATATTAAAAAGATCTAATACCCCAAAGTCTTTTGATAGTAGGTGCAATCTGTGTCTTGAGGAAAAAATCCACATTTTGCTTTTTCCAGAGCCAAAAAAGTTATTAAATAAGAGAAGTGAATTAATAGCTAGGTGTAGACATAGGGCTAAATTTAAACTATAGATAATTAACAAAAAAATTTTTTTCAAAAAAAGGCATAGAGTTAAATTAAGAATTAATGTAAATGAATAAATAAAATACAATGTTAGATAGAAAATTGTGAAAAAGCATATAATACATACGTACTACTCATAAAAAAGTGTAACTGATTAATGGTTTCTAAATAGTTTTGAAATTTTAGAATATCTTAAATAAATTAAATATTTGTTTTAGTTTAATATATCTATTACTGTATCATTACGTAAGGTTATTAATTAAAGTTTAAATCTAATTCAATATAAAATCGGTAATTTAGGTCAAAATGTAATTAAAAAATTAAAAAAAATTTTAATAAATTTACAATATTTCTAACCGAAATTAAAATTTAAAACGGAAGTGGGCTTAATGAGGAGATAACTTTTCACCCCTCTTCTATCCCCTCCCACTTTTTCTGTGTCTATTCTAGTTTTCTTTATCTAAAAGATCTGAAGAAGTCCTGTTAATTTTTTTTCGTGTTTTTGGAAATTTCAAAAATGCGTAACAGGATGGAAATAAATTCATAATCCTATGTGACCGGTTTTGTTGTTTTCTTAAAGTATATATGTATATATATATATATATAGAGAGAGAGAGAGAGAGTGTGTGTGTGTGTGTGTGTGAGAGAGTGAGAGAGAAAAAGATGCTAAAATTCAGAAAAATGTTCGACAACAATTCGAGTTTCACATATTCCATACTCTGGTAGCCGCCTATAACATTTCATCGATTTTACTGACAGCCTAAATATCGAATACGTGATTCTCTAATTAGACGAGAAAGTTTTTTGTGAGTTTGGAACATTTGATATCCATTACACGTTGCTTTATTTAAAGAGAATTGAAGACGTTCCTTTTTTTTCTAAAATTTTTAATTATGTATGTATATTCATTCATTTCCCGATAGAATATTACCATGTCAAACGTCAAGGGCCATATTTCAGGATTTGAACACGCGTCGTCGGATTCATTTCCATTGACAAAAACAATTACACAACGAGAGCTTCTCGCCCAAATTTTAGGGGCAATTTATAATGGCTGATCCTGAATCCTTTTGTTGAATTTTAAGTATCTCCTTTGGGATTTTGTCAGCTTATTTAATGGAGTTGTGTTCTGCAACCACCCGCTGTACGTTGTATTTATGGGTATACTCGTAAATTTGATTTCTTTCATTTTCCAATCTGTATTGAACATCTTCCCAGCCCACCAAATTTTCCGGATGTAGCATGAGCATCAGTAACCAAATGCCTGGAGCTTGTTGGTAATAAAGGTAACCCCTCTGCATGACTCTGGTGTAAAACTGTCTTCATATTGGCATCAAAGATTTTGATCTTATTCAAGAGAAATACCGCATTCATCACCATCAAAAAGAAACACCTTAAACTTATATTAACACGTTAATTAGAATATCTTGACAATGCTGTTTTAAATATTATTGCCCCTTTAAATATTAAATCGGTATTATCAGTTATTTTTTTAGAAAATACTTATGTAAAGTTATACTAGATTTTTTCTTTCATTAAAAATATTTCCTGTCAGCTGGGGCCATAGAATACACCTACTGCTTCTCCGCAGAGGGGTAAGACCCCCTCTCACGACTGTCCCGGATATGATACTGAACAATCTGAAGGTGAGGTTCCAATAATGCTAGAGCTTTGGGTAATGTGGAGTACTCCTTCATTACCATCACTCCCAGGTCCACTCTGGCCAGGAGATGTGGCACCTGTTAGGGTCCTATCTATGAGTAATATAGAATTAAACTGTCCACTCATTCTAATCTGAATTATTTTAAAAAGACCTGTTTTGACCTATAATTGTGTGTAAACAAAAAAACTATACTTGTGCTAAACTGAATTGTCTGAAATAGAACTGTTTTATGTATAAGAAGTATTTGGCATTAAATAACCTACTCTAGTTGATGTGCCTTAAAACCAAACCAAACAAATCACTAAAAATATACTTATCATACACTTATATCATAAATCATCTTGTTGTAATCTATATCAAAACAGCTATATGTTATTTTATTGACTAAAATAGTCATTTCAAATTATACTTCTTTCATTTAAAAAAAAATACTTATAAGATAAAAAAAATTGGTTGTAATAAATATCAACTTTAGGTTACATAAAGTTCAATGAGACTTATTTTTTATACATAATGAAAAAAATAATTCATGTCCTTAGCCGTTAAGTTGAATCGTTAATTGAAATGGTAATGGATATTCGACTCGTTTAATGGAGAATAGTCGAACTGCTATATATTGACCTCTGATAGACCGATTAGTTAGGGATTTCAAAACTGGATATTGCATCTGTGTAAACTATGGACAGCGGAAATAAATCACGTCATTTGAGAACCGGAAGAGTAATGAGTGGGCGTTCAGAAAATTATCTATGACAAGAGTCTGGTGATCATTAAAGAGAGAACCAGTCAGCCGAGGAAACAAGATGGCTTGTCTTAGGCACCAACCAGCAGGGGAGGGTTTTTTTGAGAAACAAAAAAAAAACGATACTGAAATATTTATCTCAACATGGGTTAAGATGATATGGTGTAAATCTGAAGATAAATTCAAATAGTTCCTGTCTGACTCAGAAACATGTCTGTCCCAACGTAGTGCCAATCTCTCATACTGCCATTTCAACCTTTTCGTGTTAATTAAGGAAGGAATTTATATTTTCGTAATTAAGTACTGCTGTTCCTTCATTCCGGCTATACAATAGAACATTGGTAAATCAGAGACCATTGCTTAGATTTAATGTTTTCTGTCAGGTGTCCAAGACGGTGCTAGAGTAAGAATAAGTTAGTTGGTTAGAAACACCCGATCGAAGCGGTCCAACACTCCATCTTGCTCTATACCTCCCCATTTAGGGCAAACAAGAAAAAAGAAAGGTGCACATGAATATGTGGTTGCGTTGTCATCCAATATCAACGAATAATATCAACGATGGCAACAGGAAGCAAACATTGGTGTGACCGAGACAGCAAGACGAAGCAACTGGAGAAAAACCGAAGTGAAAGAGTTTAACTGAGAAGAGATATGAGCTGACCAATATTATAAAACAAGGTCCATATTCACATAACCAGACTGATCTCAATGCAAGACCAATGTAACATAGAGCAGACGATCGTAAATTAAGGCCCCTATATAATTTTTTTGCAATCTGATACCATGTTTTCAAGCCGTTTCCACGTGATATGGGAAGTGCTTAAACCTGGAGTTCTAATAACACGATGTGCCGTTGTAAAAAAACACGATGAGAACATCTACAAAAGATAATAAATAATCATAAAAGAGAAGAAAGGCATGAGAAAGAACACCAGAAATGAAAAACGAAAGAAAGACTGGAGATATTATATGATAGAAAGGAAACAGTCAAAGAGTGAACGATAGCAAGAAGAAGAAATGTGTGTATACAGACACACACTCGCTAAGTTGAAAGACAAGAAAAAAGAAGGGAAATTATAAGATTGTAGCGAACAGACACAAGGTAAAAATAATTGATGTGTATGAAGTTAAAAAAAGAATATAACTGACGCAATGATTTTAAAAAGAAAAGAGATAAAAACACGAGTCATGACTGACACAGAATCGAACAAATATTTTTATTCTTATTATTTTGCCGGCAGATTCTAAATTGCAGTGTTTTATAAGAAAGCACGGAATATTTTTTTCTGTGTTAAGGGCTAAAAGTGAAAAACTACGCACATATATTTTAACATGTGTGAATACCATTTTGAAAATTGGTAATTTTTTTTATTTTTCCCCGCGTTTTTTTTTTTAAATGCGCTGTATTGAATGTAATAGTAAATTTTGAGTTTGCCAACCATGTGTGTGACAGATAATTTTTTAATGAGGCAACAAGTAAGAAAAAAAAATAGCCGTGAATCCCGTGGGATAGAGGGAAATTTCTTTGAATGGACGCCACGAAAAATCTTAATATTTCTTCGAATTTTTATTAAACTTAATTTTGTTTAATGGAGGCGTTATGTAAAGAATTTTATGAATAGAGTCAACAAAGTTAATTGTTTTAATAATTTTTTCTTGTTATAAATTTAAGGATTTTATCGGATATTTGTTTTGCTGCATTGGAAGTTAGATCCAGCAAATCTAATTCTGGAATTGAATTTAAAGTTTAGTGACCGTAGTCGAGGGTGACCAGAGGGCTCCCTTTTCAATAGCTACTACACCAAGGTGTCGGGAAGGGCGCTACTCCTTTCCCTGGATTGCTCCACTTTACCCTTGATACGTACCTCATTGCTGAGTGTTAAGCAAGTAGGTATTAAGTACCATTTTTAAAGTCTTTGGTATGACACGACCTGAGATTGAACCCAGATCTCCCGGACCATTGACGAAACCGGCTCATTGGCCTAGTGGGTAGAGTGTTCACCACGTATCAAGGGTAAAGTGGAGCAATCCAGGGAAAGGAGGAATTGAATTTAAAGGAACTTATTGTAAATATCATAATTAAAAATTTAATCTCACTTGACACATGTGACGTCGCAATTTTTGTAGGGAGAATTCTGTGTTAGTTGGAACGTTAGACAAAAGCAAAATAAGAGAGACCTTGAGAGATTTCCGCTAATGAAGAAAATAACCCGATTGAAATAGCCCCGTAAAAAGATGAACATATATTTTTCGGCAGCTATGTGGCCGTAGTGGCATTTTCGGAAGAATTTAGGTATCTAATATACAGAGAAGTGTGAAATGATAACAGCGCAACTCCGATGAAAAAATCTTGAGTGGAGACAAGAGAATTTCTTAAGGAGATAGAATACAGTTGATTTTTCCAGGATGTCGATTTCAAGGGTTCACGGAAGCTGGATGTGTACCATATTCACAATTAACACTATGTGCGAAATGGACATATGATGTTCATAACGATAGAACATAGGAATCTCGGAATTCGAAAACACGTTACGACTTCTTGTTCAGGTACGAAACCTTTTTATTAACTTTGAGTTAATGGTTTCGACGTAAGGACGAGAGACACAGTCTTCTATGCTGTCTTATTCATTTGGCCCCCAATTCGAGCGCCGCCCCCCATAAGGCGCAAGTTCGCCTAGCGCCTGTGAGCTCCAAAAGTCGATCCTTCTCGTTTGGCGTCTAGTACCCGAGTCTTTCCCTTTTCAAATTCTCACACAAACCTCCGAGCGCTTCCGGTGCGTGACGTCACCCGCACCATGTCACCTTGGTTCGTTTCGGACTATTATAACATCTGAGTGACACCTCCATCCGCCCGCGCCCACCCGCGTTAACACCTGCTTCAATGTTGTACCTAACTAACCCATGAGCTGAGCAGAAAGGTTCTCAGCCTAACTATACTCAAAGGCATGAACCGAAATCCCTCGGCTATTTTATAACAGATGTTCAAATGCCAAATGTGAATTGAGTTGAAAATTATGTTTAGAACTGGAGAGATACGGAGGGAATGGATGTCTAAAAGAATGGGAATTTTTATGTGATCAGATATATTAAACCTTGACGTGAGAATCAAGAGGCTTTGAAGTTTGCTTGATAAGAAAATGGTAAATATATGGTGCCGGAGCATCGGAACCCGTGAGTAGGTCTTGGTATATTACGACCCCGGTAGAGCACAGAAGGAGTGGATTCTTTGTAATAAGTGGATTAATAAATGTCCTGTAGTGTGGCGTGTAGTTGAGTGTAAGAAAAAAAGCGGCAACCATGTGGAATACGCTTACAATTGTTGGAAAGAAAAAATGTAGTAAAATCAGGGACAGGGTTATGGTTACTTCAATAAACTGTTTCAGTACAGTGAGTTGTTTGTTGACATTTTTGCATGAATTTATTTCGTATAGGTGATGTATTTTGTTGGGGAAAGTGATTATATTATATAAAGGTGTTAGATTGTTTGATAGGTTTCCATTTTCTCCGGGCGAAATATGGGGCCCGTCACTTAAAACACATGGAACGTCTCGTCATGAGGTTTTCAGAGAACAACGATGATTCAAAGGAACGATATTTCTGGGAATGAAAGCAGTCACTGAATTTTGTGACGAGAATTAGTCACCGGTTGTCCAGTATTCTTCGTGATGTTTTCGAAAGGGTACATATAAAAAATAAGGGACGTCAGGGTTAAAAATAGAAATGTATCAGCAAGAAAACGGAGGTGTCTGTGGTGTAGTCGTTATCGCCGTAGGAAATGAACACGGTGATACGAGTTCAAATCCTGGACGATACTGATTGCAATTCACATAGCACTAATACCCTTGGGAAAGGTATGAATCCAATTATTCTCCCTCCAGCTATGGGTAAATAGTAGGACAGACTAGGTTCTTCAGCCTTGGTGAGGCAACTAGTCTAGGAGAAGGAAAACTCTGAATTCAAACCTGTTAAACTCCGCATAAAAATTGACCTTGTGTCATATCCTGCCCGAGCGGAGGGGTTGGTAAATAGTATCAGCAAGAAAACGATAACGAGTTCTGATTGGCTGAAAGAGACTCAAACGGGAAAGCAGTTAAGAAGTGGGCGCAGACGTACTCAAAGATGTAAAGACGACAGTTGGACACCAGACTCGACGATGTGAAGACAGCCGAAAATTGCAAACCCTTTTTGGGGGTTACAATAAGGACTGACTAACACTTAACATGCAGTGCTTTACGCATAAACCCGTTCGGCAAGTAGTGATACAAATGTCTTTGAGTCGTAGTAGTAGTAGTAGTTGTAAAT
This sequence comes from Sepioteuthis lessoniana, assembly GCA_963585895.1. Lineage (NCBI taxonomy): Eukaryota > Metazoa > Mollusca > Cephalopoda > Myopsida > Loliginidae > Sepioteuthis > Sepioteuthis lessoniana. The sequence continues at coordinate 110,946,874 of OY757909.1, forward strand.
ATGTCTATTGAGACCGCTCAAGGACGAACTTCCATTTCAACAACGTAGCGTTGCAATCATCTTGTGCTGTGCAGTTACAGCTGTCCATTTTGTGTGTAACACTACAACTTCCTATTTGGTGCTGCAATCAGTCCACGCCCTATACGACGTGTTTATTTCGATCCTGGTTCATATGAATCATCATCATCGTCATCATCATCAAGTCGTGCCATTAGCACGGATATCCCTGACCCTCTCTCGCCACTTTTCCCTATCGTCCATCGCCTCTGGCAGGTCTTCAGGGCTACATCCCGTATCCTCACATAGCTGCTGAATATATGTTCGTGCTAGTCGTCCTGCTTTTGCCCGGCCATATATGGGTGTCCATAGGAGTACGTCACTTATGAGCTCGTCCCTGCTTAATTTGATGACATACTGCTCCGACACTGCAATACAGTTCATGTGAATACAAAGTGGAAAACAGAAAAAAAAAGAAAGAAAGAAAACGGGAAAAGAAAAGTAAAGGACTTAAAAAAAGGAATAGAAAGGAATCTGTAAAAATACCCCGAAAAATACATAAAGTACAAGGAAGAGAAAACCCTCGACGAAGAAAAGGAAACAAAGGCGATCAAACAAAAGAAAAACGAAAACGATATAGACGGCCTAACGACTAAGAATTATGCAAACTGGACTTTGGTTCGTAAAAGAGATAAAACAGAGGAAAAGAAGATGTGATAGCGTCATAAAGAACATGAAACGACAATAAAGGAAGACATGAAGAAGCAACAAGAAAAGCAAAAGAAAGAAAAAAGAGAAAAACAGAGGAAATACATATACATGATGCCGTGATTTTGGTTAGTTTTTTGGATTTTATGGCATATCAGCCGTTTTAGGTTATTTAAGGCCAAATCCATTTTCATACAATTAGTTCTATTTCAAACATATCAGTTTAGCATGGGTACATTGTTTAATTGTACAAAAGCATTTCTATTTCAAGTTATTTAATTTAGTCAAACTGTTCTAATTAGACCATTCAGTTTAGTATAAGTATAGATTTTGTCCACACACAGTTAAATGTCATAACAGTCCTATTTCAAACAATTTAGGTCAGCATAAGTACAATTTCAATGTCAAAGACAGCTCAATTTCAAAGAGTTCAGTTTAGCATAAGTATAGTTTCAAAGTTAAAACATTTCTATTTTAAACAATTCCGCTTAGCATCAGTATGCAGTTTAGATGTGAAAACAGCCAAATTTCAAAAAGTTCAGTTTAGCCTAAGTACACAGTTTAATCGTCAAAAACATTTCTATTTCAAGCTATTCTGTTTAGTCAAACAGTTCTAATTCAAACAATTCAGTTTAGCATAAGTGCGCAGTTTAGTTGATGACGCCGTGATTTTTTATAGTTAAATTTTGCAATTTTCTGATGTAAGCCTGCAGATTTGTAAATGGCAAAGATAGAGATATGAAGAAATTTTAATCTTGTAAAAGATAAGTTGGAGCCTCTGAATTGACTTGAGGATTAAATATAATTTATAACAGAACTTTTCCTGAAGTCTTTGGGCAGACCCACAGGCATTCGTGTCGGGTCATTTGAAGTCTTTCTAATTGTTCGAATTATAGGGCCATCCCTCCCATGATTTACCTTCTTTGCCGGATTGAATTGATTGCTCGGCGTCTAAGCCGCTCCATGAATAGAATACCCATGGAACCAAGTATTTTTTACACCTGCAGCGCATGAGTCTCGATTCGTGCGTGGTCCCACCTATAAAATAGCCTTGTATCTTATTCTGACATTCAGAGAAATCAGATACCTGCCGATTGTTATGATTGTTATGAATTTGAAAATTATTATGGCTGTAATGTTACATAATAGATCGGTGAGTTCTTTTTTTTTAACATTTAGTGTATCATTCAAAGTAGGTGCAGACCCGTTAAGCTGAATATTGATTAGAAAGATAGAGAAAGTTTCACCAATTTGAGAACAGTCGTTGTACTCCGGGTCAATCTGAGACTATGGCTCTTCCACCAGGAAGGATTTGGAAATAAATAACCCACGAAAACTGATATACCACTAAACAAAGAAAGCAAACCAAACATAAATGTACTTGGAGAGACGAATAAAAACAATAAATAGATAATATTAAGAGTAAATTTACAATATAAAAGAATAATATCAAAATTGTAATATAAAAGAAACGACAATAAAAATGCCATATAACAATATATGGGTAAACTAACAAAATTTTCCATATATTGGGAATATATTTTTAGGTGGGTTTTATTGGATTATTTCTAACAATAGGTTCCACAGTTTTCTAGTTCGGATAATGATTCAAAAAGATAATATAGATGATAAAATTTCAGAAACAACTTTTTTATAAACACAAAGAAAGGATAGAAAAAATTACAGGTCGTTGTTCAGTTGAATTTCTTGGGTAATTCCTTGCTAATTTAGTTACTTTTTAGTGTTTAAGGGAGTGAGTGACGAACCCTTTCTGCTGGATATCATTTTTCTGCCTGAACTGTCGGGCCACCGAGTTTTCACTGAGCGTTATTACTAGCTGCCGATAACTAGTATGCGGCAACTTTTGGTGGCTTATCTCCCACGCTCACTTTTCCCTTCTCCTTTCTAAAAGCGCTAAAATTGCTATTAAAAGTCACATGTGGTCAGTTGGGTTTATTGTTAGAAATATATTTTTATAACAATTATAATGAACAGTTAATTTGATAAATTAATGATTTCTTAGCATTAATCTCGAATCAACTAATACATGAGACCAATGTAAACATAAGTATACCTGGTATACATTTATGCAATTTATTTCTTTAATTGAGGGGGCGATGGTATAACTCTTATCATCGTAGGAAATTGGTTATACGATTTCAAAACATGGACGAGGCTGTTTGATTCGCTTTATGCTAAGACCCTTGGAAAAGGTATGAATCCATCAACTTTGGGTAGATATCATAGCATAATGTGTTAGGCAACAGTCTAGGAAAATGTCAACTAAGCAGAAAACTTAACTAAAATTAAACGAAATCTGAAAATTCAAAAATCATAGCAGACGATTTTAGGCAACAGTCTAGGAGAAGGACATTTCTAAATTCAAACGAGCGGTACTCCATTTAAAAAACTGGCCTTGTGCCACATCCTGCACAAGAGATTGAGTAAATTCATACTTCTATAATGATTATGCTTTGTGTTTTAGCATTTTAAAACAAGAATATAAACATTCGATTATTCATTCAATAACACAAAGAACGTTATTATTTGAATTCCATATCTTTGAAATGTGTTTAAAGTATGACTTAATTTTTTTCTTCGTAATTCTGTTCCCACTGAAGCATTATTCATCGTTCTTTTTTTTGAGGTTGATCATGACTACATTTTCAAAATCTCGTTTACGATGTTCTGAATAGCATGGAAGGATTTACGGAGGACACTAAAATACGGAGCTGCAAATTTGTATTTCCAAATCTGTTAAGAGTGGGCGTGGGAAAGAAAACAGAAAAGGAGTGAGTCGGCGGCCGTATGCAACGTATTAAAGACGGTCAGTTGAAGACCAGATACAGCATTGTGAAGACAGCGGAAAGTTGCAGATAACCCATTTTGGAGTGAGCTCCGAAAAGAGGGCCTCACACTTGACGCGAGCTTCTGAAGTCGAAACCACCGAACAAGTACAGTTAGAGCTATGTGTGTGAAACATAATTCAAGGTCAGTGTCTGCCTTCTCTCTCTCCTTGCGACATTTTGTTTTTCTTTGTCTAGTTTACGCGGTCGACTCAGCTTTCATACGCTATTTCTCTCTTCCCGACGACTACTAAAAAGTGTAGAAGCAAATAAACTTTTATATTGGCGGACAAGACGGGTTTTTTTTGTGTTCGCAACTTTTTTCTCACGGCGAGGTCATCACAAGGTCTACCTGACACTTAAGATGTTATTAACAGGTTATCGACCATATGGAAATCTCATATCCCTGATAAAATTAAACGGAACTTCTTTAAAATTGTAGCTGTGTCAGTGCAATTGTATAGTTGCATTACCTGGACATTAACGAAGTGATTGGATATAATTGGGAGATGAGGAATATATTAGAACGCTGCATACAGTTTTGAACGAATCGTGGAAGCAAACAAAAAATCAGCTGTTGGGTCACTTTCCTCCAATCTCCCAAATCCACCAAATAAGACGAGGAACACATGCTGGAGAAGCAGGAACGTTGTCAAGTGGACTCCTACATAAGGACACAAAAACATTGGTTACCCAATGTGTTGCAATAATCAAATCTGAACGGACACTGGATGATGTCTAGATGCCTTATCAAGAACAATAGTTGATGAAGATGGATGGTAAAAGAGAGGAAAAGGAATTCGTGATATTTCCTATTTACCCAACCCCTCCGCTCGGGCAGGATAGGACACAAGGTCAATTTTTTAAGCGGAGTTTAACAGTTTTGAATTCAGAGTTTTCCTTCTCCTAGACTAGTTGCCTCACCAAGGCTGAAGAACCTAGTCTGTCCTACTATTTACCCATATCTGAAGGAATTCGTGGTTATAGGCAGGACTTGATGATGTTGATAATGACGACATTTCCATGATAACGTCTCGCCTTCTATTTAGCTGACTCTTTGGGGTATTTCTTCTTCAAATTCTAAATGATGTCTAAGCAAGATGGCGATCGTTCACCGACAAAAATATCAGTACTGAATTAAAGTCGTAATCTTTTGGTGGAAAGAAAAAAAATGAATTAATATTAATCATTGTCTACTTACTTTTTTTTCTAAAAAGATGCAAAATTATTTGCTTGATTAGAAAGCAAAAGAAAATTCCGGTTTTGTCAGACAAAGTAACAAGTCATCTTATCTATCTCAAGTGCGAAAATAGTCACAAATTTGTCAATTAAAGAAAAGAATCAACGCTTGTAAGTGGTAGTAATTAATCTTATTTGGCGCCCAAGAATTTGATAATGGTATTCCATTGATTCTTCATATCTTTTGAGAATTGATTTAATGACGAACATCAGACAATAGTAATTCAATGAATATAATGTCGAACGACAAAACACACACACACACACACACACACACACACACACACACACACACACACACACACACACACATATATATATATATATATATATATATATATATGGGGGTTGAACCGAGTAGAAAAGCGGAGGATTTCAAAGCAAAAATAAGAATGTCCTGATCTCTATAAACGCATTTAATGGAAAAAAATCTCTGAATGACAAGACATATAAATGCACAAATGAAAATATATTTTATGGACTCCTTAGAAAGAATATTGATTTAACAGAGATATTTATTCTTTAAACCCTAGACAAAACATTATTTTTTTTAAACATACAGAAATGTTTTCATATATAATCATTCTACATCATACGTAAGTCTTTGTGCCTGTAGACTAAAATTTATTCAGAATATTTAGTCAAACCTATATGAAAACATATATACGTGTGTGTGTGTGTGTGTGTGTGTGTGTGTGTGTGTGTGAACAAGGTAGTTTGTGGTAGATATAGTCAGTGGTTCTTGATGGCTGACACTTTAAATATATATATATATATATATATATATATATATATATAGAGAGAGAGAGAGAGAGAGAGATGTACAGGGATCATTCAAAAAGTTATACATCTCACTTTGATTTTAGATTTGTCGCATTTGTCATACATCTATCCTTTTCGTATGGACCTCAGCAGAACAGCAATTAAGTCGTAAAACTGAATTAATTTTTTAAGTGGTAGTGTGGTGTCACAAGAAATATGTCCAGCTTTTTCGTTTCTTTCTGTGTGAGGCTTAGAACCTTTTAAACGGCCCTCACACACACACACACACACACACACACACACTCATATATATATATATATATATATATATATATATATATACGATGATCATCAAGTTTCCAGACTTTTTTCTTATGGGCACTTTTATTGATAGTACACACATGAAACTCTAGTCCCCTTCGAAGTAATCTCCTCCGTCTACAATGCACTTGTTCTACCGTTCCAACAACTTCTGCAAGCCCCCATGGAAGTCCTCTTGTATGAGCGTGTCACTGAACTTCATCACAGCCTCTTTCATCTCCGCAATTGTCTCATAACGACAACCTTTGAGCTTAGGGAATAAGCAAAAGTCACAGGGAGCAAGGTCTGGAATATAGGGAGGCTGAGGAACTGTCTTGATGCCAATCTTGGTTAAATAGTCTGTGAGTAGGATGGAATTGTGGACTGGTGCATTGTCACTGTCTAGATTTGAAGAGTGTTGGCCTCTTGCGACGGAATCTCTTCCTGAACTCCCTTAAAACCTCAACAATGTAACCCTAACCCGAACACTAACCCTTTGGCCAATCAACTCTGCTGTATTGACTTCCTTCCTCTTCCCACACCTCTCATCATCCCTCAAAGACTCCCTGCCTTCCTTGAATCTCTTATGCCACTCAAAAACTGATGCTCGATTCATGCAAGATGGTCGAAATGCAGTATGAAGCATTCCATATGTTTCCGAGGCATTTTTTCCAAGTTTAAAACAGAATTTGATTGCATGTCTTTCTTCTAAAGTGTCCTCACGTCTAGATTGGATTTTTGAAATTCACCAGCTGTGACAATCCGGCTTTTGTAGGGTGTATTCCAAATGCTGCTGTAGCTGTTCATTAGAACCTGAAATCATAAAAATTGGTCAGTCATCTCATAAGATGAATTGCAATAATATACTGAATTTTCAAGAGTCTACGACAATTCTAAATGCCAGTACAAAAAAAAGTCTGGAAACTTATTAAATGCCCCACGTACATATATATCATTCTACAGACAAACAGTTTCGTTGTATCGCTACTCATCAGTGTGACTAGCCACAAGAGATGCTTCAAGCTAGGATTGAAAACCGTCTGACTTTACTCCAGTTGGATATCTTACCTCAGACCATCTGCACCTTCAACGTGAGCGAAGAAATTTGTAAGGTGAAATAATTATTTTTCTTTGTTTACATATATGCTTAACGGCACCGGAGTGCTGAATTCATACGAAGAGTTTTGTATTATCCTAGTAGCAAGCGTAACTCCTTGCCGGAGTACTCACCACGGGACATGGCCGTGTGTTGCGGATGTGTGTGTTGTCCTTGATTGGTAAAGTTTTACCCTTTAACTCATTCAGATTTTTTATTCTTTTTTTCTTTTTTCTTTTTGGCGAATACATGTGACCCGCCAGAAAAAAAATCCGCAAAGAAATATTAAAAAACAAACAAACAAACAATATTTTAAAATTTAGGTGGGGATCACTTTAAATCTAACATAAAATGATCACCCACTTCCAAACCAACAATCATTACTGACGACCAGAGATAACAGGAAAGAGATGTGTATCCAAATTTTCATCTAAAAAAAAAACTTATCACATTTTTTTTTCTTTACTTCACTATTGATTATTCTATTGTAAAAAAAAAGGACAAATATAGTTTCCACCGTTTTTTTTTATTTCGTGAAAAAAAAATCCCCATCCCGAATAAGCTTAGTTAACACCTCTACCCCCTCCAACTGATTTCCCTTAAAAAATAGAAAGAAAATTTGCTTGCACGTCCCTTCCACGATTTCTGATCATCAGTAATGCTTGCTGGTCCGGGAGTGCGTGATCACTTTACGTTAAATTTATATAACCAAGGGATCCCCTCCTCCGTATTCTAACATATTGTTGTTGTTTTTTTTAATTTCTTCTTGTCGGATATTTTTTCAGGCTATATTCTATAAATAAAGTAGAATCGGATTTTCTTGTTTTTGCTAAAATCCGATGGGCTAAAAGGAAAAAAATTACCAAGTCGTATCAAAGACACAAATATGGTACTTGATGCCTCCTTGCTTAATACTCAGTATTATCAGGTACGGATCAAGAGTAAGTGAAGCAATCCAGGAAAAGGAGTAACGCCCTCTTATACACCTCGCTGTGGTAGCTATTGAAAAGGGAGTCTTCGGGTCACCGTCGACTGCGGCCAGCCAACTTATATATATATTGTCATCCAGAGACAGACTGTTTCGTTGTATCACAACAGTTTAGTGTAGCTAGACACGTAGGATGTTTGAAGCTTTGATCGAAATCCGTCAAATATTATGTTGGACTTAGTATCATACCGCTCAGCCAACAAGCAAATCACGTCAGCTCGGGAATTATAAGGCATTAAGTAGTAGCTTCCGTTTGGTTACATTTATACCTTACCAGATTCTAGAGTACTCAATTCATTCGAAAAGCTTTGCCTTATGCGAGTGGTAGCCGTAAATTCCTTCGCCAGAGTGCTTAATACCCATGGGGGAGCGTGTTTATATATATATATATATATATATATATATATATATATATATATGTGTGTGTGTGTGTGTGTGTGTGTGTGTATTCAAATGAAAGCTTCTACATAATGTCTAATAATTAAGGAGCTGATGTATGTCGACTGTTGGCTAAGTCTAACGTAAAGTTTGGCGGGTTTCGAACCCTGCTTCAAGCGTCCTACGTGTCTAACCACGTTGAAAAATTGTGATACAACGAAAGAGTCTGTCTGTGGATGACTATATATATATATATAGAGAGAGAGAGATTAACGATGATTAATTTTTGTCCGTAAGAAAAGACTATTTTTACCAATGTTTTGCATATTATTTATCATCATCATAATCATGTCGTGCCGCTAACACGGATATCCCTGACCCTCTCTCGCCACTTCTCCCTATCGTTCATCGCCTCTGGCAGGTCTTTAGGGTTACATCCCGTATCCTCACATTGCTGTAGTAAGTATCTTCGAGCTGGTCGTCCTGCTTTTGCCCTGTCATATGTGGGGGTCCATAGGAGTACATCACTTATGAGCTTGTCCCTGCTTCTCTAGCAGTGTCCTGCGTGTCTGGTTCGTCTAGCTTGGATAGTTTTCGTGATGGGAGGCAGGTGGCCGTATAGTTGGTGTCTTGGTGGGTGTTGCTGCCAGGACTTGTTCAATATTGCTTGCAACATTCTTGTGTAATTGCCGTCTAGTTTCTTCTCCAGTCGTATAGTTAGCGTCCAAGTAGTGCATCCATATAGCAGTATCGACACGACCGCTGCCTGGAAGAAACTGCGTTTTATTTTATCGGTTAGGTCTGATTTCCATATGACCGAAAGCCAATCGATAGTTGTCCATGCCTTCGTTAACCATGTGTCGATGTCTTTTTCGGTTGATGAGACGCTGCATCCTAGGTAGGTGAATTTGTCTACGAGTTCCAGAGAGGTTCCGTCTAGTGTAGAAATGTCACCTGTTTGATTATAGCACATGTATTCAGTTTTGTGTGCATTGACATAGAGGCCAATGCCTGCGGCGGCTCGTTCCAAACTATGCAGTGGTGTTTCGACTTGGTATTCACCTGTTTCGCTATGTTGCATGTTTATCTTACCAACTAACGGACTTACAGTTACTCACTTTTGATCATTTACGCTAATTATTATCATATATACAATCGAATATAAATAAGTACACCACAAAAATGTCAAGCTAATTTTCTCTTAAAGAAAGATACTTGAATGTTTTAATTTGTTGTTGAAAAAAAAACCGTAATTAATGAGTAATATTTAAGACCAAACTCTAATGTTGTGAAAATAAAACCACGAAGATATAAATAAAGAACGTACTTATTTTTTTGAATGATCCATATCCAGCAGAAAATTGGAAAAGTAAACAGTTGCCAAATAATTACTTATAACGTGCAGATATTGCAAATTCAAAAAATCGCGACAAAACCATATTTCGTGATTTCCCTACAGAAAAGCTGGAACATTGTAAATAATAGCATTATGCAGACGTAACAAAACATAAGAATATGTAGCAATCTCTCTCTCTCTATATATATATATCTATATACTTTGGTGTGGTAAAAATTTTGCAATATTGTGCTAACATATGGGATAATTCTGCAGTTCCAGATTGTTTTTTCTGAGGTCACGAACTACGGTTGACTGTCAGATGCCGAGCTGCCTTTATATTCTCCGTGTTCTTCTCACTGGATTTGCTTCTATGTCTTTGAGCACTGCCTCGGAATCCACGGTTTTAAACCGACGTGACCTTGTCTGATCGAGGTGCTTGCAAACCGAGAGAAATATCTAGAACCATATTCGGTGATCTGCTGCGCTTATAACTCTCACACAACATATGGTTTCTGTTACTTCCGCGACAATATGACCCACCTCAACTTCATAAAAACAGAACTTCCTCAAATAGACTCTGCTCTATGTTCATCTGAGCGGCTTTCAAATCTGACAGGAAGTGAAGCAATGTACTCGTGAGGTACGAACCACCAACTACCACGTAACAAAATATTACAAACCTGTGTCTTACACAACTATATATATATATATATATATATATATATATATATATATATCAGATATTTAAAAATGAGTTATCATTTGAGATATACAAATTATTTCAGGAAAATATCTTTAATTTTATTATGGGATAACGTGATAATTACCGTTCGAATGATCTCAACTTTTAACATGTGTTCAATAAAGTCACAATTTCATGTTCAATGTAATCATCATTATTTCGCGTTGTTATTTGGTTTGGTTTGGTTTGGTTTCTTTGTTTAATGGCATATCAACCTTTATATAATGCTAAAGCCATTCTCCTAAAAGAACAGTAGTGGTACTATTTAACCTATAGCTGGGAGGTGTCCGTGGTGTATTGGTTCTCGTCGTACGAAATGAACACGGCGAAACGAGTTCAAATCCTGGACGGGACTGATTGCATTTCACATTGCACTAATACCCTTGGGAAAGGTATGAATTCAATTATTCTCCCTCCATCTATGGGTAAAATAGTAGGGCAGACTAGGTTCTTCAGATTTGGTGGGGCAACTAGTCTAGGAGAAGGAAAACTCTGAATTCAAACCTGTTAAACTCCGCTTAAAAAATTGACCTTGTGTCATATCCTGCCCGAACGGAGGGGTTGGGGAAATATGTATAGCTGGGAGGATAAGGGGTGTCATACATCTCCAAATTTGCCCGAAAGTGAACGTAATAGCTCGACTGGAGTTCAAACTCGCTTACAACAATTTCGCAGTCCATCGCTTTAACAATTACACCATGAGGATACTCCCGCGTTGTTATTTGTTAGGCATTGCGATGTAATTACTTACATAAATGGGTCAATTTTGGAGCGCTATAATCGTAACGATTATTGTAAAGATGTAATCAGCGATTTAAGTTCTAATCTTAGACAAGGCTTTTAGCATTTCTCTTCGTGCTAATGCCCTAATCTTAGGCAAGGCTTTTAGCATTTCTCTTCGTGCTAATTCATCTTTTATCTCACTAAAGTTATTCTATTAAGTGGGTTCATGATGGGAGATTACTTATAGTGGTACTATTTAACCCATAGTTGGTCGGGGTAATAGAATTCAGACCTTTCCTAAGATCCTGATAGTGAACCCAATGGCGCGGTTGGATTTCGAACTCATTTACTCCGCCGTCAAAGTCGAACACGTTACCCACTACACCACGGCGACTTCCCTGATAGATTTATTTGTATCCATATTTACCAACTCCTCCGTTCCGGCAGGACTAGATTGAAACAACAATGACAAACTAAAACAATCTTGTTATAGCAAAATAAAAAATGAATGCTCCCTAGGGAATAATTTTAACCTAATTGATATCATATATCCACATTTACCAATCCCCTCCGTTCGGGTAGGATATGACACAAGGTCAGTTTTTAAGCGGATTTTAACAGATTTGAATTCAGAGTTTTCCTTCTCCTAGACTAGTTGCCTCACCAAGGCAGAAGAACCCGGTTTGTCCTACTATTCGCCCATAGCTGGAGGGAGAATAATTGGATTCATACTATGTGAAATGCAATTAGTCTCGTCCAGGATTTGAACTCGCGTCATCGTGTCCATTTCCTACGACGATAACCATTGCACCACCCTTTTTTGTATCATATTTTTCATGTTTACAGTTATAATTTTTGGTGTAATTTTAGTTCTCTCTCATTTGAAATTCTCTGCGTACATCCGCGTACACACACACACACACACACACACACATATATATGCATGCATCTTGGCGGTGCACGTTGTGTAATGGTTAAAGTCAAAGTAAATAGACACGGTGACCCGAGTTCAAATCCTGGGCGAGTCTGCTTGCATTGAACTGTGCACTAATACTCTAGGGGAAAGCTATGAATCTAACTGTTATCTCTTAAGCTAAAGGTAAATTAGTAGGGCAGTCTAGGTTCTTTATGCTCAGTATGGCAAATGGTCTTGGAGAAGGAAATAAATGAATTCCGCATGAAAAATTTGTCATTGTGTCACATCCCGCTCGTGCTGAAAGGTCGCTCAATACATACACACATACATTTAAAGTACCTATGTCCACATATCTGTACATATACGTTCGTCTCTACACACACACACATATATATATATCATCATCATCATCATCATGTCGTGCCGCTAGTACGGATATCCCTGACCCTCTCTCGCCACTCCTCCCTATCGTTCATCGCCCTAGGCAGGTCTTCAGGACAACATCCCGTATCCCCACATAGCTGCTGAATGTATGTTCGTGCTGGTCGTCCTGCTTTTGCACGGCCATGTGTGGGGATCCATAAGAGTACATCTCTTATGAGTTCGTCCCTTCTTCTCGAGCAGTGTCCTGCATGTCTGGTTCGTCTAACTTGAATAGTTTTCGTGATAGGTGGCTGGTGGCCGTACAGTTGGTGTCTTGTGGGGTGTTGCCGCCAGGACTTGTTCAAGATTGCTTGCAGCATTCTTGTGTAATTGCCGTCTAGCTTCTTCTCCAGCCGTTATGTATACTAACGATAATTACTTTGTCAGTTCCTGACTCACTAAGTAATTATCGTTACTATTTTGTTCTACTAAGTATTGAGCACTTTTTGTATTGTAGCTTAGCAGCCCTAACGGTGTGTTTTTTTTCTTTGACCAACCAATTGCGTGTCGTTTGATTTTTTTTTTTCAAATGGTATGATAAGGTTGGCATTTTCTTTTTTTTTTTTTCCAATATAAATTTTTTCCAGTATATATTTTCCCCCCTTGACAGTGATTCGTTGTATATTTTCATCTTCAAATCACTTGCCGTTTTTTTCTTATTATTTAATATATATATATATATATATATATATGCTTCGGCTATACATATACATATTCAAGTAGAGATGCATATGCTTTATTATATTCTAATGCACAGAAGCAGAATTTCTGACAATGTCTTAAACAGAATCCTATATTTTTATCTGGAATTTCATTCAAACTTCAGATAGTAGTGAGAAATACACAACCACCCCACTCTCAAAAAACTTATTCGCTTAAAACTTCGTAAACATTAACCATATTTTATATGGATTTGAATAATCTCAACTTTTAATCAAATATTCTTGGCTTTATTTATTATCTTACAATACATTATTATAAACAGTGTCTGGGGATTTTTTTTTCATGGAAAATGCTTTTGGAATCTTATAGAGATATTATTTTGAGTGGTATTGATCATGTTTACGTAAATAATTCTCGGAATTATCCAAATTTCTTCAAGAAGTATAAAACGTTTTCCGTGTTGATATATTCAAGTTGATATTTTATGTAATTTACTGTAAGAAAGCATTGTATGATGAGAGAGAAAGTCTACATTCTTTGAAAAAGTGTTTAATAGACTGTCTGACATGCTATATACTCTCTGGTCGAAAAAGATAATACACACAGTATTGCTTTGTGTAGAAACACTTCAAATTAATGACTGCACTATACATTAGAGTTTTCAGGTTATGATCCTAAGCTTCATTTGTTGGTTAGGGTGAAGTTTTGGAGTTCTATGAATGGTTTGGTTTGGTTAGATCTGGCGTCTTCGTTTAATGGTATATCAATCTTTGCAGGTTATTTAATGCCAAAGCCATCCTTCTAGAAAAACAGTAGAGGTACTATTTAACCCATAACTTGGAGGATAAGGGGGTCCATACCTTTCCCAAGGGTATTTGTCCGAAAGTGAACGTAATAGGGCGACTGGAGTTCGAACTCGCTTATAACGATTCTGCAGTCAATCACTTTAACTATTACACCACGGTGACAACCCTGAACTCTAGGGAGTGTGGAGTACCATTTAATTGTGATTACTCACGATTCCATTTAGACCTAGAATGATAGTGCCAGTTAGAGTCCCATTTACGACTTAAATGGATCAGTTTAAAAATTATTTCTATCGTATAGGATCGTGGTAAATATAAGCCTCTTCAGAAATATCTATACACATAATTAAATATAAATATACAATGAACCCAATTCCATAAGTTGTGGACATAAAGTGACGCTAGACTGATTAACATGCCATTAAAACCAATCAATCAATCCGTGAATCAGTCAAGTAAACTGATCCCTAAAAATTAGACACTTCATAAAACCATCTTCATTTACGCAATCCGCTAGCATTTCTCCTGTATTTTATTCACTATACTGTGACAATTTATATTGCAACATTGTTCCATTACGAATAGAGTTAGTCAGACTTTAAAATCAGCTCTCAGAATTCTAGCTTTTTATCTGGGATTGAACTCTGAACTCTGACCGTAGTTAGAAATACACGACCACTTCACCCACAAAAAGTTAATTGCTGAAAACGTTGCAAACTTTTGCCTCATTTTATATGAACTCAAATTATCTCAATGTTCACTCAAATATTCCTGACACTGTTCATTATTTTTTCTGACCCACAACGCTGTAGTAATGTTAATGAATCGAAGGCGTTGTATAGATAAATCGATACTTTTTTTTTAATATCAATAAAGTTGGCTTGGCTACAAAAACCAAGATAATGGCGTACAACTACATAGAATTTTGTGTAACACCGGACAAATAGTAGTTCCTGATTTCTTGAATCTTCATAAAAAAGAAAATAATAATAAAAGAAAATCCTTGAAGGCCAATGTCTGTGCAGATATCACAATGTGGCTTCGTGATTTGTGGGACTAAATTGATGCTGAAACTATGTGAAAGTGCTTGGTTATAAATCTCCAATGTGTAAATAGACGACAAAGGACTAGAGAAGCTGAAAGGGGTCATTAAAGCATCATCCTAGATTAAAATTTTCAACAGAATCACCAAGAGGAAAGAAAGTCAGTCTGACAGAGAGTATAAAAAAAGAGAGAAAAACGTTCAGGTGATTGAAATGAGAGGGACTCATTTCGACAGAAGTAATCTGCAAAAGCGAATAATTCCTAACGAGTGGAGCGTACTTTATTGCGTGGAAGTTTTCCAGACCCTCAAAACGCAAACGGCGATGTCTCTTGATCCAAGTCTCAAGTGAATAATCGAGTGAACCATTACCGGTGCATCAAGGTTATCTCCCTTTTATAGGTAAATCTTTCATCTGAACAAGTCTCATACGCCAATTGTTCGCTTCCACGATAATGAAACGAGAGAAATTTCGACTTATTTCCCTTGTTGATTATAAAATTGATCTTGCCAAAGTATTATATACGATTATAAATTTGAAAAGACCAAGTAATCCGAAGCATGTTCAGAAAGTATTGAGACTTAAGTACATTTAACCAAAACGGAATAGAACAATGAAGGAATTGGTTGGGTTTTATGGCATATTAACTCTTGTAGGGTTAATTAATGCCACAACCAGTTTATACGTATATATCTAAGATAAATGATTTGTAAAGGAATAGTTTGATGGTGAAATTTAAAACAAGACAGAGATCATTTGGTTGCACACAGTTAAATCATTTTAAGTATTCCTATCTAATACGAATAATGATGTTTAATTATAATCGTTTGTTTGCACATAGTTACATGGTTTCAAGTATTGTTATGTAACGCTAACAACTCGATTTAACATCAGTCATTTGTTAGCAGATAATTAGATGATTAAACAGTTCTAATTAATCCTAAAAAGTACCACCGTACCGGGTAGAGGGGACCTGGGAGTAATGACAATAAGTGATACTTTACTTTCCCCAAAGGTCCACTACTGGAGCCTTATGCAAGTTAGGATCCTATCCAGAACACAGCAATAAGTAAAATAGAATATATATATATATATATGTGTGTGTGTGTGTGTGTGTGTGACGGAGAGAGAGAGGGCATGTATGTATGCTGATAGGTCAAATGAACAAAAATGGTTTTATTCTAAAAAGGGAAGAGCCATAAGATATTTCACAGTAACTATTACTGATGTTGACAAAACATGATCTGGCGCTTCTTGTAAATACACCTGCTCAACACGAAGATCTACTCCATAGCTAGTGGCATGGGCTTCATCATTGACTCAGATTCGTGAATTTTAAACAAGACGTATCCTTATTATTATTTAAAGGCATGCCTCAGAAATTAGTAAACCAATTCATGTACCTTGGTAGAAATATCTCATTTAGTGACAGAAATTTAATATATTATAATAAAATTAAATATCAACTGTTTCTTATTGGTTATCGACACTATTGAGATATCTCTGATAAAAAAAAAAACGGGAATTCTTCCAATCTGTAGCCAACTCAGTACTAGAGTATGTGTTGCATATTGGCCCACGACAGAATCGTCAATCAAGAGATGCACCTGTGTAAATAAGCGGAAGGGCGGAAACAGGTGCATCCGGTCGAATATATCGGAATATCACTTTGACCTGTGGACGTGGTTGAATTCGATGCAGATTCGTACGCCCACAGGAAGCAGGTGGAAGTAAAACAATTATATAACCAGGTGCCAAAGACGGCTTGAGTCAGTTGGTGTTCGAGGCAGTCAGTTTGAGGAAGTCAGTTCCAGTCGCAGTTGGAGATAGGATACCCACGGAGTGAGAACCAGCTCCAGACAGAGGGCTTGGGCCCTCAGTGATCCCGGTTGAGCAGCCCAGCTAGAATGCGAAAGAAATGCTGCTATGGTCAGAGGAACTTGGGGTCAATATGTGGCAGTCTGTCTCCGTCTCCAACTCACCTCTCACACACAACCAACATCAACCCTTTCGAATAAAGTGTGAGAGGTATATTTTTATAAAGAAGTATTTTCGTTATGTTCATTGAAGTCGTCATTATGTTTCTGCTTACATCTGCATGTATATGAGTATACAACATATGGTTGCCCCACTGGAATTCTCAAAGAATGTTCGGTGAAAAAGCTAGATGGAAACAACACAGGAATTCTGCATGTTGTTTTCAACAAATCTAGGAAGCAGCACTCCAATAAATAGCTGAGGTAGAGCCACCTACCTCACATCTCACAGACCATCTAATTAAGACTCGCAAAATATGCTAAGCACTGCTGGTGAAGCAAGGGCAGAATTTTGAGTGAAGTTCTCCAATGGGCTCCCACACACGGACACACCAGTGTCGGGCAAGTAGCAAAAATTTACATTTATGAGCTTTGTGTGGACACTGTGTGCTGTGAAGAGGACCTACCTAGAGAAATGCCTACAGTTCTAGAGCACTGGAGAGAATGGAGTTCTCTTTTATTGCGATTACATCCAGGTCTATTTTGGTCAGGATTACTAGTGCCTATTGTAGTCCTATGTAAGAGTCGAATAGATCTGTTTAAAAATTATTTTTGCCCAGTCGGGGTAAGATTCCGCCAAAGAGTTTCCTGGATATAGCACTAAACAATCTGATGGGGACGCTTCAGTAATGGTGGAGCTTTGGAGAATGAAGAGTACCTCTTGATTGCATTCGCTCCCACGTCCACTCTAGCCCGGAGTGGTAGCACCTGATTGGGTCCTATCTATGGGTCAAATAGAACTAAACTGTGTACCCATGCTAACTTATTTGAAAATGAATTATTTTGACAATTATACCGTGTACTTAGGCTAAACTGATTTGTTTGAAATGGAACTGTTTTGTATGCTAAACTGAATAATGTAAAATAAAACTGTTTTGACATTTAACCGTGTGTTAGCAAATATTTTACCTATTAGGGGTTTGAAATAAAACTGTTTATTAGAGTAAAAATGGATTTGGTATTAAATAGCCTATACAGTTTTGTATGCCATAGAACCAAACAAATAAAAAATTATTTTAATTGATTAGTAATACGTGGAAACCAAAAATCATGTGCCGACGAATTATTATTATAATTACATATAATTATTGATATTGATACTGGGTCATTAGGCTAATGAGATAAGTATTCACTAAAGGTCTTAGAGACCGAGGTTTAATCCGACTCAAAAAATGGTATTTGATGTCGCCTTGCTAAGCACTCTGCACTATAAGGTAAGAATCAAAGGTAAAGTGGAGAAATCCTGGAAATGGAGTTGCGCCCTTCTCTACACCTCGGTGTAGTAGCTGTTGAAAAGGGATTCTGACTTCCATAAGATCGATAACCTATCAATAGCAGTTCATGTCTTCGCTAGACACACATTGATGTCATTTTCAGCAGATGAGACGTTGCTTCCGATGTAGGCAAATTTGACAACTAATTTCAGAGAACCCACATTTATTGTGAAAATGTCACTTTTTTTAGTCAAAACGCATATACTCCGTTATATATATATATATATATATATATATATATATATATATATATATATATATATATATATATATACAGGGGGGTATACTTTCATTACATAAAGAAAAATTGGTCAATACAAATGATGGTATTTACATGTAGTAACGAATGCATTTTATAATTGTAATGCTTAACCTAAAAATTATTAAATGTGATATATATATATATATATATATATATATATATATATATATATATATATATATATATATATGTATTGCATGGGGTGTTTAGGCAGTAGATTCTTTTCGTATGATGGAAAAGTTTAACTCAATATTTAAAAAATTCCTAAATAACAACCCAATTTTCAAGTACAATTCTGCGACAAATTAGATTCTGGTTTTTGCCCACCAGTTGTTGAAAAATAAAGACTCTGAAAAACATACTTATATATATATATATATATATATATATATATATATATATATATATATATATATATATAATACTTTGGATTTAAAACTGATAAAAACCCTCCCAAGCCTGCTGATTTGACAATGTTTGAAGAAGATGTATTCAACACTGCCAAAAATCTGCTTTGTAAATACACAGTTTAAATTACGTAATCTCGCAGTGAAAAAAAAAATCAATACTACCAAATTTCGCAGCATATCATAGAAAGACAATTTACGCACACACACACACACACACACACACGCACACACACATATGTATATATATTTTTTAATTTTCTCAAGAATAATGAAATTTTTTGATGACGTAATGGTCAGGGAAAAATATGTCAATCAGAATATCCAAGGTGTCTTTCTTTTTTTTTAATACATTAATTACATTATAAAACTTATCTACTTATAGTTGCATTCCATGGACTCTAACGGATTGCTGGGAGAAAAAGATGGACTAGAACTACATAAGGTTGCATTATGCTGTTCAAAATAATTCTGTAGCAGCACTATACAAACCATACAAGAAAGACGAGCAGGCCATTGCTGAAAAAATAAAGACCAACTCATTAGTGACGTTCTATAGATTGGTACACCGGGACACGCCAGTGTTAGACTACCAACAAAAACTTTCACTGTTAAAGGGTTTCAAGTACTCTTGTCTAATTTAAACACTTTCATTTAATATTAGTCATTTGTTTGCATACCGTTAAATTGTTTCAAGTAGCACTTTTTAACATTAGTTATTCTATTATTCAATCATTCATATGTAGTATAAATAATTTTCACACATCTGTATCGTTTAAAATAATTAATCATATTAATCTTGTTGTATACCCTACTTATGAACAGTAATGTGTATGCTCTATTCTTCATAAATACGTTGGACATTATTGAGAGGGTTGATAATATATAAGCAGTCACTACAAGGAGCAGTTACCTTCTTCCCGCCTCTGACAAGAAGCGTATTTTGTTAATTTTAAAGAGATTTCAATTTCATTTCCAGTCTCCATTTTCATTGTTTCTCATTCATTAACCTTTTGTTAGGTTACAACAAATGATTGCACAGTTCTATTGGATTCAGAACTGGGAAACTATTTGGCGGAACCAATCTTAGTCAAATTTGACCTTGAGTAATGAAAATGAAAGGTATTATTTATTTCCGAAATCTCCCTAACTAGAGCGTCACTCTAACATGCAATTAAGTGTCACAGCCAAAACATTCGACTTAGCGTGGCATCGTAGCAAAAATGGTGGACTCCGGCCACGAAGTAAGCGGGTTCGAACTTCAATCCTACTTTTATGCTCACTTTCGATCAAATATCTTTGGGAATAATATTAAAATTCTTGTCCCCACCAGCTTCGAGTTAAAGATTACAGCTTCGGTTCCTCTACAAGTATGGCTTTGTCATTAAATAAACCACGAAGGTTGATATGCCATTAAACAAAGAAACTTGAACTGAACAAGAACACACGTTCTTGGTAGGGTGGGATGTCTTTTTGAAAAGATGCAACTGGTATATTCTACAGCCCCGGCAGACAGGACATGACAGGTTATATGTAAACGTTTGAATGCCAATTTCCATGATAAGACATATAATGTCGTGTTTGTCTGCAGTTATCGATTGCACGAAAGAAAATTATCACTTATACTTCTTTGATTCGTTTGATAAATCTATTAACTCTAATTTTAACACTTTGAATTGACAGAAGTCTGAAAATTCACGTAAAATGTGGCAGTATGCGACTTCAATTAATTCAAAATATTTTTCTTGCGTTATGTTTAAATAAAAGGCAATTTTCTATACTTTTTGATTATTTTACAATAACTATATATATATATATATATATATATATATATATATATATATATATATATATATCTTGTTGCATTCAATAAGGTTCCAGACTTTTTGATACCGGCATTTGAAATTGTCGCAGTTATTGCTATACATCTTATGAGATGATTGACCAATTTTTATGATTTCAGGTTCAAATAAACAGCTACAGCAACAATTGGAATACACCCTATTTGTCACAGCTGGTGAATTTCAAAAATCCAATCTGGACGTGAGGACATTTTAGAAGAACGATATGCAATAAAATTCTGATTTAACCTTGGAAAGAATGCCACAGAAACGTATGGGATGCTTCAAACTGCTTTTGAACCATCTTGCATGAATCGAGTATCAGTTTTTGAGTAGCATAAGAGATTCAAAGAAGGCAGGGAGTCTGTGAGGGATGATGAGAGGTGTGGGAGGAGTAATGAAGTGAATACACGAGAGTTGATTGGCAAAAAGGGTTAGGGTTAGGGTTACTATATTGAGGTTTTAAGGGAGTTCAGGCAGAGATTCCGTCGGAAGAGGCTAACACTCTTCAAATCGGCTCAGTGGTAGTTCCACCAGGACAATGCACCAGTTGACAACACCATCCTTGTCACAGACTTTTTGACCAAGATGGGCATCAAGACAGTTCCACAGCCTCCCAATAGTCCAGGCCTTGGTCCCTGTGACTTTTGGTTATTCCTTAAACTCAGAGGCTGTCGTTATGAGACAATTGAGGAGATGAAAGAGGCTGTGCCGAAGGTCATTAACATGCTCACACAAGAGGAATTCCATGGGGCCTTCCAGAAGTTGTTGGAACGGTACAACAAGTGCATTGCAACCGGAGGAGATTACTTCGAAGGTACTTGAGTTTCATGTGTGTACTATCAATAAAAGTGCCCATAAAAAAATTCTGGAAACTTATTTAATGATCCTCGTATATATATATATATAGGAAAAGGTAAAACGGAAGAAAGATAAATGTTGGTATATTTGGTGATTTATTTTATCTTATTCTGTTTTTATTTATTTATTTTATATATTTTATTTTATTGTGGCATTCACATACGCTTTTTTCTTCTTCTGAGACCTTAGAATCTCCCTCAGTTTTCAATACGAAGAATTTGAGCACATCCCAAACTTCTTTTCTAAATTACAATACCCCAACCCTTTCATTCACCGTGCCAAAGCAAAAGCCATGAACATCCAAAAATATACATCACACAATAGTAAGAAGAATAACAAAACTAGCACAGAAATCAACCCGATAAACTAACGTACAACAGTCTGTGTGGACACAAGATGTCGTCGAGAAGATCTGCCGGAAGTGATTGATCATAGGGACGAATGGCAAAAGAGAATCACGGAAATCCGTGCTAGCAACGTGATCTGATAATTCTATTTACCAACCCCTCCGCTCGGGCAGGATATGACACAAGGTCAATTTTTAAGCGGAGTTTAACAGGTGTGGATTCAGAGTTTTCCTTCGACTAGACGAGTTGCCTCACCAAGGCTGAAGAACCTAGTCCGTCCTACTATTTACCAATAGCTGGAGGGAGAATAATTTGATTCATACCTTTCCCAAGAGAATTAGTGCTATGTACAATGCAATCAGTCTCGTCTAGGATTTGATCTTATAATGATGATGATAATGATATACGTAATCAGTAATTTGTATTATTGCTAATTGTTTTTGGTTTTATTTAGTTTGGTCTCGTTTAGTACAAGAACCGTTGTAGGTTATTAATGCCAAATCCAATTTTATACATATAGACAGTTCTATTTCAAATAATTCAGTTTATTAAAAGTATACATTTTTGTTGAATGTTAAAACGGTTCTATATCAAACAAGTCAGTTTAGCATAAGTGCACCACTTCAGTGTTAAATAAGTTTTGTTTCAAACAATTCAGTTTAGCATAAGAACTCAGTTTAGTTCTATTTAACCCATAGATAGAACCCTATCATGCGCTACCTCTCTGGGCCAGAGCTGACCTAGAAGCGTACCCTACATTCCCCAAAGCACTTGCATTACTTGAACCTCACCATCAAATTGATTAGTATCATATCCAGGACAGCCGTTGTGGCGTCTTACTCCTCTGTAGAGAAGCAGTCGGTGTATTCTACAGCATTGGCCGATTGGATCACAGGACACTCATGGCGAGGGTCTTATCCTTCTGTAGAGATTCAGTCTGTGTATTCGACTGGACAAGTTAATATTTTAAAGTTAACGTTTGTAAGAACAAAAACAAAAGCCATCATCATCATCATCATCATCATCCTGAGTGTACGAAGTCCCTTCTCTCTCTTTCTCTCTCTCTATTTCTCTCTCTCTCTCTCTCACACACACACACACACACACACTTAATTTGACCCTATTGTCAGCTCCTCCTGGGAGGTCTGCTCGACTGCATCAATTTTCCGCACACAGCAACTCTGGCGTGTCCATGTGTGTGTGTCTATTACAGATTATTGCTTAACGGTTGGTCCTTAATTCTTCAACCTATATTGGTCGTTTCATATGATGGCTGTCCTCTCGATTTCGAGCGTGACCACCTCCTTTGTCTCATTCCTCTCCCCCTCCCCTACTGCCTCCTTAAATTCTATGTGTTCGTAGGTGACTCTTCAGGCCAGCCAAGCTGCGACAGATTTACCACAGAATTGGCAGAACCGATCAGTTTTGCTTGCAGTGACATTATTTGGGTGCAAGGTAGATTTTACCCATTTACGCAGATGGCTTTTGTGACTAGGAAGAGATAGACACAATTTTCCACATATGTCACAGTTAGCGTGGTGACTTTTTGGACCCGGTGCTGGACCCTGTTCGCCTTTGTGAATTAGGCGTTTGTAAGCGCTGTACTGCATACGGCTATTCTCAAAGGATTCTATGCTTTCGTGAATCAGTTTCCGCCACTTACTTCTATCTGAAGCCATTTTTTCCCATTTGCCCAGATTGTTTCAGGTAATATTTTATTGTCCTTAAATCTCTTCTTCGGTTTGAATGCACTTCTCTTTCCTTACCACATTTTACCATAGAATAATTACCTCAGCAGACGGCCATCATCCATACGCACAATGTGAGCAACCGATCGGAGAGAACTTTTCATTACCATCTACTGGATGCTTGGTAGCCCTGCTTTCCCTAATACTTCTGTATCTGAAACATGGTACTGCCATTTGATATGAAGTATCAGACTCAGGCACCGTTGATGGAAACTCTCAAGAAGTTTGAGTTGGTGTTTATAGAGTGCCCAAGTCTCGCTTGCATACAGGAGGGCTGTCAAAACACATACTTTATACACAATGATTTTTGTATGCAACTTGATACGATGCTGGGACCACACACGTTTATCAAGTGCTGAAAAAGACCGAGACGCCCTTTCAATGCGAAAGGAAACTTCCCTGTCAAGTCTGCATCCCTCAGAGAGGGTACTGCCTAGATATCAAAAATATATATCTCTCACACTCTTTTATATATACATATATATATATATATATATATATGGTACTGCCTAGATATCCAAAATATATATCACTCACACTCTTTTATATATATATATATATATACATTTATATACATATGTATATATATATATACATATATATACATACATATATATACATACATATATATATATACATATATATATACATCCACACACACATATATATATATATATATATATATATAGTTTTTATCTAGCTTTTACTCCATGTGCTTCGTTAGATTCCAGATGGTACAGCAGTACCGACAAAGCCACAGCCTGGAAGAAATCCCGTTTTATTTAATCCGAGTGATTGGATTCCCATATGATAGACAACCTGTGAAAAGTTGCCCGTGCCTTCCCTATGAGTATATCGATGCTTTTTTCAGTAGAGGAGATATTGCTACCGTGGTATATGAACGGGTCAACTAATGTCACAGTCTCGTCACAAAAAACTGAGATTGCTCTATCAGCCTACAAAAATTGTGATGTATCCAATCTTCAAAGTGAGATCATGTGGTCACTAACTCACACACACACACACACATGGAATAATAATAAATATCACTCACCTGTACAAGCCAAAAGTAAGATGGCTGCCTTCTTTTATTTCTTGTAAAGAATACAAGAGTGCACGAAGCCTTATGGTTTTGGGGGAGGGGAAAGGAGCGGTCATGCTTGACTATATTTTCTATGGGGAACCTAGCTAGCCACATTCGCCGACCCATTCAACAATACAATATATAATCACTCGTCCATCGCTATGCACGCAGCAACCACCAAAATACCACATTTGCTCTATGAAAAAGTCCTACTTAAAACCCGAAAGTGGTGTATGATTTTATTTACAATGAATGTTTTTTTTACAATGGATATGATGGGAATGGGAGAAAAAAAATCAAAAAATATATGTACACGAAAAACAAGGAAAAATTCGCCCGTTTCGTTTCCCTCCCATCCCCACGTCTATAAAATTGGAGGCCGACTGTTTTCTGGGCCGAAAAAACCGGAAACAAGCCGGACCTACCCTAGGTGGGACGGGAATCCTAATCTATAGGGGGAAAAGAAATAAAGGGTCGGGCTCGGTATGGGTCGATAGAAGTGGGTAATATGATTTTTTACTTATGAATGTTCAAGATCTTCAATAAAAGCGGACTGGGATACGGGCTGAGGTACAAAAATAATGGGGATAGGGAAGATCTTGAGTGCTGACGACTAAATGACGGGGACAATGACTCACAACATACTGCTAATTAGGTTACAAGGGGAAAAAAATCCTACTTACCAAGGGTAGGGTCCTTAAGGACGCGTACCGTAGACGCCATGGGCCGGCAGAGTAGGGAAGGATGACTCCAACATTGCCCCCTTTCTTACGACTAGGCTCACTGCATTCACCCACCTTTTGCTGAATATTATGCGATCCAAGCGTTTTCTATCGCATCTGATTTTGACCCTCAGCTGATGCCGAAAATACAAAACCAGATCACGATGAGAAAAGTTTGCATCGTCATACAATCCCTTGTTTCGCGTCGTCCAAATCACCATTCGGGCTACAACTAGGATCGCGAGAAATACCACACGCTTCTCACCATGAAACGGAGGAACAACGTTGTCTACGATGTAACCAACGTCGAGCAGCACGAGCTGTTTGGGTTCGATGCGAGCCGTCCACTCCCCGACGTGATCCCAAAACGGGCGGACTCGCTCGCAGTAGTAGAAGGCGTGCTCAGCCGTTTCTTCCAGGCCACTGCTGCAGCGAGGGCAGTCAGGCATGTCCGCCAGGCCCGCTTTGAAGTTCAAGTCGCGAAGGGATAACGCATTCCGAACAAGTCGCCAGGTGAGCGAGAACTCGGAGTTGTTCAAGAAGCTCGATCCTTGCGCCCAATTCCAGTGAGAGCGGATCTCCTCCGCCGTCCAGCCGTGCCGTTCGCTGAGAGGATCAGAAGCGGAACCCACCACTAATTCCCGATACAGTTCCTTCCGAGGCCATGAAATGTCACTCGACCCAAGAAGGTTATGAAGGGTCTTTCGGCACTCGCGGACAAACAGTGCTTCGTCCAAAGGCCTACGTCGACCTTCAGCCTTTGGGTCTGAGTTGAGGCGAGGAAAAGTCCGACTCGCCTTTCGTCTCCACACTGAGTCCCCCGTCAAGACACGGCCCAGATATGCAAGTCTTTCAGCAAGCCAGTGGCTCTCCAGATCAGGCATACCCAGACCCCCGTTGCGGGTAAGTTGGATATAGATGTACGCGGCGCACGCCTCCGCCCTGCCCTTTAAGGATAACCTCCTTGAAAGCCAGATTCCCACCTGAGCATTCACCTTAGCATGTACTTCCGACCAATTTCGCTCCAGTTGGAGGTCGGGCCCAAATCACACCCCAAGGATGCGGATGGATCTGTCACTCTAGCGGAAGACCCCTCCAAGCACCGAGCCGCAAACCTTCGCTTTTGTCAAAATTGACCTTGGCCCCTGCAATCCGCACGTACTCGACAACCGCCTCTTTCACAGCCTCTATATCTAGCCGGCGGGATACAAAGACTGTGACGTCATCAGCGAACTTGGAAACCCTTGCCGCCAGGCGGACAGCAAACGGGATACCGTGAATTGCCGGACTTGTCGCCTCATCCCTAAGCCTGCGCAGGAGGGGCTCCAACGCGAGGACATAAAGACGAGGAGACAGAGGGCAGCCCTGCCGGACCGAACGCTCGATCGCGATCACCCCCCGAACACCTTCCGTTCACCTGCACCACTGCCTGAGGCTTGTGGTACATCATACTAATCCATCTGCGGAACTCCGGTTTGAATCCGGCAGTCTCCAAAACAGACGCCAAGAACCGATGGTCAACCCTATCGAAGGCCTTGGACTGATCTAAACTGATCAGCACGGCTTCGGTGTCGTCTTTTATCCCCTCTAGGACCTCGAGAATCAAGTGCAGGTTGTCCTGGATCGATCTTCCCTTCACAGCAAAGGTGTGTTCGGGGCCGATCAGATCGCTAATGACAAGCTGTAAACGAATCGCTAAGACCCGGGCCAAAATCTTTAACTCTGTGTTAAGCAGAGTTATGGGCCTGTAATCATCTAAACCCTCCCAAACATGCCTGCCACCTTTCTTCAGCAATGTGATCACGCCCTTGGTAACGCTACCAAGGATGGCTCCCTAGGCGAACCAATGGTTGAACAAATCCGTCAGAATAGGTACAAACATGTGCGACATCCTCAAGTACATTTCGTAGGGCAAACCATTTAGTCCCGGCGACTTGTTCAGGCCGACCTGCTTCAAAGCATCATAGACTTCGCATTCAGTAACCACACCCTGGCAACTAGCCGCTTCAGGCGGGGGAAGTCGGTGAGATAGCTACGAAACTCCCGGAGCGGGAGATCAGTGCAGCGGGCAAAGCGATCCCGAAAGTGTGCCCTAAAGGCGTCACGTATATCATGAGTCGATCGCAACAGTCGCCCGTCTGGGGTCTTGACAGAAGCGATGTACCGATCGGGAAACCTTCGCACTTTTTCTTCACGCGCAGTCGCGTTCGATTTCACAGCTTCGTTGAGAACTCTTTTTAGCGTAGATCTAACTACTGATCCCATGTAGCGCTCGCTACTCTCACGCTCAAGGTCCCTCCTAGCTAGCTCTACACCTACGACCCCCCCCCCCAGCCACCGCCCGGGAAAGTCTATCTTCTATAGATTTCGCCTCCGCGGTCCTATCTAGATTGAGCTGTCGACCGTACTTGGTGGCGAAATCTCTAATCCTATGTTTAAGAGAAGCCCACCACCTATTCCCGGTAACCGCCCCCACTAACGCTCGCCCAATTAGGGATTCCAGCCGGTCCCGGAAGTCCCGTATCTCCAGTAAGGAGGTATTGAACTTCCAGTAGCCGGCTAGACTAGGCCTAATAGCTAACCGCAGACTGACACTAACAAGTTTATGGTCAGTCCACGCTATCAAGTGGAACGTGGGACAACTAACGAAATCAATGTCAGCTCGTCTTACTAACATTCTGTCCAAGTAGGAGCCTACTTTGGCAGAGGGCGAGCTATCTAGCCACGTCCACATCTCCCGCCCTGGGTGATCCAGACGAAACCTGTCGACCAAACCATGACGAGTCATGAAGCCAACAAGGCTGCCCCCTTGGAAAAGCTACCCATCTATGGGTCACCTCTTTTATTGAAGAGTGCATGAGCAGCATGTGGAGTGTTTCACTTTACAAGAATGGACCTACCCAGCACATTTGCATGAGTGGTGTCCATTCATCTACTTATTCTCAACCAAATTACTCAGAGAAGTTTTCGACGCCACTCTACTTGAGCTAACCAATATTCTACAAGTGACACAAGCCAAGTTTGGCCCTTTCAACTGGGGCTGTAGAATACATCGACTGCATCTCTGCAGAAGGCTAAGACGCACCTAACGAGTGTCCTGATATGACACTAAACAATCTGATGGTGAGGCTCCAGTAATGCTGGCGCTAAGTGGAATGCGGAGTATCCCTTCATTGACATCGATCCCAGGTCCAGAGTGGTTGCACCTGATAGGATCTTATCTACGTATCAAATAGAAGTGTTTGACATTTAAACTGTATTTCTGTTAAACTAAATTGTTTGAAATAGAACTGTTTTTATATTTAAACTGTGCACTTATGTTAAACTGAATTGTTTGAAATACAACTTTTTTTTTTTACATTTAACTGTGTGAAAACGATAGCTGTAGTTATGCTAAACTCAATAGCTTGAAATAGAACTGTTTTGATATTTAAACTGTGCTCTCATGCTAAACTGAATTAAAATAGAATGGTCTACCTGACAAATTCACCTACCTGTTAAGCAGTGTAAAATCAACCGAATCAGATATCGACACGCGACTAGCAAAGCGATGGACAGCTATCAATATGGAAGTCAGACTTGACCGATTAAACAGAAACGCAGTCCCTTCCAATCAGCGGTCGTGTCGATACTGCAAATGGATGCACTACATGGACGCTATCAAAACGGAAGGAGAAAAAGCTTGACGGCAATTACACAAGAATGCTGCGAGCGATATTGAACAAGTCCTGTGGGCAACACCCCACAATGCAGCAGCTATACGGCCATCTACCACCCATCACGAAAGCTATCAAAGTTAGACGAACCAGACATGCAGTGCCTTTCTGGAGAAGTAGGGACGAGCTCATAAGTGATGTACTCCTATGGACCCCTTCACATGGCCGAGCAAAAGCAGGGCGACGAGCTCGAACCAACATACAGCAGCTCTGTGTGTAGCCCTGAGGACCTGCCGGAAGCGATGGGATGCGTGGCGAGAGAGGGTCAGGGATATCCGTGCTGGTGGCGAGAGAGGGTCAGGGATCCGTGCTGATGGCACGACAATATGATATTCATGAAAATGAATTTGGCATTAAATAACCTCCAATAGTTGATATCCCATAAAACCAAACCAAACCAAACCGTCCTTCTATCTTACAGTAGTGTGCACGTCATTTTTGAATTCGTTTAGTATCCACAGTTACGTAGCTGAATTTCCGTACCCAAGAGACATATTTCTTTGCAGTTTTCAGAAACCATCGACCAGGCTAGAACTTTACATTTTTTTTAGAGGACTTTCGTTTACTTCGTCATTTTATTCTTTTTCTTGATCCGTTTTCACATTAATTTGGAAGATAAATGTTTGCTGTGTATTCGACAAAATATATTACATTTCATCATTCTTCTTTGTCATAGCGAACAAAAAATTCTGGAAAAGAAAAAGATAAACGAATTAATGCGACACATGAAATAAATATACCATTAAATACGAATCTATCTAATTAATAAAGTAATTAGTCATGTTTACATTTTTTCCTGTTTTAATTTTGATAAGATTTTTTTCAGACTTTATTCACATCGTTATTTAATTAGAATGCTTAGAGTATTGTGCTCATCTTAAAGAATAGATTAACGGAATCTTTCATTTGTCATGCCGGGTAGAATTCAAATAACCGTTAATCTACTGGAAAGACACCGTGAGTTAACTCAGTATAACTGACAGATAATGACCTTTAAGGATAATTGAAAGCTTTGCTGTTATTAGATGATTTTAAATTCAGGTGATAAATAAATAATGACTATCTACAAGTTACAACTGATATTTCAACTTGAAATTAGTTATCCGAGACCAATAAAAGTGACTAAACCAAATTTTCCAGCTATGATCTGGGCGCTTTCACCTTGCGTCAGTAATACATATAAACTTTATAGATAATGTGCACAAAATATGATGCGGTGTTTTGTTTTGTTTTTGTTTTCTTTCATGTTGCTAAAGAGAACTTAACAACGAAGAAGATATAAAAACGATGTTGGGATCGCCAGAACATGTGGAAGGCGAGAAACCGTGTGAAGATTGAGTTTTTTCCTAATACCTCTAGAAGACTTCTGATAACAAAATTCTAAATTTTAAAAAAACATGACATCATACATCAAACTATACAGAAATAGGATAATTATCGGAGGTTATGCAAAGACTCACAAAATTATTATAAATTTCCTAATAGAACAAGAAGTACCGTTATCCTTTAAATTAAAACATTTCAGTTGTATTTCTCTAACAAAATCATACCCTGATGTGAGGTTCTTAATGTATTATGTTAACACACAAACGTACAAAATGTTGATTATAATATTGACTAGCGACTTTTTTTCTAATTTGCACACATACTTTATATAGGTCAGACTGGGAAAATGAACTCTTCCCCTTGGCTAGCGCTGACGATAAAAAGTACGAGATTTGCCAGTAGACAAAAAAAGAAAGTTATGTATCTCAAAGCTGTCAATGAGGTGGCCTGGTAATTCCGGACCCAGGTCAGGGTTACTGCCAGAGCCTATATGATGAGTAACAACCTGAAATCAGCAATGAAGGCATATATCAATGAAGATCATCCTTGAGACATCTGAAAATGTAGTATTTGACAAGTGACATTTTTTAAAGATGTGCACTCAAACTGAAATAAAAGTGTTACGACCTTCGTTTTTTATTCTCTGTTCAGTCTCTGAGGCTGTAGAGGCCGGAAGAAATGGACAGGGGAAACCATAGGGTTAGTTTATTCTTTCTTCAAAAAACTGGAATCTTCTCGTAGTTTTCATTCGTTCTCCATTCTCCATTCTCTGCGTACGTTTGCTTCGAAACCTAGACCACAAAAGACTAAAAGAGACCGAATCACGAAATCCATGATATATAAAAGGGTTAGCTGAAAAGGCCATAAGCGAAAATTTCAAATGATGATGTCTTAACCACTGTTGATGAATTTTTTATCAATAGGATCCGAAGACTGCAACACCGATGGACAAAGTGTGTAGAAACCAAAAGGTATTATGTTGAAAAACAAACCTCCGTTTGTCCCATACACACACACACACACACACGTACATATATATATATATATATATATATATATATATATATATATACATATATATTTTGTGTTATTCAGTCCAGATAAACCGGAATCGGGAATAATTCTGTCAGGACAAATTCATTCCACTAGAACATTTAAAATTTTCCTGGTAAAGAGCTCAGTGTGACTAATATCAATGAGTAATAATTTCTTTAAGAAAAACAAAATCGGTCATATTAGGATTATAAATTTATTTCCATCCTGTTATAGTTATTGATAAATATCAATAACACCAAAAGAAAACAGGAATTTTTCAGACCCAATGGATAAATTAGATGACATACAGAATAGTAACCTCTTCCCTAAACCCGCTATTTCTAAGGGCATCCTTATATATCTTACTACTTTAACTGAATATTTTCTCGTTGGCGGAGAAATTCTTTAGCGGTTTTAGAGAAGAGTAAACATACCAAGAAGAAAATTTAGCTGATGATATTAATAAAGAAAAAAAGAAGTGCTGTCAAAAAATAGAAAAAGAAAAATTATATGGTTTAACCCCACCCTTTTATAGACTAACAAGTATAAATGTAGGTAAATACTTTTTGAAATTAATTTATAAGCACTTTAAACATAATAATATACTACGTAAAATATTTAATAGAAAAATATTAAAAATTAGTTACTCCTGCACGAAAAATATTTTTCAAATAATCAATAATCATAATAAAGTAATAATTAAGGAATTTCATACCCGAACGGATAATAATAATAATAATAATAATAATAATAATAATAATAATAATCATCATCATCATCAGAGTAAACAAAATGAATGTAATTGTAAAACTCGAACAAATTGTCCCATGAATGGATTATGTAATTTAGATAAAGTTTTATACCAAGGAATTATTTAACCAAAAGAAAGTGTTAAGGATAAAAAAAAAAAAACTATATTGGAATTTCGTCCACGAAATGAAAGTCTAGATACTCGAATCATAAATTTTCTTTCAACCATGAACATCTAAAAAACCAAACAACCCTATCAAAGCATTTTCGGATTTTGAAAAATAAAGGTTTGACGCCTGAGATTCAATGGTCTATATTGAAAAAGTCAAATACTCCAAAATACTTTGATAGTTGATGTAATCTGTGTTTAAAAGAAAAGATGCACATTTTACTTTACCCAGAGCCGGAAAAATTATTAAATCAGCGATCTGAATTAATAGCCAGATGTAGAAATAGGGATAGATTTAAACTATAGGCAAATTTTAAGATAATGGTTAATTAACAAAAACGTAAAAATCTTTTGAGGCGGAATGAAAGAAACAAAATAAAATAGAATAAAGAGATAAGTAGGTACCATGTGATGTACACGTACTTTTCAATGGAAAGGTAACTGAATAAATAGGCTCGAATATATATTTTGAGAATATATATTTAAATTTTGGAAGCAATAGAAGATAAGTTATACTGGATACTTTACGTAAGGTTATTAAGGAATGTCATACTTCCCTAAATTATTATTAAATCTGAAATTAACTTTGAAATGTAATTAGGGTAAAAAGATTAACATTTAATTTACTGTGATTTCAACCGGAAATAAAAAATAAAAAATAAAAAACAGGAGGTGAGTAACGGAGAGGTAACTCTTCACCCCTCGTCTCCCCTCTCTCACCCCTCCCTCCTATGTTTATTCTCTATGTCATTTAATTTATCTATTGAATGTGAAGAGGTCCTGTTTTCTTTTGGTGTTATTGATATTTATTAATACCCATAACAGGATGGAAATAAATTTATAGTCCTAATGTGACCGATTCTGTTTTTCTTAAAGAAATATATATATATATATATATATATATATAAGACCTGGTGACCTGATCTGTAAATGAAGTATTTAGTTTATCGAGTTACAGCTTGCCCACTGAAAGAGATGTTGAACTCTATCCTTGGCTTACAATATTACAGTCAGGAAAAAATAAATTTGCATTCCGAGCTTAATTTCAGCTGTCAAAAAAACAAGCCAACGGCATGTATCAAAACGTCACTCATTTATCAATTTCACTATCTCTCGCCACCTAAAAGCACGCCACCCTTTTTTTTCTGATTCGTTTTTAGCACCGCATCCTCTTGGGGTCACTAACATTCGGTTTATTTTTCTATTTTATTCCTTTTTTTTTCTTTTTTTACTTCTCTTTCATTTCAGCAATCTTTTTTTTTTTAGAAGAAAAAGAGTTGAAATGCCACGTTGAGTTATAACTCAAAATCCCAGATACAAGTAAATACTTGACTTATATATCATCGATTTCAGTAAATTCTATAAATTTTCTTTTACTCACGTCTCAAAGAAATGAATCTGGATGTTTTCACTAGATGAAAAATGTTTTCCCAAGTCATTTTCAACGAAAGGTGTTATTGCGAAACCTGCAATGCATAAATAAGACAAAAATCGATTTGCAAAGTTCAGTGTTTTGTCTCAGACATTCAGACGTATAGAATTTAAACAGAACTGTTGGCTGAGGTTGCATAATATGTACCTCTGTAGAGAGTTAAGACACCATCCAACCCTAACAAATGTCCAGGGTATGACACTAAACTGTATCGGAATGTGAGGCTCAAGGTCTGGACCTCAAGTAATAATGGCGTTCTCCTTAATGTATTTGTTCTCTGGTCCATTCTGAACTGGAGTGGTGGTATTTGTTAGGATCTCACCTCAGTGTCAAATAGAACTGTTCATTCACTTGTTAGAGATAATCGTTATCAATTATTTGAAACCACAGAGCTGTGTGCAAATTGCTTATATAAGAGAGCAATACTTGATAAATAGAATTACACATATTAAAAAGCATGACTTGAAAACATTGAAGTGTCTGTAAAAAAAGGATTAATATTAAAAAGAATTATTTGCTTTTCATAGAAATACTTGAAACAATTTGTGTGCGAAAAAATATTTAATAGAATAATTAGCGTTTGTAATGCTTGAAACAATTTAACTGTTTACAAGCAAATATGCTCTATTTCATTTAAAAATATAGTTACGGACAACCAGTTTGCTCACAAATTATATATATATATATATATATATATATGTATATATATATATATATATATATATATATATATATAGGAGGATCATTAAATAAGTTTCCAGGCTTTTTTCGTATGGGCAATTTTATTGATAGTACACACATGAAACTCGAGTCCCTTTCTAAGTAATTATCTCCGGCTGCAATGCACTTGTTGTACCGTTCCAACAAATTCTGCAAAACACCATGGAAGTCCTCTCGTGTGAGCGTGTCAATGACCTTCGTCACAACCTCTTTCATCTTCTCAATTGTCGCATAACGACAACCTTTGAGCTAAAGGAATAACCAAAAGTCACAGGGAGCAAGGTCTGGACTATAGGGAATGTGAGGAACTGTCTTGATACCCATCTTGCTCAAATAGTCTGTGACAAGGATGGAGTTGTCGACTGGTGCATTGTTATGGTGGAAATGCCACCGACCCGATTTGAAGACTACTGGCCTCTTCCGACGGAATCTCTCCTGAACTCCCTTAAAACCTCAATATAGTGACCCTAACCCTAACCCTAACACAATCAACTGTGGTCTATTGACTTCCTTACTCTTCCCACACCTCTCATCATTCCTCACAGACTCCCTGCCTTCCTTGAATCTCTCATGCCACTCAAAAACTGATGCTCGATTCATGCAAGATGGTCGAAAAGCACTCTGAAGCATTCCATACGTTTCTCTGGCAATTTTTCCAAGTTTAAAACATAATTTTATTGCATATCGTTCTTCTAAAGTGTCCACACGTCCAGATTTGATTTTTGAAATTCACCAGCATTGACAATCCGGCTTTAGTTGGGTGTATTCCAATTCCTGCTGTAGCTGTTCATTTGAAGCTGAAATCATAAAAATTGGTCAATCATCTCATACGATGTATAGCAATAACATACTGAATTTTGTAGAGTCTACGACAAGTTTAAATGCCTGTAAAAAAATGTCTGGAAACTTATTATATGCACCACGTATATATATATATATATATATATATATATATATATGTGTGTGGGGGGGGGTCAGGGATTGGCATTAAATATCCCTCAAGCATTGATATGTCATAAACACCACTAAAAAACTAACGAAAACCAAGACAAATTTTTAAAGAATGTTGGCAAAATTCCAACGATATCCACAAGTTATTGATTTTTCCTTCCTAAAATTTAAAAGTGTCCACGTTGAACAAAATAGAAAAACCAAGTAATCCAATTGTGATGAATTTATTATAAAGGAAAGTCAACGTTAAAACGTTTTGGTTTTACTAAACCTTCAAAATATATTTAAAATGGTGAAACAAGTTTGCAACAACAATGATGGATATTTTAATAAAATACAATAACATGGGGAGAATATATATATATATATATATATATATGTATATAGAGAGAGAAAGAGAGAGAGAGAGAAAGAGAGAGAAAGAAAGAGATAGTGAGAAAGAGAGAGAGAGAGAGAAAGAGAGAGAAAGAAAGAGATAGTGAGAAAGAGAGAGATAGGGGGGAGAACGATCATAAAATGGTTCAATCATTCAATCAGCCTTCATTTTTGAAAAAACTATCATAGGATTACGACTGGCAATGTTTAAATATACGGAACTTCTCGGAGATACAACAGATTGAAAGATGAAAGGTGAAAAATTGCTAAAATGAATGCTGATTGAATGATTGAACGGTAATATGATCTTTCCTTGTATATATATTTTTTTCTTTTCCTATGCTATATACTTTATCAAAACATCCATCATTGTTCGAGCAACACTTGTTTCACAATGGTAAATTCCAGATGAAACGTTTTAACGTTGACGTTCCTTTATTGTAAATTCATTACTTTTAGACTGGTTTGTTTTTTCATTTTCTTCAAACTTTCGGATTCATTTCCATTATTTACTTACAAAACATTCCATGATATATTAATTTGTCTTTATTCATAATATCAAGTAAAGTTGGCGACTGGAATCAAGGGCGACCCGAAGGCTCCATTTTCATTAGCTACAACACCGAGGTACTGAGGAGGGCTCTACTCCTTTCTCTGGATTGCTCAACTTTATCTTTGATCCCTACCTTATAATGCTGAATGCTAAGCGAGGAGATATTTAGTACCATTTCTTGAGTCTTCGTTATGACTTGACCTCGGATTGAACTCCGATCTCGCGCACCATTGGCGAACACTCTACCCACTAAATAGTTCAAATCTCCCCTCTTTTTTATGTAGTTGCTTTCCAGAGATTTTTTTTTTGCCTACGATTTTATTGAATACGAATAAGTTTTTGATAGATCTATTTGACCCCTAGATTGGATCCTAAAAGATCTATTTGACCCATAGATGAACCCTACCGCACCGAGGCTGAGTGGACCTGGGATTACTAGTAATGAAGTGTTCCACTTACTGCATATCCAGAATTAGGCTCTCATCATCAAATGCACTTAGGTGTTATATCCAGGGCACCCTTTTTGGTTTTACCCTTCAGCAAGGGATATAATCAGTGAGGCGACAAGAATTGATTTGCAAAGTTTAGGATTTAGTCCCTAACTTTTAGACGCCCGGAATTTTTAAATTATTTTCTTTACCGTCAAAATGCCAACGCGTTTGTTGTTTGAAATGGAAATTGCAACCCGACTTCAAAACCTAGGTGAGTCTGTTAGGATTTCTACTGAGAAAGGCACGAGTCAATCAATTCTCTGCCTCCCTATTCCCACGTATAGATCAATAGTTGAGCAGATTGTGCCTTTTAATCTCGGTGTGACAACTGATCAAAAGGGAAATTTCCAAATTCAAACCAGTTAGACCCGGCTTAAAAACTGACCTTGTAACGTGTAGTTTAGGTAAATGCATACCTTGTATGCAATCTCGAAATATTTTATTTCTTTAAATGATATCTCGAAATATTTGATTTTTTTTTTTTTTTGCAACAAGTCTTTGATACGTTTTCATTTGTATCTATAGACAAAATAAGTTTTCAAAATCTCGTCTCTTTTTCACTTATTGGCTTGGTTTGTTTTTGTTTTGTTTTGTTTTGTTTTTTTGCTTTTTTGTTTAACGGCATATCAATCTTTGATAGTTTGGTTTGGTTTGTTGGGTTTTATGGCATATCAACCTTTGTAGGTTATTTAACGCCAAATCCATTTTTATGTAAATAATCTGTTCTATTTAAAACAATTCACTTTAGCATAAGTACACAGTTTGAGTGTCAAAAACATTTCTATTTCAAACTATACAAGCACTTATGTGTAACAATTCAGTTAAGTGTAAAATTAGTTTTAATGTCGAAAAGCAGTTCTATATCAATTAATTCAGTTAAGCATAAGCACCCCATTTAAATGTAAGTACGGTTTAATTGTCAAAAACATTTCTATATTAACCCATTCAGTTTACTCAAGCAATTCATTTTAGCATAAGTATGCTGTTAGTTCTATTAAACCCATAGATAGGGCCCTATCAGGTGCTACCACTCCGGGCCAGAGTGGACCTGGGAGCGATGGCAATGAAGGGGTACTCCGCATTCTCCAAAGCTCCAGCATTACTGGAACCCCGCCATAAGATTGTTTAGTGTTATATCCAGGACACTCGTTAGGGGGGTCTTACCCTTCTGCAGAGGTGCAGTCAATGTATTCTACAGCTCCAGCTGACTGGTTAATCAATCTTTGAGGGTTATTTAATGTCAAATACATATTTGGGGAAGAACAGTAAGGGTACTATTTATTCCATAGCAAGGGAAATGAGAATGTTCATTCCTTTCCAAAGAGCATATTGATAAAGAAATTAGGAATGAACTTAATTTGTTACGAAAAAACAAAGAGGGAGAGAGATCAGATTTAACACACTGATTGCTTGACTGATTGATTTTAACGGCATGCCAACCGATTAGGAATCGCGTTCATATTTAGATTTTCGGTTTATTGTTTCTCATGATTTTTTGGCACACGATATTGTTAAATAGGAATATTTTTTAAACATATCTTTTTCATCCTGAGATGTGCGACTAACAGTTACTATTACACCTGGTCTGAATGGACCTAGGAGTAACAGCAATGAAGGTGTACTCCACATTTCTTCGAGTTCCAGAACTGGAGTCTCAACATCAAATACAGTTTATTGTCATACTCAAGCCACAACGTTTTAGTGGGGGTTACCCCCTCCTCCGTGGATACTGGGAGAATAGCCTAAGCCCCGGCAGTAGGGCATTTAATCCATTTTGTTTTGTCACATAAATATTCAATGTAGAATTTTCTGATTGGATCAAAGTTAAATTTTAAGATAACTTGACTTGTTGAAATAAACAAACGAGCAGACAGGAAAAAAAAGGCTGTCTTCGAAATGACAGAATGAAAATTTCTATTAAATATTTAAAATAGATTGATAGCAAATGAAAAATAAAAAGTAATTTTAATAAAAGTAACAATGCGATGAAGAGATAAATAAAATTTTTCTGTCAGTATATTTTTTTAGATAAATTATGCCCAGAAAATTTTCGACGTAAAAATAAAGATAGATTACTATTTCTTTGCCAATCTTTTTACTTTATTTTT
The DNA here is from genome assembly GCA_963585895.1 of Sepioteuthis lessoniana. Lineage (NCBI taxonomy): Eukaryota > Metazoa > Mollusca > Cephalopoda > Myopsida > Loliginidae > Sepioteuthis > Sepioteuthis lessoniana. The sequence continues at coordinate 110,986,051 of OY757909.1, forward strand.
AAAATAATATTGAAGGTTCTATATAATAAAACCTGGGGAAAAAATCAGGCTAAAATCCTAAATAATGATTTCCAAAACGTTTATAAAATTTTTAATCAGTACTCAGTATTGCCAAGTATTGATTAGTTATGTCCACTTCGACAGATGCATTAGGAAAAAATAAATATATAACTTCAGCCGTCAACACCTACACTGGTAAGAAATTCGTTCACAGATAGATAGATAGATAGATAGATAGATAGATAGATAACAGACTGTGATAGATAGATAGAAAGATATTAAGAATCACAGATCATGAAACATTATTTCACATCTTTTTTTTTTTTTTCGTTTTAGATTTTTCATTGGAAAATAGTTTTAAGATATTACTTCGCAATCCAACATCACCCTGATGATGGTTTAACAAAAAACTGGAACATTAAATGTGGCATATCATCTTGAATAAATAGATCCTCTGAATATATATAATGAAAAGAATTTCTACATGGCCAAGAGGAAGTCTACCTAGGCTTCACCAAACGGCTTTTCAGGATTGCTCTGGCAATCTAGGTAGACTCACTCTATGCCATGTAGGAATTATTTTCAGTATATTAGCTCTCTATCTCTTGTATTGAGCACTTTATTTACATCTTTAGCTTAGGTAATTCTGTCGGTGTTTTTTTTTACCAGACACACGTACAGTTTGATTATTTTCAAGTAGCTCGTGTGTTTTTGTTCTTTCATTGTTTTAACGAATTTTTTTCCCAGTAGCAGTATCAATCTCGGTTTAGTTTCACCCCAACAGAATTACAGATTATATATATATATATATATATATATATATATATGTGTGTGTGTGTGTGTGTGTGTGTGTGTGTGTGTGTGTGTGTGTGTGTGTGTGTGTGTGTGTGTGTGTGTGTGTGTGTGTGCAAAAAAAAGAAACACTGCACAAAGTTAGACCAGGTATACAATCAAGAAGAATATCAAATAATCAGACGAAGTCTATTTTCTGTTATGGCGTCAAACAATTTTGTTTCCAACTTTTTCTTATTTAAAGTCATCGTTTTCTATTAAATTTTGGCTTGCCTTTAATTAATTGAGTACTTTTTTAGAAAAGTGGTTTGTACCATAATTATTGAAGTAGTGGACTTCGTGTTCATAATTCATTTTTTTTAGGATTGTGTGTGTATATATATATATATATATATATATATATATATATATTGCTCAATTCAATGCATTATATTATATATTATATATAATATTTGTGTGTTCGCTTTATCGCTGCTACTGATATGAAGAGATTAAAAAATATCGAAATATAATTTGACACACATGAACATTCTGATAGATAGATAGATAGATTTTGAAGAGTGTATTTTTAGGCAACAATTTATTATTCAAGCAAGTTTTTGTTAAAGACGATGGGACACTGTTTTTTTAAATTATTTTTAATTTTATTTTTTTAGGTTTCCTAGTTATTTTTCTTGCATCGAGATCTACATGGCTAAGGAATTGTTCCATATCTTCTGGTCAAGTGCTTTTGGCCATATTTTTGGTCGTCATCATATATGAAAACAATAATAGAAAACGGTTACAAATCCTACAAGCAATATACATAATTAAAAAAAAACAAGCATAAATAAAACAGCATTTTAGACAGGAACCAACATATTAAAATATTTTTAATAACTAAAAATCACTAAATCTATTAGTAAACCTTTTTCCAAGCGAATGTTTTAAGACAAACCGCTGAAAACATTCCGACCGACGACTTCAAAACAAAACGCTACAAATAATAAAAACAATGAAATGCAAACTGTCCATTCAAAACTGCACTACTCCCGATGACGAACAAAAGTATGATAGAAAGCGCTTGGGCAGAAGATATAGGACAATTCCTTTACCATCTAGATCCCAACACAAAAAAAATAACAAGGAGACTTGAAAATTAAATATTATAGTTTTCTATCGTCTTAAATAAAACTTGCTTGATAATATATATATATATATATATATATATATATATATATATATATATATATATATATATATATCGTTATCTTGCATACCATCAGATACCAGTGACTCACAACAAAATATGACTTCAATGCATAAAAATGACACAGATAAATTAAAATCTGCTGAAATAGAAAAGATCTTCACCAAGAACAACAAAATCAAAAATAGAAATAACAAAAAAAAAATGCTTGCAAATCTTTGAAGCCATGGTTTTTCAAAATTAAACAAACAAGCTAGAATTAAACAGCATTCAACACTGGCACTAACAGATTAAATATAAAGACTCTCACGCTAACCAAAGCAACCCTAACAATAACAAACCCTTCTTTCAAAGTAAATGTCGTACCCAGTTAATACAAAACAAAGAATGCCTACAAAAAACCCTTCGGAAAATGATCATTCGATATGATCAAAACCGCTTGGGAGAAAAACCTTGGGCAACTTCTCTTGTGACATTGCCTTTCGAAAGAGGCATTTAGACCTTGTGGTGACCCCGAAGTGGTACATGGGGACAAAAGCAAAAAATACAGTTAAACTATACAAAGGTTTATTGACTACCTCAACTTGTAGGTAGTCACCGGGAGAAAGAAAGAGAGTATAGAAGTGAGACGACTGCATCAGCTAAACCATTTTAAGCAAATTATCATGATGGGAATGAAAGAGTAGACACAGAACTTGAATTTTTGCTGGTTCTAATATGCTGGTCCATTGGGCTTTACACCTCTTTTGGGGTGCCCCCAATATTGGGGCTCATAAACTTTCGTCGCCTTACATTTTCGTGGGCAGTGTTCAATTCCCGTCTTCGCCTTCTCACGTCTTGCCATCAATTCTCCAAACGGCACAAATCGTCCCCTCACTTACGCCTGTTACGTCGGGAGCAGAAATATCCGCTTCCGCTCGCACCACACATGCGCACAGGATCTTCGGACCTCTAATCCTCCCAAGTAATTTTTAATTACCACAAGAGCCTCGGCCTTGCTATTCGGAGATTAATGTCTGCTTTATTTATTTATTCATTTCATGTTAATTTTCTTTGAGCCGTTCGTTTACGCTACACACTGTCAATTAGAACCCGATATAAAGAATCTTGCAAGAAAGCTAGAGAAAAAACGAAATCATTTTAAAAGAAAATTCTTGTGGTCATTAACTAAACTTATATGAAAAAAAAAACTTACTGTCTACATTTACTCTTATATATATATATATATATATATATATATATATGCGCGTGTGTGTGTGTATGTGTGTGTTTGTGCGTGCGTGTGTTTATGTATTACCCGAGTGT
>OY757909.1:110991836-111011836 GCA_963585895.1 Sepioteuthis lessoniana
CGCTCCATATCGGAATAAAACAACCCAAACTCCATAGAATCAATTTCGAATCCTATAGTAATGTACGTAAATGTCTTTAGCTACTGCTGCTACTCACAGAAGAGAATAAAACGCAACAACAATACACCAGTATCAATAATAAACACTTTAAAAGTAGTAATGTAATTAAAAAGGTCACAGCGCTTTTGCGATTTACATATCCCTGATGATGGCCCAAGAACGAGCAAAGAGTACTTGGGTAACAATTCGTTATGGGGGTCTATTCAACCAATTCCCGCCGGACACCGTAAAATCAATTCGACGACTGGAATGTACATATACCAAATTATGTAGACAAAAGATGCCTATATTGTTCAATGAAATATGTATTAATGAAGAAATGCTGCCCAAATATATACACACACACACACATACACACGCACACACACACATACATATACATATGGAGGTTGAGCACTCTGGCGAAGGAATTGTCGGCCGCCGCTAGCATAATGCAAAAAGCTCTTCGAAAGAATTGAGCACTCTGGTAGCCGATAGGGTAAAAAAATGTAAACAAACCGATGCTGCTGCTGCTGCTGCTGTTGCTAAATAAATACCTTAAAAATTCCCTAAGCCAACGTGATCCGCTTGTTGGCCGAGTGGTCATTCCCTAAGCCAACGTGATCCGCTTGTTGGCCGAGTGGTCTGAGACTTACTCTAACGTAAAGTTAGATGGTTTTCGATCCCGGCTTCGATCGTCCTGCGTGTCTAGCCACACTGAAAAGTTCTGATAGAACGAAACAGTCTGTCTGTGGATGACAATATATAAATATATATATATATCAGATACTCCTACCCGTTGGAATTCCTTCTTGAATTATATATATATATATATGTATCAGTCAAAAATTAATCTACAGCATTTTTTGGCTAAAACTCAATTTTCTTTCAAAACACTGATACTAGGATTTCATTGTCTTTTTATTTCTACAGAACAGAATTAGAATATATTGCTCTCAATTCTTTTAGACCACAATCTGCAAATTTAAAAGTTTCAAACCAAAAATGAGCGGGTTCGAGTCCCCTAGGTGTACTGAGTAGCGAATGATTTTGAGCTTCAGTCCGCCTATTACGTTATCTTTTGGACTAATAAATTTGGACACGGTTAGAACCTCCTCTACCTCTAGATAGTACCAATACTGTTCTTTTACAAAAATGGCGTTGGCATAAATCAAGGGTTAATCCAAGGAGGGATGCAAATATTCTCGTCCAGGATTTGAACCCGCGTTGTAATCTCCATATCCTGCGATAGTAACCATTCCACCTCGAATGCTTCTCTCTCTCTCTCTCTCTCTCTCTCTCTCTCTCTCTCTCTCTCTCTCTAGCCACATTGAAGAGTTCTGATAGAATAAAACAGTCTGTCTATGGATGACAATATATATATATATATATATATATATATATATGAGGGTACTTTTTCTAGTTCAAAGTTCATAGGTTTCATTTACTTCTAGTGAATCATTTGACCATGCAAACGGATACTAATATATATCATTAATAAATAAACGCGGTGATATTCAACGCCGACAATATATAATATTTCAGTTCTGACATTCTGGATGGATATCAATTTTCAACATTCTGTTTTTGTGCGCTCTCCGAATATCCAGCATACCACCGTAATATACTGTCACGACAACGAGTGTTCAAATACTGGACAAGAATATTAGCATTTAATTAAGCATTAAAACCTTTCAATAAGGTCATCATCATCATCATGTCGTGCTGCCAGCACGGATATCCCTGACCCTATCTCGCCCCTTCTCCCGATCGTTCATCGCTTCTGGCAGGTCTTCAGAGCTACATCCCGTATCCAAACATAGCTGCTGTATGTATGTTCGAGCTGGTTGTCCTGCTTTTGCTTGGCCATATGTGGGGGTCCATAAGAGTACATCACTTATGAACTCGTCCCTGCTTTTCTAGCAGTGTCCTGCGTGTCTGGTTCGTCTAACTTGGATAGTTTTCGTGATGGGATGTAGGTGGCCGTATAGTTGGTGTTTTGTTGGGTGTTGCCACCAGGACTTGTTCAATATTGTTCGCAACATTCTTGTGTAATTGTCGTCTAGCTTTTTCTCCAGCCGTTTTGTTAGCGTCCAAGTAGTGCATCCATATAGCAGTGTCGACACGACCGCTGGCTGGAAGAAACTGCGTTTCATTTTATCGGTCAGGTCTGACTTCCATATGATCGATAGCTTGTTGATAGCCGTCCATGCCTTTGTCAGTCGTGTGTCGATGTCTTTTTCGGTTGATGAGACACTACTCTCTGAAACTGGTAGACAGGTTCACCTACCTAGGAAGCAGTGTCTAATCAAGCATTGAATAAGGTAGGAATCCAATTATTTTCCTTCCAGCTATGCATAAATAGTAGACCAGACACTGTTATTTATCCTTGACGTTGCAACCGGCTTAGGTCTAGGAGAAAGAAAAGTCTTCTTTCAAACCTGTTAAACTCAGCTAAGATTTAGCCTTTGTCACATCCTACTAATGCAGACTGTTTGATATATATATATATATATATATATATATATATATATACATCTCAGCACGAGCAGGATGTTACACAAGGTGAGTTGTTGGCCGAGTTTTCCTTCTCCTAGACCGATTGCTTTACCAAAGTTGAAGAAAGAGTCTGTCCTACTATTTACCCATCGCTGGAGGAAGAATAATTGGATTCATACCATTACTAAGGGTATTAACACCCTCATGTAAAAAGCAAACAGCCTCTTCTAGCATCTGTACTTCCGTAGCCGTCTCCATTTCATGCGACGGTAACCATTACACCTTATATAAAGGTAAATGTAAATTAGAAAAATTTAATATTTTACTGTAAATTTCCTGTGATGTACACAATCATCAGACAGAAAACTGGGAAAACTGCCCAGTCAATCATGAACATAGCGTGAGGAAAGAAGTGTTAAGATAAAATTACACTTGACATTTTTCCAAAGAAACAAACATACATACACACATAGATATATAAGTAGATATATAGATAGATATAACATTTGGGTTCTACAATTAGAAATGATTAATTCTGCGAACAGCCAGATGGTAAATTATACATAACGAATTTAAGAAAGTAGAACTACGGAAAGGCTTTGCAAGAGATTCCAAAGTCGTCTGGAGGCCATGATTCAAGTAAATGATTTCTTTGAATTCGTTTAATCTATGGTATTTCAAGGTATTTTACAGTAATATTGGTAAATATATCAGATAAATTGAGATATCAATGATATGCTTATGTTCTCGTCATTTGAACCATAATTTTCTCAACGAATTATATATAAAACATATTTGAAATTATATAACGTACCTTAGTTCGGTCAAAGAAGTACTCCCCGTGGTGTTGTGGCTAACGAGATGGACTCCAGTATTGTATTAGGCGAGTTTGTACTCCAGTTATATATTACGTTTACGTTTTGATTAATACCCAGGAAAAATGTATTAACCCTTTCATCCCTCCAACTGAAAAATTGCACCACCGCATTTGCCTACAATGTTGGTTTTGGCTTTAATTAACCTACCAGGGTTATTATGTCATTAGAAAAAGGAGCCATCGATTAGGTCTGATATGAAAAAATAAGTAAACGGGTTCGAACAAAGAATGCTAAGTGAAGGGTTTTCGTCGGACATTCACTCTCTTCCCCGCTATCAGGTCATTTTAAAAAGTTTTATATGTATTCAGGTCATTATTAAAATTTAGGGCTGTTGAATACACCGACTGCTTCTCTGCAGAGGGGTAACACCCCCCCACATGAGTTTCCAGTTCATGACACTAAACAATCTGATGGTGAGGTTCCTAGAAGAACAGTAGTGGTACTATTTAACCAAGAGCTGGGAGGATAAGGGGGTTCATAACTTTCCCTAGGGTATTTGCCCGAAAGTGAACGTAATCTTGCGACTGAAGTACTAACTCGCTTACTACGATTCGGCAGTCCATCGATTTAACCATCACGCTACGAGGACACCCCCTAGTTGAAATAAAACTGCTTGACTAAACAGAATAGCTTGAAATAGAAATGTCTTTCACAAGTAAACTGTACTTATACTTAAACTTGTTTGTAAAAGAAGTATTTTCATAAAAATGGACTTGACGTTAAATAACCTACAAAGATTGATATGTCATTAAACCCAAACAACCAAACCAAACATTATAAAATCCCAACATTTTACATTTAAAACACTCATAGATTTGCTTAGGTAAACGCATATTTAAATGATGTCACATACTTTTCTTCTTGACTGGTGTTATTAACAGAATAAACTAAGCAATTACTTTTAGTAAAAGTTTTAAATGTTACAAATCTTGTATAGTCATGACTAGTTTTGTGCGTAAGTATAGTTTGAAAATATGTTTAAATATTTCTCTTTTTATTTCTATTCTTTAAAAAAGAGATGTTTATATTTTATCAGTTCTGAATTAAGAAGGTAGCTTGCCGTCTGCTTATAAATAGTTGAATTTGTCTTCCACATAAAAGTTATTTAATATCCACATTTCCTAGGAATCCCCACTCCGTATATCATGAAGAAAATGTTGCTAAAAATGCAAATTAAAATTTACATAATTGACTAGACACAAAATGGCGGATACTATATATCCATTATTAACATCTGCACAGGGTGATGTTACTGAACAAGAAAACGTGTCGGATAATGTAATGGTCTTGAAATTATTCAAACATGTCAAGTTTCTGTTTCCTGATCTCAAGTATTATCTTAGTGCTTCGTATAATTTGTCTCAGTAGAAGGTAACTAACGTGCAGTCTCTTCGGTGTAATACGGACGGCTGAGCAATTATCAGAATGATCGTCATCGCAAATTATTGACTGGAGGCGATGGCGGCATTCCCTGGTCACTGTTCCTTCCGACACAATATGCAATAGGATCGAAAATAGCTTGTAAGATCTGATCACGTCGGCTCGTTTATGAAGTTACCACGAATTAATATTAAATAACACACGTTCGGGAATCGCAAAGAATGTCGTGTAGGCAGTGCTACGTGTTGGTATGCAAATTTATTTGTGAATTTTAATCCTTGTTGATTTCATGTTTCCATACACATTGAATTACGAATTACTAGATTATCCAGTCAATAAATAAGTTCAAGGACTTATACGATTTCTTTCAGTGTATAGAATATTAGCTAGGTTTGGTACAAGAGAGAAATAAGTAGACGACCAAGAAGTAGAAGATTTACTAACAATGCACTATATATATATATATATATATATATGTGTGTGTGTGTGTGTGTGTGTGTGTGTGTAAGTTGTGTCATCGTATCTAATGATGATGCTTTTTTTACACTGTTATTTCTATTTTTGAACAGGTATTGCCAATTGTATATTGGGATGTTGAAGATTCCCAGGTTTCTTTTCATAATGTCTTCGCATGTGAGGGTTGGTCTACCTGTTTTACGTGACACTTCTCTAAGTTGAGAGTCCAGGATCTGTTTAGGAAGTTTGCTTCCCTGGTCAAGTGGTTTGCCCATCTTAGGTTTCATTTGGTGAGTATGACGCACATGCCAGGAAGTTTAGATTTCCCTGGGATAAATTCATTTGGAATATACTGTCATCGTTTCCCATTTAGCTTTTTGCGCTAGTGATGCATAATATAGACGTGAAGTCTTTGGTCATCCACTTTGTATACCGCCCAAGTTTCTACACGGTACAAGGGATTAAGGGAAATATTGCACAGTAAACGTCATATTTAGTTTTCATGGAGAGATCTTTGTTGAGTCAGACTCGTTTTCTCAGCCTTTAAAGACCTGGGAAACATTTAGTATACTGTCAAGGCGACTGTAGAATCTAGATATTTTGATTTGTTTTTTTTTTCGGGGGGGTAGTACTTGGCTATCTGTCTATATGTCTTGGTCAATATTCTAAAATCCCGAATGAGATTGGTTGATAAAATCGGTTTTGTTAAGGTTAATATTCAGTCTAAATGCCTTCGCAGATCTCGAGAAACGGACAATTATTTCCTATGTATCTTGGCGATTGCATACAACAAAGGCAATGTTGTCACCTAACATGAGCTCACACATTAGAATATTCCAGGTCTTTCTTGCAGACTTGTATTGAACGTTTTCCTTCAGCTTGCTCTGTACCCATACCCTTTGGGTGATGTCAGGGAAGGTAACAGACGAGACCATATAATGAAAAATCGGGAACTGTGTAAATGTAAAAAAAATCACCCTTTTTCACTCAACTTCCAGCTTCGAATGTTACAGAAAATTCTCCTATTAGGCTGACTGAAGACTTTCTTCCTGCATTAAAGATAGGTACGAGCTTATCGAAGTTGTCAGGGCACCCTTGTTTCTGTTGGATGTTTCACAGCGCTTCCACGTTCGGTGTCGAAGGTTTTTAGGAAGTCGAAAGTTATCATTTCGAGAGGCATCTTCTTTTCTATGTATTTCGCCAATATTTGCAGCGAGAAGATCATGTTTGCGTGGAACTCATATTGTGCCTAAAGTAGGAAATCTCGGTCCTGTTGGACAATATGCTGGCGAACATTTTCGTAGGTAGGGAGAGATGCGAAATTCTGCAGTAGTAGCCATAATCACGTCGGTCTCTTTCCTTGAAGATGGTGGCTAGTTCGACTTCCCCAAAGTCTGAAGGGACTTCATAGTTTGTTTTTTTGTTTTTTCTGAATGTGACTTATAATGTGTAGTAAAACAACAAACTTTCTACATCCTCTATTAACAACTTCTGGAAGCAGTCCTTCTACGCTAGGAGACATTCCGTCCCGGAGCATAGAGATAATCTTACTTTAACCAGGCCTGGGTATTAATACATGCAGTATTAGATTGGCTTTTGTTCAATGTTGTCAAGCGTATGTTGTTCCTCCGTTGATGGCTCATTACAAAGGGTGGTAAAATGGAGCTTCTATCAGGCTAGAAGCTCATGCTTCTCGTTGATTATCGTTTTGTTGTCGAGGGCTGACAGTTTTAATTTGAAGTACAGTCTTCGCCTCCACGCATATATCATGCTTCGGTAAAAATCTTTGGGGTCATTGGAGTCTGTTCGTGTTAGTGGTTCAACCAATTTTGTCATCTACCATTTATTTTTGAGTTTTCTCTATCTCGTTCGGAGATGTTGACAGCACGTTCTATATCTGCTCATGGAACACTTAATGTTGTTTCAGCGCATGTTTATTTTGGCTAGGTTCCAGTTTATTCTGGGGTGGTCGTCCTCGTGGTGTGATGGTTAAAGCGCTGGACTGCAGAATCGTAGTCTGCGAGTTCGAACTCCAATCGCGTTATTACGTTCACTTTTGGAAAAATACCCTTGGGAAAGGAATGAACCCCCTTATCCTTTGAGCTATGGGTTAAATAGCATCACTGCTGTTCTTTTATAAGGATATCTATAATTAGTCATCCTTTGCTTTTTTATGTAGTCTTCGAGTCGTTGTATAGATGCATCCATGCAATTTTCAATGCTGGCAAATTCTCTTTCTCTTTCTTTTCTTGATACATATAGTTGGGCTGTGCCATCTCTTGAATTTAAGGTATTTTGCATCATCATTATTTTTTTTTGTCCTTTAGTCCATTTGTCAAAGTTTTTACCTTGTTCTTTTAAACAATTGTCCCGAGTATCGTACGGAGCTGGGGGTGGAACAACCAAGGTTTTTATCCGTTTGATGCGATTTCTAGTCCGGAGCTTAGTTTTGAGATGTTTTCTCGTTCTTCTGAGGTGCTCTTTTCTTTTGCTTTCTTTCATCTCTGGGTTTTTTTTTATCGTGTCAGCTTCCAGTATTCCAAAGTACTTGAAATTTTCTTTTTCAACGAGTATTGTGATTCTTTTTTGACGTGGTAATTCTATTTCTTCCATAATTTGTCTTTTTCCACTTTTCATTATGAATATTCCACATTTTTAAATGCCAAAATCTATTTCTATATACCGGTTGCATATCCTTATTGTCTGTATTTGAGTCTTTAATTCTTTTTCATTTTTTGGAAACGGTTTTGTGTATTCAAGGTCATTAAATTTTCTTATGATTAAGTCAATTGTAGTCCCCAGTGGACTAAGTATGTAATAGAGTGGCATCATTGCTATTACACACAATGATTGTTAAAGTGCATCAACCTGGAAGCTGTCTCACTGGATTTACGCCTCTGCGACTGTCAATTCTACGATCCAGTTTTTCATGGCTTCCATGATGAATTTTGTCTTAATCGGACACCTTGTACATATTTAGACACCCTACTAATCGTCTTTGCGAGACCGTATCAGAAACCTTTTTCTTGTCAATCAACACCATAGCAACATTTTTCCGCCTTAGTTTGCTCTTCTTGAGGAAGTACTGGTCAATTTACTGTATATCACCAGTTCCTCTTGTTCCCCTGTGGTAACGTTTCTATTCCTTGGGAAACCGTCTACAGCATACTAGCAAGTAAGAGATCCCTCCCTAATCTGTGCTGTTAAGATTTCCACGTCATGGATAGACATATTATCATCCTCTACTTACTGGCGATGATTACTTTTTAGAGGTCTTTCTGGATAGGTATACTTTTCCCTTAGTCATCCATCCATTCATATTTGTTTAATCTAGGCATCTATTCGTTAAATAGCCAGTGTGTCGTGGCTGTACGTGGATTTTTAAAACCAGAATACATATATGCCATCAAGCACTGGTGTTTTCTAAAATGGCTTTTATGTAGTGTTGCTCTGAGCGATTTTAAATGCATGTCCGCTTCAGCGTTTTCTTCTAGTCTTTATAATACTTATTTCCATGTTATTTATCCATTCTGCTTTTCCTTTAAATTATTTTTGTTCCCATATTTTAATATCAGCAAAATGAGTAGAGTGTTCGCCAATGGCCCGGGAGACCGGGGGTTCAATCCCAGGTCGAGTCTTAACAAAAAATCAAAAAAATGTTACTTGATGCCGCCTGGCTTAACACTCATTATTATAAGGTAAGGATCAAGGGTAAAGTGGAGCAATCCAGGGTATTGAGTAGCGCCCTCCCTACACCTCGGTGTGGCAGCTATTGAAAAGGGAGCGTTCGGGTTACTCTTGACGCAGGTCACCAACTTTACTTATTTGATTTTAATTCAAAATTGCTTTACTTCCTTTTCGTCCGGTTGTTGGTTGGTCCTCACGCATTCCCTCCCAACTTGTTGATAGAATGTTCTTTCTTTAGTTTGGAATGTTCTCTTTTGATCGTATTGTTGGAACCCATTTCGGTATCTTTTAAGCCCCCCTCTTTCACCAATATATTTTGATATGTCTCTTAAATTTTCATTGTCAAACTTGTCATTTGTTGTGTTTTAATATATTTATCCTGGCATATTTCCCGTGTTTTACCTTCTCTAGTACTCTCGTGAGTTGTCGCAATTTATTTACTTGTCCTTCTGGCTTAATTTTTCATCCAGGTTTTGTATCACAGTTCGGATTCCTTCGAAGAACATAGATTTTATCACAGAGGAATTTCACTTTTACATGAACTAGCTCGTTGTGTTCAGTAATGTCACTGGTTGGATAGTTGTTGATTATTTGCTTGTTTTTTTCTGTTTTTACTTTAATTTTATTCCAGTCTTGTTCCTGTGAGATGGTTATGTAGTATTCTTTCCCGTCATGATTTTCTTTACTAACTCTAAATTTCTTTTGCCTTCTTATATTACCATGTGTCTTGTAAGTGCTAGCGCCTCTGGCGTTTTAGTTGTCAGTATTTTGCATTTCGATTCTGTATAGAGGATCTTGCTTTTCAGTACTTTGAGTTTTAATTCGGGTTGGGGACTCTTGTTTATATTTTTCACTATTTAATTGTTGACATAATTCTTGTATTTCGATGTCAGAAAACTCATCATCATCATATCGCCCTGGTAGCACGGATATCCCTGATCCTCACTCGCCACTCCTCCCTATCGTTCATCGCCCTAGGTAGGTCTTCAGGACAACATCCTGTATCCTCACATAGCTGCTGAATGTACGTTCGAGCTGGTCGTCCTGCTTTTGCGCGGCCATGTGTGGGGATTCATAAGAGTACATCTCTTATGAGTTCATCTCTGCTTCTCCAGCAGTGTCCTGCATGTCTGGTTCGTCTAACTTGGATAGTTTTCGTGATGGGGGTAGGTGGCCGTACAGTTGGTGTCTTGTGGGGTGTTGCTGCCAGGACTTGTTCAGGATTGCGCGCAGCATTCTTGTGTAATTGCCATCTAGCTTCTTCTCCAGTCGTTTTGTTAGCGTCCATGTGGTGCATCCATATAGCAGTATCGATGTGACCGCTGCCTGGAAGAAACTGCGTTTCATTTTATCGGTTAGGTCTGATTTCCATATAATTGATAGCCTATTGATAGCTGTCCATGCTTTCGTTAACCTCGTTTCGATGTCCTTTTCGGTTGATTCGACGCTGCTTCCTAGGTACGTGAATTTGTCTACTAGTTTAAGTGGGGTACCTTCTAGAGTGGAGATGTCCCCCGTTTGGTTATAGCACATATATTCCGTTTTGTGTGCATTAACATAGAGGCCTATGCTTGCTGCTGCTCGTTCCAAACTATGCAGAAGTGTTTCGGCTTGGTCAGGTGTATTTGCCAGTATCGCTATGTCATCGGCGTAGTCGGCGTCGGTAATTGTTGTTGCGGGGTATCTTCTGCTTCTTTTCTTCGTCAGTTTGAAGCCATTCTCTTTGATTTTGTCAATCGATGTTCTAAGTACGTAGTCTAGACAAATGATAAAGAGGTACGGGGCCAGCGTGTCCCCTTGTAGTACTCCTGCTACAATGTCAAAGTATTCTGTGTCTCCATCCGGTGATCGTACTTTTACTTTAGTGTTTCTATAGAGAATCGTTATTGCCGCTACGGTTTCTTTAGGTATGCCGTACGCTAGTAGGATTTGTTCCATCTTTCCTCTGTGAATGGAGTCGAAAGCCTTGGTAAAGTCGACAAATATTAATGTCGCTTGTAGGTTCTTTGCCCGTACACCTTCGAGGATTCTGCGGATGGTTAATATTTGTGAGGTCGTGGATCTATTTCTTCGGAAGCCATTTTGGTTTTTTCTAAGTATGTTGTCGATTTTGGGTTCTATTCGGTTTCGTAGTAAGGCATTGTAGATTTTGGCAGCTATGGATGTAAGTGTTATGCTTCGGTAGTTTTTGGCTAATCCGAGGTCCCCCTTTTTAGGGAAAGGGAGTATGCATCCCTTCATCCATCTATCTATCGGATTTTGATTGTATACTGCGTTGCAGTGTCGGAGCAGTATGTCGTCGAATTGTCTGGTCTTCCATACTTCCGGGGGAATTTCGTCCAGCCCCGCAGCTTTCCTATTTTTAATTTTTCTGAGAACCGAGTCGAGTTCTTCTTGTGTGAACGGTCCTAGTTTAATGTCTAATTGTTTGCTAATTATTCTGGTGATTGGTTCATGCGTTATTTTTGGTGGGTTTCCAAGTAAGTTTTCGAAGTGCTGTTTCCACAGTTTTATTCTTTCTTGTTGGTTTGCTGCTTTAAGTTTTGCTTTGGCTATGTTCTTTCTTCTGCTCACTTCGTTTATTGTTTGCCAGGCAATTCTAGATTGTCTATCTTCCACCGAGTCTCTAATCTTATCTATCTGATTTTGAATGTATTCTGTCTGTTCCTTTATATATATGCCTGCTAATTGATATTGTGCCGTTTTTAGTTTTAAGGCATTTGTGTTTGTTGGGTTTTTTCGATAGTTTTTGGGGACTGTTTTCACTAGTGCACGTTTTTCTCTCACCGCTAAAGTTTCCCATGGGACTCTATATTTAGTTTATTTTTGTTGGAATGTATTTTGCTGCTGCCTCGAGGTGTGCATTGACGAAATTTTCGTATTCGTCGTTTGGTGTACTTTTTTCCGTCTTTTCTTGTAATGTTTCGAATCTGTTTCTTAATTCTAATACGTATTCATCTCTTATATCTTTGTTGTTTAATAGGGTCCAGTCATAGTGTTTGGTGGTCGCTGTTCGTTTGGCGTTTTTTCGTAGGCTTAACAGTATTTTCGCCGTGACTATTCGGTGATCAGTGGACACACCCTCAAAAGAGGACTATGCCTCGCAATTCAGTGCTCTATTTTTCCATTTCTTGTTCATAAGGACGTAGTCTATCTGAGCTTTAGTATTGTTTGCGTACGTGTATGTCCATAGTTTGCCCTCTCTTTTTTTTTTTTTGTAGTTTGTATTGAGGCATGCTAATCTATTTTCTATCATGAAATCTGTTAGATGTTGTCCATTCCTATTTGACGTGTTGTGGAGGCTGTATTTGTTGTTTCCGTTTTTCCGATTTGGGCATTCATATCTCCGCCAATGACTAACATGTTGTGTTTCGGGATGCTACGCACTAATGAGGATAACTCATTGTAGAAGGTGACTAGTTCAGTTTCTTCACTAACATTGGTGGGGCTGTAGCATGAGATGATTGTTGCTCTGGGGTTTCCGTTAAATGTAGCTGCCATCATTCTAGGTTGTATTTTCTCAACGCTATTAAGCGTTTTTAATGCTCTAGGTCCTATAAGTAATCCTACCCCTCCTACAGCGGCGTTGACAGAGTTTTTCCATGCCGATACAGTGGCGAGCGACCAGCCATTGCCAGTTTCGTGATATTTGATATCTTCGGAGTGCATGTATCTGTTATTGTATGCATATTATGTCTATCTTATGTTCTTCGGCCGATGCGATTAGCTCTGGGAGTTGTCCTATTCTATTTAAGGTTCTTACGTTAAATGTGGCTATTTGTAGTGTTTGCTTGCATTTTAGTAGTTTTGATTGTTTGAGCTCTGTAGCTGATTTTTCGAACACTGAGGACAGGGCTCCAACCTCAGCAGGAAGCGCCCCTTTTTTACCCGCGCGAAGAGCGATGCGGTTTGTGTATGTGGTTTGAGTGTGGGTCATGGTTATCTTTCGATGGCTGTTTTATTCTCTTCTATAGAAGCCACTCTTATAGAGGAGCAGCAGTAGTTCCCCGATCGAACTAACGATCCTGAGCGTAAAGTCGTGAAACTCACGTCCAGGACCCGTTTAGGTATTGAGTTTGGTTGCCCATGGTTTTATTCAAATACCTTTACGTACATCATGCTGCTTCCCATGTGTACGCAAAAAAAAAAAGAAAAAAAAAAAAGAAAAGGGGGAGTAATTTTGGTTTTAAGTTTTAACTTAAAACTTTCTTTAATCTCATTCAAGCTTATTCAGCAAGTCTTTGGCTTCTTGCATTAAATCTTGTGGATTCTGCCCAATTTTTTATCATTTTCTTTGTGTTGGATTACTCTTAACTAAACAGTGAATTTTTTTTTCTGATCTCGTTCATTTTTTTCCACTAGGGTCCCTCAGATGAGTAGTTACTTTGGTCGTTTTGCTCTTGAAATTGATATTATCAAGACCATTATTATTGTTGCTGTTATTATTATTATTATAATCATTGTTGTTATTATTATTATTTACCCCTTTTCGAGTTTTTCACAACTGCGCTTACCGATGATTTCTCACTGGAGTTTAAGTCACAGCAAGTCGCCTCGAGTCTTCAGGACTCTGCTTAGTATTCTGGCCGATCATAATAATGCTGTCGTTTGGATGGTCTCCATCCGTCCTCTTATTTCCAAGTCCCCCAGTCCCTGTATCAATCCTTTGGTGACTGTACCATCATCATCATCATCATATCGTGCTGGCAGCACGGATATCCCTGACCCTCTCTCGCCACTCCTCCCTATCGTTCATCGCCCTAGGTAGGTCTTCCGGACAACAACCTGTATCCTCACATAGCTGCTGAATGTACGTTCGAGCTGGTCGTCCTGCTTTTGCGCGGCCATGTGTGGGGATCCATAAGAGTACATCTCTTATGAGTTCATCTCTGCTTCTCCAGCAGTGTCCTGCATGTCTGGTTCGTCTAACTTGGATAGTTTTCGTGATAGGGGGCAGGTGGCCGTACAGTTGGTGTCTTGTGGGGTGTTGCTGCCAGGACTTGTTCAGGATTGCACGCAGCATTCTTGTGTAATTGCCATCTAGTTTCTTCTCCAGCCGTTTTGTTAGCGTCCATGTAGTGCATCCATATAGCAGTATCGATGTGACCGCTGCCTGGAAGAAACCGCGTTTCATTTTATCGGTTAGGTCTGATTTCCATATAATCGATAGCCTATTGATAGCTGTCCATGCTTTCGTTAACCTCGTTTCGATGTCCTTTTCGGTTGATTCGACGCTGCTTCCTAGGTATGTGAATTTGTCTACTAGTTTAAGTGGGGTTCCTTCTAGAGTGGAGATGTCCCCCGTTTGGTTATATCACATATATTCCGTTTTGTGTGCATTAACATGGAGGCCTATGCTTGCTGCTGCTCGTTCCAAACTATGCAGAAGTGTTTCGGCTTGGTCAGGTGTATTTGCCAGTATCGCTATGTCATCGGCGTAGTCGGCGTCGGTAATTGTTGTTGCGGGGTATCTTCTGCTTCTTCTCTTCGTCAGTTCGAAGCCATTCTCTTTGGTTTTGTCAATCGATGTTCTAAGTACGTAGTCTAGACAAATGATAAAGAGGTACGGGGCCAGCGTGTCCCCTTGTAGTACTCCTGCTACAATGTCAAAGTATTCTGTGTCTCCATCCGGTGATCGTACTTTTACTTTAGTGTTTCTATAGAGAATCGTTATTGCCGCTACGGTTTCTTTAGGTATGCCGTACGCTAGTAGGATTTGTTCCATCTTTTCTCTGTGAATGGAGTCGAAAGCCTTGGTAAAGTCGACAAATATTAATGTCGCTTGTAGGTTCTTTGCCCTTACACCTTCAAGGATTCTGCGGATGGTTAATATTTGTGAGGTCGTGGATCTATTTCTTCGGAAGCTATTTTGGTTTTTTCTAAATATGTTGTCGATTTTGGGTTCTATTTGGTTTCTTAGTAGGGCATTGTAGATTTTGGCAGCTATGGATGTAAGTGTTATGCCTCGGTAGTTGGGCACCAATTATAATTGTTATCGCCGTCATCTTTGTTCCACTGGGTTTTTTTCAATTCTCTGACGAGGTCGAAGCACTTATCTGTCTTTTCATTTTTTTTTTTCAGTTTTACTATGTGGTCAACCGGGACCACAAAGTCCACAATATGGCGAGTTATTCTTTTCTTATGGATTTTTACTAGGTCTGGTGGTCTGGCCGAGATTCGGTGATCCGTTTATATCTCAACATCCCAGAGGAGTTTTTGCATCTTATTATCCAAGACAGGCTTTGAGTTGTGCATAAACCATTTGTTCGTATGGTCAAATTTCAATTTCTTGCACATTTGCCAGGGAATCACCTTTCCCACTCAGTTGAGTCTAGTCTTATATTCTTTCTACACTTATTTGCTGCATTCGCTTATTATGTAATTGATGCTTCTGTCTCTATTACCACATAACCTACATTTTCTGTTTTGTTGCGTCTTATCTATTCTTGTTTTGATAAGGTTGGTCCTTATGGCGTTGTTTTCAGCTGCTATTAGAATATACTCAGTTTCTTTTTCAAGGTTTCCTTTTTTAGCCACATCCACGTTTTCTCGTTTGAGATTCCGCTTGTTAGTCGCTTAATACACCCATAGAATTGTTTTCCTTCCCATTTTTGTGGTTTGGTTATTCCTGTACTGATGCTCCTTGTGTGGTCAGTATTGTTTCTATTTTATTGTTATTGTTATAATTACCTTTAACCATACTAAATTATTTTAAACCGTTGAAATGTACGATGATAAAATAATCAGCAATAATGTATAAACAGTAAAATTAGGCGTCAAAATTATACGTTAGAATTCC
Source organism: Sepioteuthis lessoniana (assembly GCA_963585895.1). Classification (NCBI taxonomy): domain Eukaryota; kingdom Metazoa; phylum Mollusca; class Cephalopoda; order Myopsida; family Loliginidae; genus Sepioteuthis; species Sepioteuthis lessoniana. The sequence goes on from OY757909.1 coordinate 111,007,575, forward strand.
AAATGCCACTTCAAAAAATGTATTAGAATAACCAATACGTTTAAGATAACACGACATAAAGGAGAATCTAGATAAATGCGTATATATATATATATATATATATATATATATATATATAAGTCTTCGATATATAATTTATCTTAACAAGTTTTATCATATTCTAGTGTATTATAACGATGCGTACGGTAATTGTTGTAAAACTAACTTCTGTTTAATATTGAAACAAAGAAAGAAAAAGAAAGATGCAGACGGCAATGTACAAATTTTAAGTATCTCTCTCTGAAAAATCTTATGAGATGAATAAAATAAAATAAAATAAAGAGATAAATAAAATAAAATAATGAGATAAATAACGTGAAGAATAAATCTAAAAATATATATATATATATAAAACTTTGTTTCCCAAGCCAAATCTACGAATAATTTAAATGCACAGTTGACAAGCCTATCTAAGCTACACAAGTGAACAAGCAATTTCTGACAAACTCGTAAATAATCAAATAGTAAGCATAAACCTGTATATAGTCCAAACAGGTGTAACCTGTTTATAATTTTATTAAATAATATATATATATATATATATATATATATATATATATATATATATATATACCAACCCTCTCACTCCACTCACTCGCCTCTGCTCCAGTGGTCAAGTGGGGGTTGTCTTTGTGTTGGAATGATTAAAGCGATGGACTGCGGGATCGTAATAAGCGAATTCGGATTCCAGGCACGCTATTCTGTTCACTTTCGGTCAAATACCCTCGGAAAAAATATGAACCCTTTATCCACCCACAAGCAATGGGTTAAATAGTACCACTACTGTTCTTCTCAAAGGATAGTTTTGACATTAAATAACCTACAAATGTTGATGTGCCATTAAACAAAAAAACGAACAAACCTGTGATCAAGTGTTAGTTTCCGTCGACGTGTACCATCCAGTTCCTTTCTATATCCAATCTTCGTACAGCTGCCGGAATGGGTTGGTGTTATGATTCAAAATTATCAGGGCTTGGTAGCAGTTTTAATGGTCGATCTTCTAGTCAAGTTTTTCAAAAGTGTTTTAATCTTAAGTACCAAAGAGAAAGCTGTAGTATGCTTTTTATATCGACTTCTCTAAATGAAATAAATTGAGCTTTGCCGATAATATAGATAGGCGAGTCTTAGACGATTTAATAATAGTGAATAAAAAGATTCTACACCCGAATATATATGTGCACTCTATAGCTCAAAACTGTGATGGTGAATGCGTTCAGAAGATCCCTAAATGCCAGAATCTTCTACAGTTGTATGCCATTTTAATGTGTGCTAGACTGTGTTCCTACCTCCTGCAAAACTCGTCTCTTGTCTCCGCTGCCGTCAGTCTGGATCGACAAAATTGTTGTTTTATGCATGATTCTCCGCTTACATATCAAAGGGACTGACATCTCTAAACAGTTCGAATTTTCATTTTTCAATGTTTGGGTCACAATATCATTTCCTATGTTTTGAGTTTGTTCACCATCTAGTCCAGGGTTACCCTTTTTCCAAACCCAACCATAATCAGGTAACATATTTTTGTCAAAAATGACAAAAATACTTTTATTCTGACTTCTCCAATTCAAAGTCTTAGCTAACTTCTGGATATATGTTCTCGCCTGAAAAAATTGATCATATCTAATCCAACATTTTCTCGTCGGGATGAACGTTTTTTTTTTAAATTACAGTACTCTCCAATAATTTTACACACTACTATATTCTTTAAAAGCCAGATACCTTAACACACACACACACACACACACACACACATATGTATTGCTTTCTTTGAGCGGTAAAAAAACATCAGTTTACTTTGGCTGTTATCGGTCAATGTATATATAACCCCATATAAATAAACAATTGAGAAAATTAGTCAGAATGAAATAAACAACTTCCAAGTTAACGTTTCAGATTGTCAGGTAAAATTGTTATCCACGCGTCCGATATATTTACTCTTGAGGTTCAGTTAACCTATTTGGTTTAATGGCATATCAACCGTTGATGGCTTTTTAATGCAAAACCATGTTTAAGCACATGGCTTTTAACTCCATTCCTAAACGAGCCAGAGTTCCTTTGTTTGCACAGAGTTAAATTGTTTCAAGTATAACTAACGTTTAAACATTTCTATTTTACCCACAGATGGGACCCTAAAAGGTAGTACCACTCCTGCTCAGAGTGCCTATGAAGGAGTACTCCTAATTCCCCGAGATTATAGGACTGGAATCTCACCATCAGATTGTTTAGTGTCATAGACAAGCCACTCGTAGGGGGGTTGGTTATCCCTCTGAAGAGATGTAGTCGGCGTATTCTGCAGCCCTAACGACTTAAAATCTAAATGTTGAGTAATTTAATCCATTTTTGCGATCACGTTACAACACTGCAGACAGAATTACAATTTGCGTGAATTATTCTGTTTCCAAATACGAAAAAATATACTTCCAGTTATGGCATCATCTCTGCAAGAGCTTCGAATTTTTATTATGTAGTTTATTCAGGTCTTAAAATCTAATGATAGGATATTTTTCCTCTAAACACAATATACGATTCTTTGAACCCTCCTTATATGTATGAGCTCTTTTAAATATTGTCCACTCAATATTGTGTTCTTCCTCATTATTTCATCTGAAGAATTCGGATAGATTTTTTAGTGGGGTATTTTTATATCTTTCATTTCTCAAAGAAAATTTATGATTATTATTTCCCTCTTTTTTTTCAGTAGCTCCTATATTTATATTTTCTTGTCTCTTGTTGTTTCTATCTTTAGCCCGGCAGTCCTATATATTTTCCTTTCTCTTATTTGACTCTCCTGTACACTTTTCTTTTCACATTCCGATACACTTTTATATATATTTTCGTATACTTTCCTTCTCAATTTGCTGGGGTTGTAGAATACACCAACAGTACGAATGTCCCGGATATGTCACCTAACTGTATCTTATGATAAGGCACCAGTCCTGGAGCTCTTGACAATATGGAGTACCCTTCATTGCCATTAATCTCAAGTCCAGTCTAATCCGAAGTGAAACTAACTGTTAGGATTCATCTACGGGTAAAATAAAAGTGTTTAATAATTTACTATACGTGAAACCGTTAGAGTATACAAAAAATGAATATCAATACTTGAAACCATTTAACAGTGTGCAAATAAACCAGCTCTGGATCGATTAAAAGTAATATCTGCTACTATTTATTCACTTACAAAATATATGTATAAACTGCGATTGTCATCAAATGACTGATATGCCATAAAATACAACCAAAACTTCACAAATTTTACATGCCCTGGGGTTAAAACCGACTGTATTAATTTGCTGTTGGCTTCGCCCCAAGCCGGCTTTTTAGCCGGGCCCTCTGGTATTTGTGTCCGACGGGGCGTTGTCCTTCTAAGTCAGACTCGAAGCCGGATGGGTCTCTGCTTTGGCTGATCTACCTTCGGGTGGGCGAGCTGCATTACTGACACCTATATATAGCACTGGACCCGATTCCTGGACTCGTGTTTGGGTCCATCTCCAGCTAGGCTTATCGGCCCAAATTGCAGCAAAACAGCCGATAACGAGCATAGACCAGCAGGGCTCGAGCCTCTGCTCGGGTCCGACCTTGCTCTCCCCTAAACCCCACTATAGTCCGACCTTCAGGTCATTTGACTTTGTGTGAAGTCCTGTCTGGTGGGAGGACAGAGACAAATGTACCTTACAAATCTTAACTTTTTTGTACATTTTCCTATATATTTTTCATTATGTTTTATAGGCTTTTTTCTCTACTTTCCTATTCATTCTTATGTAGTTTCCGACACACTTTCTTTTATTATAACTTCCTCTACACTTTTCTCTTGTGTACTTGTTTTATACACTTGCTTATACAGTTTTCAATCGACTTTCCGATTTTTCTTCATAGTTCCCTCTACATTTTCGTATTCTCTTGTTTCCTCTTGAAGATTCGTAAAGAAATGCAAAAATGTAGCAACATAAAAGCCATTGAGACTATATAATTAGTATTATTCTTTAACAGAAAGCAAAAATATTACTTTTAAAAGATTTTGTACAAAAAAAAGAAAAGGCTTTTGGTTTTCGGTCTGGTTTGGTTTCATGGCATATCAACTAGTGTTGCTTATTTAATGCCAAATCTATTTTATACATATAAACAGTTCAATTTCAAACAATGAAGTTTAGCACAAACACACAGTTTAAATGTCAAAAACAGTTCAATTTTAAACAGTTCAGTTTAGCATTAGTACAGTTTATTTT